>JALMQS010000075.1:14481009-14923511 GCA_024734495.1 Forficula auricularia
TTTAAACTCAAAGAAATAATAGGTACTCTTGAATAAAATCAACATATTAAATATAATAATATTTCAAAAATGTCAACGAAAAAATACGGGAAGGGGAGGGGATAGTTTTATTTTACACACACTTTCACACACACACGTACACTCAATGTCCAAAATAGGCTATAGTTACCGAAGGCCATTAAAAACATATTTAAACAAGCAAATGTTCAACCAATTAGCAGCATTGGCTGGTGAGCTGAGGGGGGGGGTTGGTTTTAAAAATGATGGCATTTCATGCAAACATTTGTTGACCACTTTGTTGAGCTTGGAGTTTACGGTTTTGGGTTTGTTTTTATGAGTAAGCTGGGGTTTAATTTTAAGCAGGGGGGGGATTTTCTTTAGAATTGTGTTTTTAGCTTTATCAGTTTGTGAGGGAAGATTGGGCTTGGCAATTTTAATTACCATGGTTCGGGCCCACGGGAACGATTACTTTCAGGGTATTAGTGTCTTATAATTCAATTAATGTTGAAACTGCTTTTATGCGGGGGCGGGTTGTTCGTGGCCAGATTCCTAAGGAAGAGTTGATGAATGATTACTGGTTGAACAATGGTGTTGACTTTGGGGGTGGTGTTAGGTGCTCCGGGAGGAGGTCTTAATGGGGAAATTGGGGAAGGATTTGGGTTGGATCTATTGGGATTTAGTTTGATTTGGTTGAGCGTATGGGTCACTGCCTTGATGTTTGTGGCTAGAGCAAAGGTCAAGCATGAGGAGGACTATCCCCAAGTGTTTGCGGGTTTGGGGATGGGCGGTATCATTTTAATTATGACGTTCGCGACTACCAATATGATGGTTTTTTACGTTAGCTTTGAGGCGAGATTGATCCCCACGTTGTTATTAATTTTAGGGTGGGGGTACCAACCAGAGCGTATGCAAGCTGGTCTCTATTTGATAATATACACATTATTTGCTTCTTTACCATTGTTGGGGGGAATTTTAGCGTTAGGGGAAATGGCCATGACTTACCAGTTTGCGATGAGTTGAAAATGTCAAAGAGAGAATTTATACCTGTATTTGAGTTTGATTATGGCATTCATGGTAAAAATGCCCATGTTTCTAACACACTTGTGATTGCCGAAGGCACATGTGGAGGCTCCGGTAGCTGGTTCGATAATTTTGGCTGGGGTTCTTTTGAAGATGGGGGGGTATGGGTTGATACGGGTAATGCCGTTTGTGACCCCCGTGGCTAGTCGGCTGAATTTCGGTTGGGTTGCACTGAGTTTGGTAGGGGGGGTGACTATCAGAAGATTGTGTTTGCGACAAACGGACATAAAAAGTTTGGTTGCCTATTCTTCGGTAGCCCACATGGGGCTGGTACTCATAGGTCTGATGACTTTGACTTGTTGGGGGATCAGAGGGGCTCTGACAATAATATTAGCACATGGTTTATGTTCTTCGGGGTTGTTTGCTCTGGTGAACGTAGTATACGAGCGCTCCGGGAGTCGAAGTTTATTGATCAATCGAGGGTTGTTGAATTTTATACCTAACATGACCATGTGGTGGTTTCTTCTGAGTGCGTGTAGCATGGCCGCCCCCCCCTCGATCAATTTACTGGGGGAAGTAAGTTTGTTGGTAGGGGTGGTCAATTGATCCAACGTTAGAATGTTGGCCTTGATAATAATGTCTTTTTTAGCTGCTGCTTATAGACTTTACTTGTATGCCTACAGACAGCACGGGAGCGTCTATTCGGCGTCTTTTGCGGTTGCAGGTGGGAATGCGCGAGAGTTCTTGCTGATGGGGTTGCATTGAATTCCATTGAATTTGTTGATCGTAAAGAGAGAGTTGGGGTTTACATGGTTGTGTCTTGGTAGTTGAAGCAGAATAAAACGATGGTTTGTGGTGCCGTAGATGAGAAATTCTCCCAAGGCCGTGAAGGATATTTATGAAGGAATGGGAAAAAAGACCCGATATTTTCTCGCCAACTCAAAGAAATTCGAATCAAACCAGATGTCTAGAATAACCCTCTTCACAAAATAACGAAAGTTGATTAAATATTCTACAAGTTAAAATAAAATCAATAAAAAAGAAACCATACCTAAAACTAGATGAATTCTAGAAAACGGAATTTATATGTCGGATATTGATGGCTGTAATAGAATGAAGGGGCTTGCCTAATTCCACTTTATGACTTGGTAATAAACTTGAATCTTGCACCTGTTGATACTGCTAGCTGTTCGTATCATAATAATTAATGAAATCTGTCTCATGTTATCCCATTAATAAAATATTTTCCAATAAATTATTCAATTTTAAAATATTTTTTTGATAAATGCAGGGAAATTTCATTTTATCCTAAAAATCCATAAATACTATAAGTTAAAATAATTTTATTTTAATTTTTTTATGAATTTAATTATCATAAAAAATAATAAAGTCATTAGGCCCATGTCAATTTAATTCTTTATGACAAAAGATGAAATAAATTTATTTACGTCCTACCTAAGATCATGAGATTGGCCATTTCTTCAAATTTATATCTAACTCTATAGTTAATATAAATTATAAATCGAATATATTTCAAATATTTGGAAAATAAAAGCTTTCTTAATCACTCATTCTCAGCTCAACGGCCGACCAGAGTATTGAATTCACGCGAAAATAATCTTTTTATTAAATTAAATTAGGGAACGAAGAAAATATTTTTTATTATAGACAAAAGGATCAGCCGGGATTCGAACCCGGGATCTTCTTGTGATTGATTGGGAGGCGTTTGAATATAATTATTTTTATTATTACTAGGTATTTATGTTTAGATATGTCAGAAACGTAAAAGTATAATTAATTAGTTTGATTTTTTTCTGTCGGTTTGTCTGTAACGCGCCAAGGCGGATCTTCTCTATTAATTAAAAAGCCATGAGAAAAGAAACTGACCATTATTATTTGTTTCTCCGACCATTATATTTTAGTTTTAATAGTAGGGTAATTTTTTGTTTTATTTTTTTCATTTTATTCAAATTCATTTTTCCAGTTCTTCAGGATTATATTTTTTGAAAATAATTTGATGTCTTCACAACACAATTCAATGAAATCGTAAGTCGATTTATTCGCCCTCTTTTTTGCCAGTTGATCAACTTTGTCGTTTTCTAATATTTTCTTGTGGCTAGGAATTCACATAAAGTGAATCACTTTATTCGTTCTGACATGATCTTGGTGTATTATTTCGATCTTTTAGAAAATAGGATGAAATATATATTATGTTAGACTCAAAGAAAGAAAAAGTATGGCCTTTTTAAAACACCCACAACGCGTTATTCGTGTTATGGCACTTATAAAAATAGCCAGAACGCATTGTAGTTAACTCAAAAAGACCACAATACGAAATTCGTGTGGTGATTATTAAGAGATTATCCAGAAGATTGTCCAGAATTTCAAACAGTTCATCTGCCTTACAGAAGTAACGGATTTTTTAATCATCAAATCCACTTTCAATCAATTTTTCACAGTCACCAATTTTTAAGATATCATATTGTTTAAGACGAGGATAGAGGTTTTTCACTTCAAATTGAACATTTTACAAATCAAATAATAATAATAAAATGTTCAATTTGATTTGTAAAATGTTCAATTTAATTTGTAAAATGTTCAATTTGAAGTGAAAAACCTGTACTGCTTGGTCGATAGAGATTGGTTGTTTTTTTAAGAAGCTGAGCCTGTTTTGTTTCTTGGAGTAATGTTTCGTATTGTTCGAGACTCAGAAAAAACTCTGATCAGTACTTGTCTTCATTAACTCCCTTAATTTATTATAAAATATGTTCATTTTACTAGCAGTGATTGGCGCACAGATGTTCACAGTCGGAAATGGCATTCAAGAATGAACACAAGCTCGACGTCTGTTGGCAATGCTCCCGTTGACAAGTTACAACCTGTCCGTCGTATCGTGTTTGCATCAGCTTACGTTCTGAAAGCGTTGTAGCTTTTTTTAATAACTACAACGAGTAGTGGTCAAATATCATGAGTGCCTCGACGCAAATTACGTATTGTGGTCTTTTTGTGTTGGCCACAGCGAGTTGTTGACGTTTTTTTGCTCAATTAGCGTTTTCGTTCTTTGAGCTTAACATTATATATTATGGTAAATTCTGGATTACTACCTATTATGTACATATGATATATTTGTTTTTGTATTAGGTACCTAAATCTATATAGACGGAAAATTAATAAAAAATAGATGTGTGGCACTCGGGGACTGCCGCGGTAAAGCTATTGCATAGCATTTTTTATCAACTTATGCAATTATAATATTTATGCAATATTTTTTTTTTGATATTAATTCAAGTTACACTTTTTGAGCGTGGTGACCGATAAGAAAACAATGTTTTCTCTTTTTCTTTTATTGAATAAATGAGAAGTTAATATTGTTTAAAATATTTTTATTATCTTACAATACATGTAGGTTATTCAGGAATTTTTATCATTGTAACTATAGGTTTATGGTAACTGAAATAAGAAACATAAGTTTGAGACTTGATATCCTCTAAATATCTGGAAAATACCGCGTCAATGGTGGTCCCATATTTTGTTGTGGATTCTTGTGGATCATTATTCATTTTCACAATTCCCAATTCTTGGAAATCTTATTGTACTATTAATGTCAGTAGAGACAAGTCTCACCCGATCCAAACAGCGCCTGGTTTGAAAACCGGGATAAAGACCTCCGAACTGGCGTGCAATTCGTCGTGGTAGGACCTAGGGATCCTTAGCTCCGTACCTTGGTACAGATTGAAAAGCATAATATAGAGAAATTATACCTCGTATGATCTAATGCCTCTCGACGGATAGGTGCTAATCAGCTATCCTTGCCGTTAATCTGCGCGGGCCATTTCCACGTCTTAGGTTTCTTACCCGTTCTGCTAGGATTAGGTTCAAAACCGAGACTATTCACGTCCCAAATCATTCATCCATGATATGGTTAAACCGTACGTTAGTAGTAAAAAATACGTTACTCCCACCGTTTACCCGCGCTAGGTCGGAGTGGGGGGTGTTAGGTTTATTTTCGTTACGAAATTTCTTGATTCGGTCGCCGCGCTCAAAGCCCGCGATAAAAGCTATGCAATAGCTTAAAAAACTATTTTAATTTGAAATTAAAAAAAACAACTATATTTTAAATGTTTTGGTTCAAAAAAAATGAATTGTGCTCTTAGTATATATTAAAGTGTAACATTGGGCTTCTAAAGCAGGATCGACAAAGTGGGGTGTGCAAAATAAATAATACGAAATAAATATATAATTTCTGTTAAACTTACAATAAATATAGCGCTTTAGTAGTAACGTTCACGGCGATGATAAATATTAAAACAAAAATTCGAGTTTGAACATTCAATGGGAACAGCTAGGTATAATAAAATAATATAGGCTCTCTTATTGCGTTCGAATTCAAGTGAATTAAAGGAAATCAACTCAACTTGGACCAAGTTCATTGAATAGCTTTTTCTGATTTTAAACTTAAATTCAGTGAAATAAGTTGAAAAAATGCTAACCTTTTTATCAATGACCAGTTGTTTTAATTTTAGCTATTCGATCATTTCATTTTGTCTTTTATTTCGTTTTGTATTATGTACTCTATTAATTATTTTATATTCTTTTATTATGATTATTAAAAAATATAGGTACCTAATTTTTAAAACTCTTGTGCTGTTTTATTCTAGAATCTAGAGTATGTGATAGTTCACCAAACCAAAATGAGGGTTTACGTCCATAAAACCACTACTGTTTTTTAGCATAAGCTTTGGTCACCTCTAATCCTTATAATTAATTGAATATCGTCCCCTTAGAGAGTAAACCTACTAATTCACAACAAAGAAATTTTACAGGGGAAAGAAAAAACAAACAAAATTTAATATTGTTGTTATGAAAAGAAACTATTTTTCACACGATCGTAATTTTAAGTAGCAGTTTTATTTGGACGATGGAGCATCTCTTTTTCTTTAGAATGGTATTAATATGCCATATATGATAAAAAATCGAGTTAGCAGGTTTACACTCTAAGACGACGTATGTCATTTCGAAAAGGGCACTTGTCTGAAAATTTGAAAATATTCAGGAATGAAAAAAAAACTAATTATTTTCTAAAATAATATAAAATTTATTGAGTTACATTTTGGGGGCAGTAAAATTAATACCAGAGTTGTGCCTTTTTCGAGCATAGTAGGTACAGGGAAGCTTTTAGATTACATTTATATGAAAAAGTGTATTTGTCAAAATATGCGAGATGTCCCTCTTTCGAAATTGCATATTCAATTAGAAAATTTGATACTCTACTAATTCCTATTCAAATGTTTGTTTATTTTTTGTTTTTTAGCACTGAAACCAAAAATGAAAAGCCACTATCGGGGCCATAAAATGGCAGTGTGGCTGAATCTGATTCCGCAATTGCATCAGCCTGGAGACGAAGACGTCAGCATGCGACACCACCACTTTCACGAGCGAGGAGATCATTACTATTCAGGTGAAGCACTTTCTCTCCCCTCTCTCTATTTATTTGTTTAAGATGAAGTGATAAAGAGCAAGAGAATATGTCCAAAAATATACATATATAGCTATATATAAATAAATAACCGTTTGTGTAATTGCTTGCATAAATTGCAACCATTTGTTGATTTATGCTATTATGAATACAATTGTGCGAGTTTTGATTAATAGCAATATTCCACTCAACCACCGCCCATCCCTTCACTCGGAAGCACACATTTCTACCATCACTTTTTGTTCATTCCATTTAACCAATAAAACGAGTGTTTATAATCTAATAAAAAAGTGGATGACCCGCTCCCTTCTTCCTCATTACTTCTCACACAGTCAAACAAAATCAAATTATTTTCTAAGAGGAAATGTGATATTATTAAATATATGTATAATTGTAACATCCCATTTATATAGGATTTTGCTTTGATGACCTTTTTATATCTATTATGAAATAATGTACCTATATAAATGAAATTTTTTAAAACATGGTGATTGATTTAGAGCAGTGGTTCTTAGCCTTTTATTAGTCAAGGTCCCCTTAAAATCCGAAAGTCTATTCGCGTCCCCCTTAAAATACTAAAATATTTTCTGGGCCAGTACCCCTCCCCCCCCATTAGGTAACGTACACTTAAATACTCGTAAAAAAATACTCTCAAATGTAACAATAATTCATAAATAAATCAAAAAGCAGAACTTAACATAACATTTATATATGTATATTTTTTAACGTTTTTAATGAACAAAAAATGTTTTATCAGATTGTCAGTAATAACATATTTCTTGAAAAATAGGTAATATATTTGCAAATGAAAGTAAATTTGCTATAATATAAAAATTGTAAACTTGGATTTATAAAAAATATTTACACGGTTTTATTCAACTTGTGATTTTGTCTGTCTGTCTGTTTGGGTCAAATTTATCTATGCTCTCAACTTTTTCATTTAGTTTAACCATGTTTAAGAATATTGAGATGTCATTAAATTCATCTCTCACTTACATATGTATCACATATAAAAACTACTAACATATTTTTTTTTTATTTTTTTTTATTTGTAATGATTTAAAAACTTAAAAAATTGTAATATTTTCGCGGCCCCTCTGTTAAAAATCGCTGATTTTGAGCAGGCCTGGCCAACCTAAATCGAATTATTGACCACAATGACGACCTAAATAATTCCACTAGCCGCACATAAATAAGAATAATTTTAATTTTTTTTAATATTTTTTTCGAGATCTGGCTTTACATTGGATTTTATATTTAGTGATTTTTATTGTAAGTGAATGCAAAGCTACACTGAAAGTGTTTAATTAGTGTAAAGTGAAAAAAAACAATACCAGGTACGAAAAGAAAATATTCATTAAATGATCCAACAACAAAATCTACATATTTGTAAGCTAATAACCATAATTAAAAATAGTTTTAACTATCAAAATTATTAGATGCTGCTTTTTTTAATTTTATTTATTTATTTTTTTTATTATTTTAGTGATATTCAAAAACATAAGTTTTAATATTTAACGCCTAATGTTGCAACCCGCAATTCAGAGCGTTCGATTTGAATGCATAATCTAGAACAGACAGGCGAGCTCTACTTTCTAATCTCCACATGTCTGTCTATTGATAGACGGTTGATAGTTCGATTTTCTATTGTTAAATTTAAAAAAAAATAATTAAAAGATGTCTTTTCTAGATAAAGTATTAAAAAAAAATAGATTTTATTTAAATTAATTTAAAAAATTATTTACACTGGTCGGCAAAAATTTCTAACCGTACACCTAATAATGGATTTTACTAGAGTTTTATACGCTGATTATCATGCAATTTTCATATTTTTGATAACAGGTCAGAGTTTTGAGATATTATCGGTCAAAACGACGAAAAAGTCCATTTTGACCTATTTTCGAGTCCCATTAGAAATTAAACAGCAATAATTGAAATCAAAATAGATAATAATACAGCTTCCTTTTTGATTTTCAAATTAGCATATGTTTTTAGCTCAATTAGAACTCGAGCTATAACTAAAAAACTAAAACTACGTGAATACAAAGATTTTTTTATTTATTTAATGTCACCGGGAATAAAGCCCATTTAGACAGCACATAAGTAAAGTGTTAATAGGGTTAGTGAGGGAGCCGAGTTTTCAGCCGGTAGAAATTTTTATTTGCCAACTAGGATCGAACCCCGGCCTTCCACTCCAACATCGTCATAATCGATCGATGCCGAAGCGAGGCCAGTGCGTTAGCCGACCGAGCTACCCGACTCCCCAATTTAAAGAATTAAACATAGATAAAAACATATGATCTTAGTTTTTTAGATATAACTCGAGTTCTAATCAAACTAAATTCAAGTGGTTATTTGAAAATCAAAGAGGAAGCTGTTTTCTATTACGTCAACAAAATATTTTGATTTCAAATATTGCTGTTTAATATCTAATGGGACTCGAAAGTAGCTCAAAATGGCCTTTTTCGTCGTTTTGGTCGATAATATCTCAAAACTCTGAGCTGTTCTAAAAAATCGGGAAATCTGCGTATAAAACTCTACTAGAATCCATTGTTAGGTTTACGGTTACAAATCTTTGTTTAATTTTTGTCGAGCAGTGTTATTTGAATATTTTGTGTGAAACAAAACTGATAAGTTTCTCTGTACTCTTTTAGGTGTTGTTCGAGCTGAGTCTTTCACAAGATTGCCGCCGCCTATCTTGTCACCAACTGCAGCTGCAGCTGTTCGGGGAGCAACAGGGTCTCTTCCTCCGTCAACGAGCACTGAGTGCATACCCAACGCGACCACTACCATTGTTCCAGATGATCCTCTTGAACTCTCTCCAGAAGATGAAGATGATGCCAACTTATTGCAGCGTCTCGCTAACAGACACTATTACAGCTACACGGCAGCCCTCGGGGTCACTGTCGGCGTTGGTTGTCTTCTTCTTATCCTTAATATGCTTATCTTCGCTGGCATCTATTATCAGCGAGACAGGCGACACAGGTAACTTATTTCTTCAGAAAATTATCTAAATGACGGGGCGCTTTGCCTGGCCAACATTAGTCAAAAATAATAATAATTAACATAATAAATAGAATATATTATCTAAAATTTAAATTCTCAAAATATTAGTTCTTGAATTCCCATAATAAAGACATGATTCTATAATACAGGGTGGGACATAAAGATCTACCAGATTTTGAAGAGGTATAAAAAAATGAAAAAATTTAACTAGAAAAAACCTGAATATATATTTGAAAAGAGCATAAAATAATTTTTTTTAATGTGTTTTAAACATTTTCAGACCAAAAAGAGTGGGGTGGGTCAAAAATGAATTTTTTTTTTTTTTTTTTTTTTAATGCAATCGAATGCAAGAAGGGGTGCACCAGTAAAGATGCAGCCCCTATGGATATCGAAAGACCCTTGCATTACCGAAGAGAAGAGAAAGTAGATTAAGTGAGAGGGTGTAGACGTAGGTGTCTATGTACTCCGGTTTTGAAGGTTTGAAGATTATAGGTGCTGGGAAAGATAGAGGCTGGAAGAGAGTTCCAGTTCCTTGAAGTCATGGGGATATATGTATTCGCGAATGAAGTGGTCCGGCACTTTTCTAATTTGACCGCGAGAGAGTGTTGGGAGTCGGCAAAACGCGTGCTACGTGCAAAGCATGCTTTGGGGGGAATTATTGATTTTATCTCATCAGAGCACCTGCCGTGATAGTATCTATAGAAAAGGGAAAGGGCAGAGACATTTCTTCGATGAGCCAGCGAGTCGAGGGAGTCGGTGAGGGTAGAATCGTCAATTAGCCTGACGGCTCGTTTCTGAATTGCATCCAGGGTAGCAAGAGAGTATTTTGAGGCTCCTCTCCATAGATGAGAGCCGTATTCGAGACAGGGGCGGATTTGGGCCTTGTAGATGGTGAGAAGTTGTGGGGGTTTGTAAAATCGCTTGGACCTGAATAAGAAGCCAATCTTCCTTGATGCAGATTTCGCCACAGAGGAGATGTGTTCATTTCAAGACAGGTCAGATGCGACAGAGACGCCCAACATGGATAGGCTGTCACACATTTTTAGGGTATTCGAATCGAAGTGAATATCAGCATCTAGCTCTTTCGAAGAAACTCAACCAAATTTTGTATACTACATATTCTGTGGATACCCAGAAGGCTAGAAATGCAACAACTAACTAAATTTTATATTCATAGTTTGGTTGAAAAAGCTGGAATTTTCATTTTTGACCCTCCCTTCCCATCCCCCATTTCGGTGGTTAGTTTTTGCATTTCTAGCCTTCTGGGGTTCCACAGAATATGTATACAAAATTTGGTTGAGTTTAGTCGAAAGGGCTAGAATTTTCATTTTTGACCCCCTCCCCCTTTCGTCTGATATAATGTTCAAAACACTTTTTTTTTTAATTTATTTTATGTTCTTTTCAAAAATATATTCAGTTTTTTTCTAGTTAAATTTTTTTCATTTTTTTATACCTCTTCAAAATGTGGTAGATCTTTATGCCCCACCTTGTACTTTTCACTTTGAAGATTTTATAATTTTAATTTTTTGAAAAACTCCTCCCACAATTGTTGCCCAAGTGGATTATTCAATATTTTAAATTAAGACTTCATTTCTATAAAATGTTCTATTATTTGGTTTTCTGGGCTTAAAACGTAGGTAATTTTTTAAAATTTTTTGATTCTATTTTGTACTAGCTTGAAATAGTTCCAGACATTTTTAAATAAAAACCTCATTACTACTAATTTTCTGGATTTTGAGATTTAATAATTTTTTAATTTTAATTTTTTTTTTCTGGTTCATATTTCGAAAGTCTGACTTGAACCAAAACGAGGCTATAGACTTTCCATCTGATATGTAACTTAAGTTTAAATTTAAATTCTCTTAAGATTTACTTTATAATTTTCGAGATGTGGTTATCTCTTTATCCTTAAATAAGGGAATTTCATCCCCATTCCCAATTTTCACCATTTTTCACCAATCAGAGTTTTGAAGAAAATTGGTTCAGATCAATTAGGGTCTAGGAGTGTACAATGTTTAATCATAGTCTTTTATATACATACATTTTTCCGTTTTAAGAATTGCTCGCTAAACTAGTTTTTGAAATTCTAACAGGAGACCTCGATCACGTTCAACAAGTCGTGAGAATTCTTCGGAGGCGATCGCTCTGTCGACCCGTCCATCGTCAACGCGCACCGATGATTCCTCGCCACAATCTGCAACGGCGGAAACAGCAATCAAAGTTCATGAACCGCCACCCTGCTACACGACTGTAGCCTCTGGCAAGGAGCCCAAAGTCGGTACAAGTGGAACGTTACCTCGAGTGCCCCCAGTGCCCCCTCTAAGGACCTCCAGTGTGCAGTCCCACTCCCACACCCTGCCCTCAGTTAAGAAACGAGTGCAGATCCAGGAGATTTCAGTATAGCATCAGGAAGAGACTGTGGTCGAAATGGAATCCTCAGGATGACATGAGGATGTGGCGTTGTAAAAGCAACGCCTTGCCTCATAAAACAGCTTCATCTCAATTTCTTATCAACCAACGAAACGAACTTGAATCCTTTTCCATCTTCTCTCCAATTCACTTTAACTTATTAATATGTACTTGGAATTAATATTTTCTTTTCTTACCTAAAAAAAAATAAACATATAAAGAAAAATTATTTTACTAAAATAGAAATCATTGTAAATTTTGTCTTCATTGATCTGTTAATAGAGTTGGGACTAAAATCACCGAGATTAGGTATCTATATTTGATGAGATGTCCCTATCCGAATGAATAATTTAAGACTGCTAATTCTGGAGTTGTTTCCAAATCCTGTTAAATGAAAAATGATACATCTAATAAGTTTAAAAAGGCTTCTTAAATAATAATTTAATAAAAGATTCATGATATGGTAATCAATCCTAATAGTTCAGTCCTTGTGAATCTATAATTAACATATTATCCCCTTCATTTGACTATATTCGCTGTCAATTCTTTCACTTCTCTTAAAATTTGACATCCCATATTTTTTATTATTTGAGGAAAATATTCTAATCTAGCTCTCTTCTTCTCTTTTCTTTCGTTTTTTCCTATCTTCCAAAATATCCCCTGTTCCGTCGTGTATCCTATTGTCTTCCATAAATTATCCCACTAAGAAAGCATTTTTCTAATTTTGTTAAGTGAGAAATGGTGTGGGTTCTTGGTAAATAAAGCAAAGAAAATTTTTAAAAATTTAAGAAACTTTTAAAATTTACAAATATAAAATTCTAGGTAGATTTCACAAAAAACTAAAAGACATGATGCTTGGTTAGCATGACTCTATATATATTTCGGGGTATGAGCCCATCTTCAGGAGTTCATAGAGAAAACATTCTATCGATAACTTCTTTATTTGTAAGTAAATGAACGGTGCATTCTTTATTTTGAATTCTTTCGATTCATTTTATTCTCAACATTCTCTTAATAAACGACATTTAAAATTCCTCCAATCCACTTCTCTTCATCTTTCCTATCATCCAGGTCCCATATCCATACAGAGCTAAAGATATAAGAAACTTTAAAACATGAAAATAAAATGTTTCTAAGAACGAGTACTGACAGTTTCAAAAATTTAATTAAATTAATTTAAAATTCATGGTTTTTCAACTTTTTAAGGGAAGTATCATATTTCACTTAGAAGTAGACTTGAAGACGACTTCAAAATTACGTGTTTAAACATCTAATGGAAATATCTCATAAAAAATACTTAATCTTCATAGATTCACATGTAATTCACCTCATAAATATAAGTTAATATTTTAATAATATGTCAATTATAATGGTTTATCTTATTAGAGGATTTTTTTTGTAACAATATGAAAATCACATCGTGATAACAATTTAGTGAAATGAGATAAAAATCTGATGCTGGTTTAATATGTATAGGTATATTGAATGAAGTTTGTGAGGAATTGTTAAGAATAGCAAAGAAACATTTCGAAAAAAATCGACCACAGTCTCTTTAAATCTCTTTCATCAATTCATTTTACTATCTAGTAGAACAAAAACATTAATCCTTTCATCTGTGCAAACAAACATGAGACTAGCCATGGGAATTTGACCAAATCAAAAATGTCAAATACTATATAAATATAAAAAATATATGACTCTAATATATTTTATAATAGCATTTACTAAACTAAATACAATGAGCTAAAAATTTGTCAAAATAAAAAAAAATACTTATAGGAAAATCAAAAAATGTTAATTTTTAATAAAAAGTTTTAATGATATGGAAAAACCAAATACCTAGTATACTTTTATTTGACGGGGGAAAATCAAATGAATTATTATGTACCTACAATATTGTAGTGATAGTGCGCTTTGGTTTTCAAATTTTAAATGTTTTTCAAATGTTTCGTATTTATGATTCAAAAATTAATTCACTATTAAAATCCAAGCAAGTTTTTTTCAGTTTAGATTAGTTAGAAAACGTTTTTAGTTAGTTATCAGCTAGACAGAGTCATTCTTGGGATAGTTGGTACCTTGGTCCAAGCAGAAATGTGCCCCTTCATTTAAGTAAATAGCAAAGATAATGCGAGAAAATACTGGGTTCCGCAAATGGTCCTGTCGTTTTTTTCTTTTAAAGATAGAATGAACCAAACTATTGTTTATTGATCAAAATAATCACCATCAATCACCTTTTTCTAACGTGACTTAAGTTCCTAAATTTATTTTTTATAAAATTCAGCCTGTTTGGATGAAAAAATGTTTTTAAGTCTGTTTCAAAGTGTTGAGGCCTGAGAACGTTTTTCCTTTCATAATGGTATTTGAAAAATCTTATTTACAAACAAAACAAATATTTATTGAGTACAAGTGGTCCCGATTTGATTATTAACAGAATAGTATAATAATTAGAGGTGTGTAAAGAAAGGATTAAAAGAAAAGCGACAGCACTTATTGCGGCACCTGATATATTTAACAAAACTAGAGCATTATAATTTCTTTGAATAAAAATAGTATTTAAACTTATTCAGCATAAAATTCTAATGAGCAGGAGCGGCATAGTTTAATTAAAATTTATTCGGTGCCCAAGAAGCATTGGTTCTTGTCCCACCTTCCCTCCCCCAGGGTAGCTCCTAAAGCCCTTCAGCTAGAGCTCTTTATTTAAGTATTTTTGTGTTCATGTCCTTATATTTTTATTTGTATTAATTTCACTTACACGCTCTATATGTTTAATTCAATTATACTCCATATGGCTATTTAAGAAAAATACTGTACGAATACAAGAGTCTAAATTATTGTCCGAGTTTCTGTGTTTTATATAATTTTCCAACAACAAAACAGTAAAATATAATCTTTTTAACTCAAAAAAAGTTTTATTTAGTTGATTCAGGTACTGTTTGAGTCTTTGAAAATAGTGTGAATGTAACTTTTTATGTACAGCAAAAGAAAACCTTATAATTGCTGAACAAAAAATTGAATAAAAAACTATAAATCAATCTCTAATATCAACCTTACTGTAGAATTCTAAATAATTTTAACATAATATCCATTTTTCTTTACTTATGGCGATTTTCTTCCTTGTTAATTAAAACATGGTTTCGTCTTTAAACTATGAACATCCATTCAAAGTTATGACGAGAGATTTGCTCCTAGACATAAATGAAGTAAAAAAAGTAAAGTAAGCCGGAAATTTTCGCTAATGAAGTACCTCCATTGCGACCTCACAGTGTACGAATTATTTTAAATATTTCACGTTAACGTAATAATTTTAATGAATTAAGGATTTTGAGTATTTTTTTCCTCCAAAAATAATCACACCGGGGACAATAGCCAACTTATATTAAAAAAGAAAGAATTTACATTTTTAGGTCAGTTTCTAGGATTTTACTAGAGAGCATTTGTTTATATTGCGTGTCAGAGGAGTTCATCTCCTTGGGGTTGAATCCGATAACTAAGTTCATGAACTAACAGATAGCGGATAGCATGTTAGTTCTCGAGTTCAACTTCCGAGGGGATGAATCCCTCTGATACGCAATATAAACTAATCCTCTCTAGTAAAATCCTAGAAACTGAACTATAAATGTAACTTCTTTCTTTTATAATAATTTTAGTTCAATATTTTGTAATTTTTTTAAATTTTAATATTTTCACTTGTGTCTTGATAAATTCCTCGTGGGGGAGGGGTGAAATGTATGATAAACCTCGATAGATAAGTAATTACACCAATATTTATCTTTATAAATATGTTTTACTATAAATTTACAATTTACCCTTCCCAAAGCAACTCGGTAGACACAAAGGGCAAGTGATGGCTAGCTCTTGAAAAAATAGAATAAATGTTTTAATTTGTACTTTCATACCTTGTTTATTTTATTATTTTAAAACGCCACACACACTCCGTAACTTTTCCTAGTAACTTTTTTGAATCCTCTTGTATAATTTCAAATAAAATTTCACCAGACTTTCCAAAAGATTTTACAACCCAACTAACTACGGACTATGACTCTGTTAACTTGTTATATTTACCTAATTATCTTAAAACTACATTCTTAAAAATCAAAAACCTCTTTCAATCAAAAAGACAAATTTTTGGCTACATATGTATAATGAATTGATTATAATTTTAAATATAAATATTATGTAATTAATATATACATATATTAACAATTGATTCATGTGCTCGTATACCTAAATATGAATAAAATTTAAAACAATGTAAATAATAAAATGATCTAGTTAATGAAGAATGATTTTGTTTTTGCTCAAATAACTTAATTAAACCTGTGTGTATTAAAATTAAATTTAAACAATGGAAATTTTATATTTAAAATTTCTAAATGTGCGGCGCCGAAAAGTTGAAAATAGAAACTTATATAAGTTAAAAAAAAGAACTTAAAAAAATAAAAAGATATATCTATATAAAAAATAAAATATTAAATATAAACACTGATTGTGTTCCTTATGTGTTTGTGCTGAACCAGAGATTACTAATTGAACAAGAACACCCGGAAATATTTTTTATTAGAAGTGTTCCTCCTAGTGACTAGATGACATGAAGAAGAGAGCCCGTAGTTGTGAGAAAACTCACCAAAAGAACAATGAATGAAAATAATTCACGAAAAAAATTTCCTGGGCTTGTTTTTTTTTATTTTATAAAATTTCTATTGAAAAAAACAAAATATAAAATTTAAACAAAATAAAAAAAATTCCATTTTGAATGTCCGATTGGCTAGCAAATCAAAAGTATATATATACAATAGAAAAAAAGTGAGCAGCGAGATGGTAGACAATTTCCTATAAAAAATATTTCGAAAAAATATATATATGGTTACCTTTTTAAAACGGATTTCTTCAGACTAAAAAAACAAAAAAATCTTTCAGAATTTGTAAATAATATATAAAATATATAAAAAAATTTAATTTATGAAACATAAGTGAAAAGTGATCGTTTGATTTGTTTTGCTGTTTCCTAAATCATATTGAAATAGAAATATTATGTGCAAATTTTATTAAACAATATCAAAAAACTTTTAAATCCAAGTTAAGAGATAATATGTGTTTTTTTTTATATTCTAAAATAATAATCGCCACTTCTCATAGAACAAAGCCTTAAGTTAAGTTTACACCCGGACCTCCAATCTCGATGTTATTGTGCGAACCGAATATATGGATATTGGAAGTGATTTTAGTGTGGAATCATATCGAATTGACATGATAGTAAATTAAAGATTATATAAAAATAAAGTTAAAAGAATCATTTCAAATAAATTATTGTGAAATCCCTTAAAATCCGAACTAATTGGGGCTGTAGCCTGTTCGGATTTCAATTTGTTCGGATTAGTCGAAAGCAGCTTCGACAATTGAAGATAACTGATATCAAGTGAAAGATTAAATGATATTTTGTGTGTTTCTATTATTATTTCATTGTTTTTGCAAAGTGATTAACCTAAAGAATTTCAAAAACCATCTTTTACCGTCTTTAATCGTGGATGACATAAGTATGTAGACACATTTACACTTTGTTAGGTATGCTAACTATACTTCTTTGTTAATTTTTCAACTAATTATGTAAAATAAGGTTATAATGTAGAATATACATAATTGTTTTATGAATAAATAAATAAATTTCTCTTTTTTGCGTTCGGATTTCCCGGGATTTCGGATTTCTGGGCTTCGGATTTGAGGGGTTTCATTGTATATATATTATTTGTGTATAATCTTTCTAAAAAATCCAATTATAAATTGTAAGCGCGTACATTCTACTTTTGAAGTGGAGTCATAAAATTTATACTTATAAACAGTAGCCTAAATTCGCTCCGGAACCAACAGGTATTGGAAAATGGGTGTTTTCTGTGCATAGTCATCTGAAGAGTGAATATCCCACCAAAATCCGACTTCACAAATACTTTCTACAGTGATCCAACAGCTCATTGTTCTTCCTCTTGTATATAAATAGCAACTATGAAATTTTATGAATAATTTATCAAATGTTATTGAATCAATATAGAGTTCTTCTCCTTATTGAAGGTAATTATCGCCAATCCTCACATTCGATGCCATTGCTCCAAAGAGAGACACTGAGCTGAATTCAAAACAATGGTTCATATTTTTAAGACCTGTTGTTCTTTTTCTTCTCACAATTATACACAAGTCTAAAAAAGATAATCTCAAACTTTTGTTGACATTGTTTTATTCATGATTTTTTTTTATTTATTATTTTTTTTTTTTTGTGCAAATTTCAACCAACACAAGGCACGAGTCATTTAAGTTAGCTTGTATAATTTTGATAAATATAATCACTTATACACCAGTAAAGAAATAAATAAACAATGCTCTAAATATTTATGGAAATCCCATTAGAATTATTTAAACATTTTTGTTATTATCTATTGCAGAAAGCTATAACTAACTTATCGCATGACTCCTGATTATACTACTATATTTATGATACAACACATACCATACTTGGATTTGATAGTTTTTTAATAAAAAAAATTAAATTATTTATTGATTTCTATAATAAATGCAAAAAACTAAGACTAATGATTTTTTAAATAATACTATGATGAAAAATATTGAAAAAAATGACAAAATAAAATTATTAGTAGTTAGTCTTGGCAGAAAACCATTAATTGGCATTTTTCCTTAATTCTGCTAATAAATTCTTCTACTTATTCCATGCAAATCATTTCATCTATCGAAAAATTTCAAATTGTTATTTTAAGGAATTGACTCTTCTTTCTTTGAGATTTCAAATTTTAACACAAAATATATACCTACATAAAAATATAAACTTCATATAAAAAATATATCTACCTACTGTGATTTGTTAAGTTTATTTTATTGAACATTTACTTTTATTTAGGACCAAAAGATTTATTTTTGTTGAACTTTGAAATTATACTTATTGTTGAACATTGGCTAAACACAAAATAACTTGTTTTTTTTTTTTAATTTTTTCTCACTATAGAATATTAATTTATATATTTATAATTATGCTTAAAATATTTAATTTTAATTGGAAAATGTAAAAAAAAATTTTGTAATTATCCCAGAAAAATAAAAATTTGAAAAAATAGTCTAAATTATTCAACGAATCTATTCCATATTCACTATACATATATTTATAAAATCAGAATTAAGGCATACACAAACCTTGTCAAATTTTTAATTTTTGTAAGAAAAAAAAACTTACTGTCATTCTAGTAAAACTATATAAATTTCTTAGTTCTTGGCTTTGTACGTATCTTGGACCAGCTAAAAGGCTAAAAATAATTCTTCTGAACATCTAAGAAAGTTCATATATGTAAGGTTTGTTTAGTATTTTAATTACACAGGTCTGTGATGAAAAAGATATTAGAATAATTTTATGTGATTCTTTTAGATTTCGGCTGCTGAATCCGAAAATATAAATGGCTTTTTTTATCACATCATATTTTTTAACATGGTAAGAATTAATGTCGGTAAAGTTATATAAGTGGTCTCACCCTATTTTAGCCTGTTAAAATACTTCTAGATGATTTTATTTAATTTTTTTTGAAGTGAAAACTTCACTGCGTAATTAAATTTTGCAATCGTAAAACATAAAACCACAATGACAATGAAAAAATTTTAAGGAGCAGTGAACAAAAATTAATTAAAAAAAAATTAAAACATTATTACTTCGAGGTATAACTGTTATTGAATGTATTTACGTTTGAGATCAGGGCAAAATTTCTAACAATTTCTGAAATGGCCCTAAATATATAATACTTTTGCCATTTTGCACTCGAAATTTCTGCTAAGTGACGTTCTTAGTATTAACGATTATAAAATCAAAATACTATTCAAATTGGAAAAAGTTGAAGATGCTTTACCTTTTACACATTATCAAATATTCAACCAAGATTTGATAATTTTTTAATTAGATACAAGCCCATATCTGTATATATTATTGATATTTAAATTTAATATGTAGTTTTTAAAAAATGATAAAATTATTTTAATAAATATGTTTAACAAAGATTATGCTTTGAAATAAATTCATTTCTTTATGATTTACTAGTAAAAATTTTTGTAAATTTCATATATCTACCATATATAAATTGTGATGGCGAAAAATTCATTAGTCAAAATAGAGTCGAAAATGAAAAAAGTTTAACAGCCGCTGGTCTAGTCCATCCCCCTTAGCATGGACATGAGGGAAAGAGAGTCGTATTATGTTGTAATTATTTTCAATTATGTTTTTATGGCATTAATTTTTCAAATAGTCAGAGGGAAAGAAGATGTTTCTCATAAGTGATATTTTGAATTATTGAATTCTAATTATAATCATTTTTCAATCCCTTTTCGTAACATGAGACACAACAGTTAAGTTTGGCCACTTACACAGATACAAATCCAAAAACACACTCAAACATACACATATAAACGCGTCAATATCACTTCGAATCGATTACGATACCCATAGAAGGTTTCACTTCTGCCGTCTTAAGAACACAAAAATATTTTTTTAATCATATCTTAGGGGCAGTCCATAAAGTACTTCACACGAATTTCAAGATTTGTAGACACCTCCTTCCCCTGTGTGACATTCTGTCACATTTTCATTGAGGCTTCTTAGTATTATGACGTCACACTATCACTTTTATACCCTTTAATTTAATAATTGTAGAATTTTTTTTATAAATTAAACTCAACTAAATAGGATTTAATAAATTTTAAATTTAAATTTATTTTTACTCATATCATTTAACACATTATTATTATTACTATTATTCTTCAGGGAATGTAAATCCTTTATTATAAGAAAAACGGTTTGTTTATTTATTTGAAAAAAAAATTAATAAAGTGTTTTTGCTAAAATTAAATCAATTTTTTTGGCATGTATAAGAAAAATATTGAATAAACAAATATAAATAAATAACTGTACGAATTAAAATCCTCAAAGTGTAGTCTGAAATTAAACTTGATTTTGACATTGGTGCGCCTGTATTTAGTCAACAGAATGCGCAGAGAAGAATGAAAGCTGCGTATGAGCTAGGCGAGTCCAGTCGTTGCTTACAATTTTTTATCTATTTAGATTTATTTTACCAACATTTTCAGGTTGGAATAATTAAATAACCTGAAATCTAAAAAAATATATTTGACTATTTTTAAAAATTTTAATTTAATTTTTGTGACGTCACAGTTTTTAAGATCCCTGTCACAAATCTGAGATGCCCCTCCCCTTACTGTGTGAAGTAACTTATGGACGGCCCCTTATTATTAGCGAATTGAAGAATAAAAATAATTCTAAAATCTTAATTAATGTTTTTAAATCTAGGGCGATCAAATCCTTCTACGACTTTCTTGATTAATATTTTTTCCCCGAATTCCTTTTAGAATATTTCAGTTTATTGTTCTGTACCTACTGTTCTTATTTACCCAATGAAACTAGACAGTTTTTTTTTCATATTGTTTTGGAAATTAAAAATTCTTCTTCTCATATTTTCATTTTCTAAAATATTTATTATTTCAACAATTTATATGCTACGACACTAACCAAGTCTATAATTATCATTCTAGTACAAGGAGACAATGAATTTGGGGTTTCTAGACCAATTAATTAACTAAACTAATTATTTAACAATTAATTGATCATTTCTCTCCTGGGATAAAACTTGTCAGGACTTGTCTTTCAGATCTTTGCACGTTCTTACGTGTTAATAGATAATGGATAGTCAGGGATTATTATATCCGTGACTCTTTTAAAAAATAAATTATCATTCCTCATAATATCCTTCTTTAATCCCATTCGATTTAAGCCAGGGCTGTCCAATCCGTGGCTCAATATAAAGTCATAAAATTCCTTAAAACTTTGAGATTTATATGTTGATACTGAAAAACACACAAAACAATTTGGCGTTATAATTTTTTTTTCTATAAGATAAGAAATCTGAAAATCTACTGTGAAGTTTTCAAAAAAATAAAAGTGCTCATTTTGAATCTGGAACTAGATTTCAAGATTTCCGAAAAAATAATTATCATTTTGGCCTATTTTCGACTCCATTTTCATTAGAAATAAATTTTCTATTTGCAAACTTTCTGATTGAATCTTCCAGAACAACAATTAGACACCGATCTGAAAGAAAAATTGAATATTGTCTCTTTATTAAAATTTTATACTAATTATCTAGCCAGGAAAAAATATAAACAAATACTAATACATAATTTCACTTTTTGAAAGTATGTAGGGAAGTATGTATTTGAATATATGTGAAACTATTTTCAAGTATAAAATTTACGAAAAGTAAAATTAGAAGCTCATTATGAGCTAAAAAATAATAAAGTTTTTATTTCTACATTATTATATATCTTTTTTGAATAAAAAATATCAATATTTTATCCAAAATTATTTTATCCGCTGTCCAAGAGAATTTTTTCTTCAAATATGGCCCGTGTAAACCAAAAGGTTGGACACACGTGGTTTATAGCTAAGATTATTATTTGAGAAAATTTCGGCATTTTTTTGAACTATACGATATTTCTATTTCCCATTAATACATATAAAATATATATACGTATATATATATTTTTCTTACATTTCAGATAATCGACTTGTAACGCGGTTTCGATAAAATGCGATTTATAAATTGTAGGAAATTATTGGTTAACTTGGACATTTATAATCGCATTTCTGCATAACATGCAATTTTTCTCATGCCTCATTTAATATGAGAGGTGAATTTCGCATAACGAGATTTACTTAATGCGGAAATTTTGCGAAACGTAACCTCCACTTTATTCGAGGGTTACCTGTATGTAAGTATACGAAGAGGACAAGTTTATGTTAAAGTAAGACGACGTATTTAAATAATGCCACATTTCATATTTATAATATAAATATTTAGTTACTAGCTTTTTATTTTTCTTTTAACAAATTGATTATCAATAATTTCTGGGACGAAGCAATAATCGATATTTAAAGAAATTGTTCAAAACTTTTTAGATTTGAAGGAACAATATAAAAATCTGCAGATGACCTAAGCAAGTCTATCGAAAATTAAGTTAAATAATTTATTTTTTTATTATCTGTATATACATTTTATAAATTTGAAAAATAGAGATATATCACTCTAGATTTGAGGACACAGCCAAATAAATAAATTGATTAATAAATTAATAAAATGTTAGGGGAGATAATAAATTAATGAAAAAAACACAGGCTATATTATTAATAAAGATTCCAATCATTCATCATTCCAATTTCATAAATCAGATCCCTTTTCAAAATCTATTGGATTATTTAAAAAACACGGCTAACAAATCCCCTAATAACCATTAAAATGAATTTATGAACAGATATGTAACAAACCTTTTCCATTCATTTATCATCCTTTGTTTCAATATAAACAAATCAAATAAACAAAACACCTTGATCATAAAAACTCAACAACAATACTAGTGGGAATACAGCTCTAGCTATGTTCTTAGCTTATAACGATGTATACTATGATTTATTTTATTTTAAAAAATATTCTTGAAACGCTTACATTATTCAAAGGAGTTGTAATCAAAATTTATTGTTTAATTTCTATAGTCAACATTATTTTTTTATTATTTATTTAACAGACAATTCTAATTATTTTACTGAATACGATTATATAATAATAAAAATGCAATATTAACTCTATATTCACATTAAAATACGACAATGCTACATCACAAGAAATGTCCAACATTATCAACGTTGTCGCCTATCAAAGTGGTTTTCAACTTCTGGAGTGCACACCAAAAGGAGGTCCTAAATATCTTTAAGGCACCCTTTAAGTTCGAAAAACTATTTCATAAAACGTTATCGATAAAAAAACAGAATACAAGAACAAAAAATATGTTTTGATAAGCTTAGGCCTATAAGTATTTTAGGCAGCTTACTTAATCTTTTAATCAGTGGATGCATAGGCGAGCTAGGCGGCAGCCTAGGGCGCCAGATTTTTAGGGGCGCCAAATTTCAGATTATTTTTAGCAAATTATTTTTATTTTTTAACAAAATAAAAAATAAATAATAAATGAAAGAAATATAATCTATAAATTTATTGTTTCTATTAAGTTATCCAAAATCAAGACCACTTCAAGTTCAACATGCAATACATCTGTAAGAATAAATTGATGAGTGATTTGCCTAATTTATTGTCAGTTGCAATACAGATTCTTTTGACTCTTCCTATCTCTGTAGCAACTGGCGAGAGAAGCTTCTCCAAGTTAAAATTAATTAAGAACTTTCTTCTCACTACGATGTTAATCAATTAATTTTGATTGAGCACAAAATTTCTTATGAAATTGACTTGCAAGATATTGTAAAGCGTTTTGCCAAAGTAAAATCTAGGAAAGTTAATATTTAATGTTAATTATTTTTTGTGATTGTCATAAATAAAGAATATTTATGTAAACGATAGAACGGTATTAATAATATTATTTTGTTAGAATGTCTTTCACGCCACCTTTTACGTATATAACACACATTAACCCAAAAGTGCATATAATTCTATGCCCTAAATCAGTTCCGCAAAGTGTGTGCCGGGACAGACTGGTGTACCGTGGTCATTAGATGGTGTCCCGCGGAAAAATGTCAAGTTTTGTTAAGATAATGCACCTACACATTTCTGAGAGTTATGCGAGCAGCTTTATCAACGATTCCTCCAAATTTTGATCACCTTTGCTCAGTTAAGCAGGCTCACATTTCTCATTAAACATCTTTTCCTATTATATTGATTATAATAATAAATAAATATTAAATATACATTGTTTTTTTCTTTGGTGTACCTCTAAAATTTCTTGATTTGGTAGGTGTACCTTGAATATAAAAAGTTTGCGGAACACTGCCTTAAATTACAAATTTAGGGTCGCCAAACAAAAGAGCGCCTAGAGCGAGTTGTCCTTATATGTCGACCAAGAAGCTAAATTTTATCCCAAAACTGTTCTGGTTCTTATGGATTTTCTTTTCCCAAAAATATTGCGTTTTCTTCCTTTAATTCGTAAATTTCTATAGTAATTCCACATGCTAATTATCTTGAGTCACAGTAGATTGATCAGTAACGCTGAATATATTGCATCAATATTTTCACAAAGTCAGATGTGATTTTTAACTTTAATCATCTTATAAAAAGCATATACACCAAGTCCCCGCTTAACGCTGTATCAGTATTACGCGGTTTCTTCCAGCCAAATAGAACTTTGTTAATCCAACCAATGGATCAAGGCGGAATATCAAATTTTAAAGCTTGTTATCTGAGTCAAGTGAATTATCAAACCGATGGAGAAGATAAATAATCCATTAGAGAGATTTTTGAAAAAACTACAATATCCTGTAGAAAAGATCAATCTTCCCTGGAATAAGGTGAGCGAGAAATGTTTGTAATGAGTATGGAAGAATGTATAGCCGGAGGCCTATGTATTTCATATTAAATTATTTCGTTACTTTCAAAATTTGTCAATTCTACTAAACGGTTAGTTGATTTTTCTAGGGGGCAATGAGTTTTGTAGGGGGGGGGATTTTCCCCTTCATACCCCCCCCCCTAACTACGCCATGAGTACAGTAAACTATTGGTTATCGGCGAGAACCATAAAAGAAAAATAAGAAAAAAAACTATTGACCTATAAACAAATAAAAATATGTTTCACTTTTAATAAAAAAATATTGTAGGTATTTAATAACATTTTAACCACACATGATAGCAAAATAAGTTTCCTATTATATATGAACAGTTTGAAAATTGTAATTTCATTACAAGTTGACTCTGAGAGAGTCTCTCGTCAACTGATTCTTCTGGTTCAATGGAATTTTTTAGCAACTGAAGAAGGGGTAGTTTTCAAATATTTAGTGGCACAACATAAAAATTTGAAATTTGTTATTTAAAAAATATATAAATAAGTGAGTTGGCGATGTTTCAGCGCCTGAGCAAGAATACGATGTTGCACCCTGGGAAATTTTCCCCTGAATGTATTCAAATAAAACAATCAAAATCGTTATATAATATCATATATATTAATGTTTTTAAATCCATTTTAAATAAACTTGTCTTAACACTTTTAATTATATAATCAAATAATTATTGAACTGTTTAGAAATGATCCCAGACGCTTCTCCTGGTGGCCATGCTCATTGCTTTTTAAGGTATAATCGTATATTTAAATTATTTTATTTATTTATTTATTATTTAAATGTTTTAAATTTTAATATGTTAAAAGATATTTCAATAGTGTAAAGTATAAAATTATAAAATTTTTAAACAAAAAAAAAGAGTAAAAAAAGAAAAATAGAAATTACTATAAAAGGACCCTAAAATAAAAAAGAGAGTAATTTGTTTTTCGGTGACGAAAATGTTTTTTTGGGTGGGGGCTCAAAATGTAAAATTATCAATATAAGTCTTAAGCCGTTTGATTCGATTGTATTTATTAGCTATTAATAAATATCCGTAGGTTTGGCAACAAGACCCCCAACTAAGAATCGCTTATCCGCACATTTATTAAATAATTAAAAAATTTAGAATTTATTTACCCTACTCGCACAGCAATTTATTATTTTTCTATACTATGACTGTATGTTATTTTGTCAGTATTTTTATTCTAATTTAAATAGGAACAATTTTATTATAATTAACAAATAATAAATCTGAAAAATTTGAGTAGCGTTGCTGGGTTCTTGCAGTATTGTAGTTCCGCCACTGGTTCTCGACTGTATTTATCATTTATCTATGTATCAAACTCTATATTGGAGGAAAAGTGAAACTTATTCAAGACTCGGTGCTCTGTTTTCAGTTTCGGTGAATTAATAATTTGATGATAAATATCTAAATCTAATTTTCATTTCGATTTAACATTTTCTTACCTAGAGTCAAAAACCTATAAAAATATTAGGAATTAAGAAATTATCTAATAGTGTGAAATAGGTTTGGACTTGTTTTTGACATCTTTGCAATGCCTTAGCTCAAAAAGTATAGAGATTATTCTAACCCCATTATATTTTTTTTTCTTTGATCAGATTCTATTGAAACACTCGGTCGGTCATTCGGCCACTTATTAAATAATAAAAATGAAAACTTATTTACATTAGATACCCCTTTATAATTGAATAATAATAAACTTAAATATAAAATAAATTGTTCATTTATGCCTATATTATAACATTGATTTAATACCTGAATAAAATCAGTATAAAAATGATGTTTTCTTTACTTTTGAACTAGAAGTTTTACTTAAATCTAGAAAACTCAAAATCTAATTAGCTCTCTATACTAGAAATACAAATATTTTAGCACAAGTACGAACTTTCTTCCTTCGACGGTTCGTTCTTAAATTATCGTCAGTATCTGAATCCAGACAGACAGACAAAATGATTTTTTTCATTTTTTAATAGAGTGGGCAAAAAAGAAAAAACATGAAAATTTTTTTGGGTGGGGGCTCAAAATGTAAAATTATCAATATAAGTCTTAAGCCGTTTGATTGATTAGTACGAAATTTCGCCTATATGCCCCCTATATGATCTTATAAAAATGTCTCATAATGTAAAATTGATAGTGACTCAGAAGAGGAGGGGTTCAAAAATAGGAGAGTAGGGGCCAGGTGAATGGTAAAGTCATGTGAATGGCCACATCAGCTTATTTTGAATTAATTTTTGGTCGCTGCTTAATATAATATTTTCATTGTCATTGTCGTTTTAAATTTAGTTACGTGATTCAAAATGGGGTGGTCGCGACCATTGGCGTAGTTAGGGACTTTACTTAGGGCCGGCAGCCAGCCAGGTGAATATCACCACAAGGTTTCAATTTCGGCAATCCGTTTAGAGATGAACTAACTTTTTAGTAGAATTGACAAATTTTGGAAGTAAGGAAATAATTTAATGAAAAATAGATAAGTGATGCCTCGTATTAATGGAGTTTCTATTTTTCTAAGAGGGCCAATGAGTTTTGTATAGTGTGAGTATTTATCTAACTTTTCACTTACATTTCACCATTCATGCCTAACCCTTTTAGGTACACAAATGAATATAATTAAAGTACCTACATTTAATTTCCATCAGAAAAGTTAATATGAGAGAAATTTCTAAAATCTAAGTTTACGAGTTATATAAATGTTAATATTTTTCAATATAAAAATTGGTGAGTAGAAAAACAAAATTTTAATTGATTGATGTACTCAGAAGAGGCCGATTTAATATTGTTAACTTTGTTCGTCATTGTTTAGCTCTGAAGATGGCTACAACCAATAGCAGAAACGTTAGCGTGAATTCATAAACAAAAAGAAATATATAAAAGCTTCTGGTCTCTTATTTTAACCCCTTCATTAATTTATATAAAAATTCAAGCCCAATGAATTGACCAGGTAATTTTTTGAATCAAAAAATATGTAATTTGGTTGATGACACGGATATCAACAAACATTTCACATAGTATCATAAGGAGCACCGCGGTTCTCCAAAAACGCTTTTATAAAGTTTACAAAAAAATATTTAATCCTCCCTATATGCCTTCTAATCAAGCTGCCTGGTTTTAAGCACGACTCGCTACACAAATTTGAACGGATATAATCTGAATCTTTCAGGGGATGACAATGGGAAATCACCCCTGTGAAAAATTTCCCCTGAAAAATTACAATGGAGAGGATACTCTCAACAGTAATCGTTGAGTTTCGGAATCGAAAATGGCACTTGAAGAAGAAGAAGAATCGTCTCTAAATATTTAAATAGTCATCGGAGCAAATTATAGATAAGGAACTTAATTTAAGTAAATTAAAATATCAAAATGGTTCTTCATAAGAGTTTTTGAATATTTAGAATATCTAAGCCTCTAGAGCAGGATTTATCTAACTTTCCACATAAATTTCACCATCACTGCCTAACCCTTTCAGTCACATAAATTTATATTATGATTTTTATTAAACAATATTTCATTTCCAACATAAAAGTTCATATAAGTAAAATGTCTAAGATCAATAGTTTGCGCATTAAAAATATTCCGATATTGGACTTGAATCAATGACAAATAAGGTGTCTGATGGCGAGACATTCTCTGGATATAACAGACAAAATTAATTATAAATGAGAAACAAATCGATCTTATTTTATCGATTTCTTCTATCTGAAGGTTCACAGTATGTCTATTATATAAGAAAATAGCATTTTGATTAAGAATGTTGTAGTTTAAAAGAAATTGTATGAAAAGATTCAAATTCTTCGCTCCGGGAGCGAATCAACTAGAAATGGCCAACAGTTTTATTTTTTTACTCATTAGGTATTTATTCAAATCTATTGAAATTTCATATCTATGTGTTTATTTATTTATTTTTTATATCAAATTATTAATATTAAGAAATTTGCATTTTAAAGGGTAGTTTATATGAAGTCCAATTTAAAAAGATGCTAATAACGCCGTTGAAAATTTTTTTGAAAATTTAAAATTAATAGATATTATAAAACAATTAATTTTGAATCATTTAATACCATTTTGAACGAAATCGGTTCAGTACTTTTTGAGAAAATTGTCAAAAACAATCTGAACCGTCAAAAAACGATGTTTTTTCAAAGCACGAGATGGGTTTGAAAAAAGCTAAAAAAGTCATATGAAACGAAACATTGACTTGTGACATGGAGATGCATTTTAAAATGTTTCTAAAAAGTCCTTACATAGTCGGTTTTCGGGGTTTTTGACAATTTTCTCAAAAAGGTATGAACCGATTTCGTTCAAAATGGTATTAAACGATTCATAATTAATAGTTTTATAATATCCATTAATTTCAAATTTTTTTTTTAATTTTCAACGGAGTTATTAGCGTTTTTTTAAATTGGACTTCAAATAAACTACCCTTTAAAATGCAAATTTCGTAATATTAATAATTTGATATAAAAAAGAAATAACAAAAACACACAGATATGAAATTTCAATAGATTTTAATGATTATCTAATGAGTAAAAAAATAAAACTGTTGGTCATTTCTAGATAATTCGCTGCCGGGGACAAGAAATTGAATCTTTTCATACAATTTCTTTTAAACTACAAAATTCTTAATTGAAATGCTATTTTCTTATATTAGAATGATTAACTGTTCCTTCATATTAGATTAAATCGATAAAATAAGATCTATTTTTCTAATTTATTAATCTTTTAGCCTGTTTTATGGTGAGATTGAGACACAGTCTCTCGCCATCGGGATCACGTTATTCCACCAAGCCCATTCAATATACCTTAGTGTAATATCTTATAATATATTTAAATGTGATAATATTTACTTTAATAAATAAATATATAATTTAAATATTCGATTGTATTTATTAGCTATTAATAAATATCCGTAGGTTTGGCAACAAGACCCCCAACTAAGAATCGCTTATCCGCACATTTATTAAATAATTAAAAAATTTAGAATTTATTTACCCTACTCGCACAGCAATTTATTATTTTTCTATACTATGACTGTATGTTATTTTGTCAGTATTTTTATTCTAATTTAAATAGGAACAATTTTATTATAATTAACAAATAATAAATCTGAAAAATTTGAGTAGCGTTGCTGGGTCTTGCAGTATTGTAGTTCCGCCACTGGTTCTCGACTGTATTTATCATTTATCTATGTATCAAACTCTATATTGGAGGAAAAGTGAAACTTATTCAAGACTCGGTGCTCTGTTTTCAGTTTCGGTGAATTAATAATTTGATGATAAATATCTAAATCTAATTTTCATTTCGATTTAACATTTTCTTACCTAGAGTCAAAAACCTATAAAAATATTAGGAATTAAGAAATAATTTAATAGTCTGAAATCGGTTTGGACTTGTTTTTGACATCTTTGCAATGCCTTAGCTCAAAAAGTATAGAGATTATTCTATCCCCATTATATTTTTTTTCTTTTATCAGATTCTATTGAAACACTCGGTCATTCGGCCACTTATTAAATAATAAAAATGAAAACTTATTTACATTAGATACCCCTTTATAATTGAATAATAATAAACTTAAATATAAAATAAATTGTTCATTTATGCCTATATTATAACATTGATTTAATACCTGAATAAAATCAGTATAAAAATGATGTTTTCTTTACTTTTGAACTAGAAGTTTTACTTAAATCTAGAAAACTCAAAATCTAATTAGCTCTCTATACTAGAAATACAAATATTTTAGCACAAGTACGAACTTTTTCCTTCGACGGTTCGTTCTTAAATTATCGTCAGTATCTGAATCCAGACAGACAGACAAATAGGTTTGGACTTGTTTTTGACATCTTTGCAATGCCTTAGCTCAAAAAGTATAGAGATTACCCCATCATATTTTTTTTCTTTGATCAGATTCTATTGAAACACTCGGTTTCTAACTTAAATTCATTAATATATAAAATGTTGATATTTTGACCCTAAAAGCGGGTTTGGGTGGAGGGGGGTATTAACTCTGAGACTGCTTTTATATGATCTATATATTTTCAAATGAGCGATTTGAATTCCCGTTCTCTATTTCTATATATTTATAAATAAAGAGAAACAAAGAGGTTGTCCTCTGCTTGATGCATGCAGGGCAAGCTCTCATTATGAATCAACAACTCTGCTACTCTCGGCAAAATAAAAACTTTTCAATTATTTTTATATATTTTAAAATTGGCCATTTGAATTCCCGCTCTATTTTTACCATGACTATGATAAATTTAGTGACAATACTCAGCATTTAATTATAAAGTACCTGGAGGCACCGAGCGATGCTCGGTAACTTCTTCCTTCAGTTCTCCATCTTTATTTTAATATTATTTTTAATTTAAAATTCTGATAAAAAAGTCGATTTTTATTTGAGAGCCGTTTTCAAATTAAAAAAAATACAACTATATCTATATAGTATTCGACCAGTGTACCCCCCACTTCCACCCTGCTCGACCCCGCCCCCGAAACCTCGCCCTACCCCCGGATCCCCCACCACTGCCCCCACATTCTGCGCCCCCACATCCACCACATCAACCACAGCTCCGCATCAAGATCGATTTCTCATCCCCAAAACTTGTTAACAAAGTGTGTTTCATCAAAATCGTTAGAGCCGTTTTTAAAATAAAAAAAATAAAATGCAAATATATATATATATATACGAGTATATACCTGGAGACCGAGCTTTGTTCGAGTTTAGTTAATGATTGACAACAACACACCACAATCACAATAGTCCTTCAAGGCCTTTGAGAACAATGAATTATCAACCCATTTTGTTTGTCTAGGTACAAAAGAAAAAGAAAAACACTTTTTAAATCCCTAAGATAAGATTAGCATTTGCATATCTGAGAATAATTAATTTGATTACGAAAAAAACCCATCAAAAACAATTTTGTCGAAGATGAGACCGTGACAGATCGAATTGTCAACCCAAAAACCCCCTAACCCGTGAATTTTATCAAAATCGGTAGAGTCGTTTTCAAAATAGAACCAAGATACAAATATATATATAAACAAACAAATATATATACAAACAAATAAATAAATATACAATTTTTGTTCGTTTAATAAGAGTAGATATATATATGTACTGTGTGTGTTTAGACCATCTCCCTGGTTTAGACTTATTTTTATCATTTTAATAGAAATATTGGTCAGATTATTGATAGTACCTGGAGCGATGCACGGTAACCCCTGACCCCCCTCCCGAAACCACACACCTCGCCCCCCACCACTACACCCCCAACCACGCCTCCCACCGCCGGATCCCCCACAACTGCACCTCACCTCCCACATCCTAATTTTAATATATATATATATAATATTAATATTTGCTATAATAACCTATTAGAGGGTTTTAAAATTAAAAATAAAAGATAATTGGAAAAAATGTAAACAAACTTTTTTATTGATATTTTTATCTATAAATAATTACTTTAATTAAGAAAAGATCATAATTAAGATGAAATTAGTCGGGGTCCAGACCTAGCCAGATCGTTTTCTCATCCTCAAAACTTGTTAATAGATTTTGTTTCATCAAAATCGGTAGAGCCGTTTTCAAAATAGAACTAAAATACAAATGTATAAATATATAAATATATAAACAATTTTTGCTCATTTAATAAGAGTAGATAGATAGATATGAATGCATAGCCCCTGCCTATACTCTCTGGCCCCTGCAAGGGGGTCCACAAGTGCACATGTGGTTCCCGGGCACGCGGTCCAGATGTGACATGCTTTTTTAAGAGGGTATGTTAGAAAAAAATTTCCGGGACAAAAATTTGATGCGATGTTGTTTGAATGTCAAAAAAGTGATAAATTTAAAACATGTTTTGTTTTTGCTATAAAATGGGAAATACGCGTGAAGTCTGATTCGAAATCCACTCCGGCGTGAAGTGAGCAGTTATTCCAATCCATGAGATCGATTTCGCCCGCGTCGTTTCTATGTTGACGGGTGCAATGGCGACGTCAACAATCCGCGTGGACGAGCTCGTTCAGTCGGTGAGCCTGCATATTCCGCGGCCTTTGCTTTTCCACGGTTACGTATTGCCGTTCGCAGCCCTCTACGGCTGCTGGTTTTACACATGGCTGTTTGTCTACAGCTACGAGCCCTTCTACGAGGCGGGCCTGATCGGGGTGGCCGTGCTCGGGCTCGCGCAGCTGCTCACCTGCCTATGCTGCCACTGGTCTGTGCACGTCCACTGCTTCCTCTCCTGCACAAACGTAAGATTATTTATTATACCCTCACCTACTCTGCAAAATGCTATTCAAGATAACACATAAACATTTCTATAGGGACTTCCCAGAAGCACCTTGCAACATTTTCTCTCCTTTCACTTTCAAACATATTCTTGAGATGTTAAATAAAACTGCAGCCAATATCTCTTTCTAATATAATTTATTAAGCCTTCCTCTGACGTTTCGGATCTCCGACAGTGACAATCCTTTTTCAGGGCAGATACTACCACCGAATTTTCAGATCCTCAACCTATCGTTCAGACCAGAGGCTAGTAAACAAATTTTTGACCTACAATTCAAACTTTCCAAGGAAATCTCTAAAAATCACTTTAAAAATATCACATAAATCTTACTTTGTATGCTTTTGTATCTTATATTTTTTTATTAGGTCGTTGTTTGCGCAGAAGTTAGCAGAGTCGATTTTATAAAACAAAGAGACCAAAATTTCTATACCATCTCAGGAGAATCTCTTTGACTTCTGGGGAAACAACGTTCTAGTAAAAAAGATAGATAAATGCTTGAAACAGTATAGATATTTTTTTTATAACAGAAGGGCTGTCACCCTCATTGGGTTTGGCGTGATAATAATACCATGGAAATTTGTTAATAAATTCTAATTGTGTTATAAAAATTTGTTAAAAATTCTAATGTTTAGGTTATAATGAAAGGCAGTCCATAAATTATTTAAATTTTATTCGATTTCCGACGTTTCCGAGACTTTTTTCTCTCCTTCTTCAGGGTATTGAATTATTTATTGTTGCTATCACTGAAAGGAGAGACAAATGGGAACCGAGTTATACTCACCCATCAATAACCTGAAGAAGGAGAGGAAAAACTCTCCGAAACGTCGGAAATTGAATAAAATTAAATAATTTATGGACTGCCTTTCATTATAACCTACTTATTTCGCTTACCAGTCCGTCTTTCTAAGAAAATAAAAAAAATTAAATTTTAATGTTTGTTTTCTAGCCTCTACCCTGAAGAAATATACCATTGAGTTTCCGAAACGCCGGCGGAAGTCTAAATAAATTATATTACACCGAGGAGATATTGGTCGCAATTTTATTAATCATTAAGAATGTGAAATTAAACAGTGTCTCCATCATTACATCTATTTTATCCTTATTTTCTCTTTAACATTCCTGATAATGACTTAACAAAAAATATACAAGCAAATATACACTATAAATTAAGCTTCAATTATATAATACAAATTTCAATACCCTATTCATCACAGTCATTCGTTTTTTTAATTTTTTTCTTCGATTATATTAAAAATCTTACTCTTTTACAAATTATTTTTTTTGAATAAATTGTGGGATAATTTAAAAACAGAATATCGTGATTTGGCATTTTTTTTATGAGTGAGAAAGCTAAATTTAGAAAAAAAAACTTACTCTGAATCTGAAAGGTTTAAGCTAATAATCTGAAATTTACCATTTTAAAATTTCTAAAATGAATCAATAATCCGTTAATCAAATCACTTGAAAAAACATTGAATTAAAATTTAATTGTCTGATATTTTTTTTCCTAGAAATGTATTTTTGCTGAGGGTCCTTTTTTACAAAATAAATTCAAAGAGATTATGTCCTATACTTTATCTGAGATGCTACAGATAATTTATTTTCATGTCAGAAGGGCTGCCGACCCTTCGGAAATACGGGTCAATTGCGGTCCTAGTATACGGGTCCATATGACAACATAATTAGCCTTTAAATTTCATTGAAAGATTTTAACATCATCGTACAATTCGCTAATGAATTATTCTAAATTTAAACATAGAGTAATATCATATAGTTTGAATAGAAACGGCAATGGGATGATTATTACATTGATTGAAAACTAGAAAGCTATTTTTCTTCTTTATAAAATCAAATCAAACTCTCGAGAATAAAACATAAATATGCTATATAGGAATAGACAGACATTTCATAATCTTCAAATATTTTGAAAAAATGAAAAAAAATTCTAAGCCCAAAAACTCCAGTTCGATTTAAGCTATATTGTATGAATGTATGTTTAAATTTCGAATCATCATCAACGAAATTTGACTGGAATTGAGATGGGAGAATCATTATTGTCCCGAAAAGCTTTTTGGCATTTGGGTTTGATTACCAAAGGAAGCCCTTCTGACATGTAATCAAAATCATCAATAGCATTATGCATAGGACCATCTCTTTGATTTGATTTTATGTATTTTTAATTTTTCTATCGTGATAGAACTAAATATTTTTATGACACTTAACATGATATATGCAATATTAACCGAAATGTAAAATTTTTTATTTTAGACAAAAGATGCATTAAAAGCCCAAGTGGCCAAAGTTGTTCCAACACCAAATAACGGCTCTTCAGAACTAGTTACCCTTTATCACATAAGAGTAAGTATTTCTATATTAAATAAATAGTCTAAAAGTTGACCATTTTACTTTAGAAATTTCAGCAAATCAAACTTAAAAACTTTTTAGCGATACTTTCTTAAATCCACTAATAAGAAAAGAGAATCTAAATAGACCACTTAAATGTCAAAGTGAGCGACACAAAAGAGAACAAAATAGATTTCCCAGCAAGTATGATTATTTTCATTTAATGAGACTCAGATAAAATGCGAATCATCAATTATTCTTCTCTAAAGTACTATTAAATATAGTATATAATTGCTAAGGATTGAATAGCAGGCAGTCCAGGAATAAATAAAAAGATTATTTCCAATAAAAGAGTATTTATTGGAAGGTTTTCGTTTACAGTTTTTTGAAACCGACCTTTCGGAGGATCTTCCCTCCTTCTTCAGTGTTCAAAAGGGTCAATGAAGGAAGCGTGTAGTATTTTTGCTTCCTGTCTCCTTTTTCAGTGCTCGCTGCTCTAGAGAAAATATTTGTAATGTTTCCATCAAGAGATTAAAAATATTTTCAGTACGGTAAGGAAAAATACTAGGTACTCGTCAGGGTTCAAAAGGGCAAATGAAGGAAACATGTAGTATTTTTCCTTCCTGACTCATTTTTCAGTGCTCGCTGGTCTACAGAAAATATTTGTAATGTTTCCATCAAGAGATTAAAAATATTTTCAGAACGGTAAGGAAAAATACTACATTCTTCCTTCATTGACCCTTTCGAACTTTGAAGGAGGGAACGTCGATTTCAAAAAACTGTATAACGAAAACCTTCAAATAAATACTCTTTTATTGGAAATAATCTTTTTATTTATTCATAGATTGACTGCATTCCATTCAATCCTCATTTATATTTAAATCTACCAGTCGGTCTATGAAGAAAAAATTTATATAAAGAGAAACAAAAGAGGTTCTCCTCTGCTTGATGCAAATAAAAATACACATATATATATATATATCAAAAAATATATATCTGTATATATATTATTTATTTGTTTGAGACTATAGTAAAATTCTAACTGGCTCTCGGCTAAGTAAAGATCAAAAAATTTTCAATATCCATGCGACACTGACCCCATGAAAAATAATATTTATAATTAAAAAAGACTGATGATAAGGCCAAGCCTTCGAAACTATAGTCTCAAACAAATAAATAATATATATATACAGATATATAATTTCGAAATATATGTGTGTATGTTTATTTGCATCAAGCAGAGGACAGCTACTCTCGACAAAATATAAACTTTTCAAAAAACTTCTAACTTATATAATTGCTCTTTTCATCTTATTAAGCTAGAGAATTGATCAAAATCTGATTTGAAAGCTCTTGTTGAACTTTCATTTGATCAACTACAAATACACCGTGCCTATTATACTCACTTAATTGCTTACTATATCAGATCTTCGATTTTCTTATTAGTGAGTTCAAAAGGATCTCTCTAAGAATAGAAAAGAAAAAATACCTTAGTGAAATAAATAAAATCATTCTCTGGTTACTGGCTAAAAATTTTAATTATACAACTATACCCACCAAGTTTACTTAAATAACTTCTAATACATTATTTTTAGGATGATTCGAAAGAAATTATTAGTGTTTGGTTTGTTTTTCAAAAAACCAAATACATTTGGGATGACAATAAAAAACAATTTACGGGTGTACAATTCCCAATTTCAATGCAATTCCGTGATTATATGGATTGGAAAGGTTATCAAGATGATGAACTCGAAGCAGCTGAATCCAAATATGGGAGAAATCAGTAAGATACTTTTTATTTTCATTATTTTTTTATAGTTTTTTATTTGATATCTTTACCAATTTTTGTCAATTTTTATATTTCAAGTTCTCTTGTTTAAAAGACTTAATATCATTCTTTGCATAAATTTCTGCACCCTCTCAGCACTCAGCTACATTCTCATGTAGAAAAGAGTTATATTATCAAATGGCTATTTCTACCTGAACCGATTACTCTCTTATAATTAGTATGGGTAGTGTACAAGGTGAGACAATTTAATTCCTAGAACAGCCGCGTAGTTTCGCCCATGTGATGATTTGCTTGGAATCACGTGAGGGCCGTTGAGTAATCTTGTTTGTTTATTGACTAATGCGTGCGTAAACCTCACTCAAGTCGAGGCTAATTTATAGTTGCCTAACTTTGGACAACTATGATACAATCCAATTTTGTTAGAAAATCGGCAAAACCAGAATATTCTTAAACTAAGAAAAACATTCCCTTGAGTGGTCATTTCATTTCAGGAATTTTTTTAGGATAAGTGGTATAAGTCCAATTGTGAAAAAAATTATTTAATACCTGTTTTATTTATAGACATTAATTAACACAGCCATTGGGGTACAATATCAACATAAATTCGTCAAAAGAAGTTAAATTGTTAAATGTTATTTCTTGTTTTTTAAACAAATCCTTAATTAGCTCACTAATGAATAAATAGACCATTTACAAATAAAAAAACGACCCATTTACCAAATTTGTATGGATGCTAGGGTTTTGTAAAGTTGGTTTAATTATATGTAGGAAAGTTTTTTTTTGTAAGTTGTATAGGTCCATTTATTCAAATACAGTAGAACCTCGTTTATCCGGACTAACTGAGACCAAAGGCAAACCGGATAATCCGGATATATGGGTAATAAAAACAAAACAAATCCTCAAATAAGCGAATTTGAATTTATAACGATAAAAAAACATGTTTATATCAAAATTACATAGAATTGAATTAAAGCGAATTTTTGGTGAAATTATAATTACATTCTTGCTATCAGAGTTAAAAACTTATCTATGTGAACATTTATTAAAATAAAAATGTCTACAAATCCGATCCGGGTAATCCGTAGGGCCGGATAAACGAGATTTTACTGTATTGAGATATTCAAGGGCTCAATAACTAAATTTTTTTGACTAATTTATGAGGATTTTTTTGAAAGTTGTATAAAGTAACATCATTGACTTGGTATTATAAATATGAAAAGACGTCTACGAGTAACGAGTATATCTAACTAAAACAGGCATTGAAATCACTTTCTTCAAAATTAAACTTATTCACTTTGAAAATGTATATTTTTTTAATAATTCGAAATGTTTCTTTCTCCCTCCGCCCTCTCCTAAATTAATTTTTGGTCTCCTTATGGCGGGCGGTAAGCCTTATTCATCCGACTTCCTGTGTTGTAAAAAGTCTTTATTAAGATTTTGTGAAATCGCTTATATTCAGCATAATATGATATAGGAATCAGCTATTCAGAGAAAAAAAATTCCAAGACGGGTTCCAGAAATACATAGGAACAATCTCTAAACCACTTCATGGGCTCCAAAGGTTTTTCATTGGGCCTAGAAAAATAATTAACAAATGTTATTTGTTTATTATTGAAGTCAATTTAAATTTAAAATATCTAAACTATTTTTAAAATAAATTTTAATAATTATTATGATAATAAAAACTACGGGGTTTCGAGTTGAAAAAAATTAAGAACATACCCCAGACAAAAATGGGCAAGGAAACTACATAGTTCAAATGCGAAAATAGCCACTATTTATACTAATTAATGTAAAGATTTAAGCATCATTTTAGAGGGTTTTTTTTTTTAAAAGATGGAATTTTTCAAAAATCAACCCAGGTTATTTAACCACAATAATATTAAGAAATTAATTTATTTTATTTAGGGACGAATCTAGGATTTTAATAGAAATATATTTTTACATTGCATATCAGAGGTTTCGTCCCCACAGGAATCGAACCCAAGCGCTAACTTGCCTTAAGGGTTTGGCCGAGGGGTGAACCGCGACCTAAAATCTTGCACACCTACTTCCACTTTCATTTCCAAGTAGAAGACAATAGATTATCCAATGAATTCCAAAGACGGTGTACACCTAATTCCAATCGCGGTCCACCCTTCGGGTTTGGCTAACTGACCGGCAAGCAAGTTAGCGTTAGGGTTCGATTCCTGAGGGGACGAAGCCCTGTGATATGCAATGTAAAAATATTTCTACTAAAATCTTGGATTCGTCCCTAAATAAAATTTATTTATTTCTTACTATTTTTACTTAAGCACGTTTTTTATAAGTACATTCTGGGAATTAAATTATCTCACCTGAGGGCTTGCGAAAACTTTTGCAAAGGATTAAAGATATGATTATACTAGATATTTCTATTTGTTTTAAATATTATTGATTCTAAAGGGCAAAATTGTTCTAGGTTAGATATGGTTGTACCTGAATTTTTAGCTCTTTTCAAAGAACGGGCGACTGCTCCGTTTTTTGTTTTTCAAGTATTATGCGTGGCCCTTTGGTGTCTCGATCGGTACTGGTATTATTCAATATTTACATTAGCAATGCTTGTTCTCTTTGAATGTACACTTGTTCAACAACAGTTAAGAAATATGGCAGAAATACGTAATATGGGAAACAAACCATATTTAATTCAGGTAATGTATTCTTGAAATAATAATTTTTTTTATTATTTTTATTTTTAAAATAATATGTTTATGTTTTTAGGTATATCGTAATCGGCGATGGAGGCCTATTTATTCAGACCTTTTAATTCCTGGTGATATTGTCTCTATTACACGATCTCAAAATGATAATTTTGTTCCTTGTGATATGCTACTTTTACGTGGACCATGTATAGTTGATGAAAGTATGTTAACAGGTAAGCAACGAGAGATAAAATTTCTATTTAAAAAAATTATAGTTTTTACTTTACTATATTTTATTAAATAATTAATTTTCTTAAATAATTGTCAATCAAATCCATTCTTATCTAATTCAAGAAACTTTAAATGATTGACCCTCAATTATAGCGTATTTTTTTTTCCAAAACTGTTACTCTTGACAATTATAGATATAATATTATTAGTTATTATTATTAAAGTAGTTCTTTCACAAATACAAAAATTCAAGAAGTCTTCGAAACTTGAAATATAAGTCATTAAAAGGATAATAAACAGTTAAAATTTGAAGTCGATTTACCACACCAAACATAAAATAATTGCAATTAAAAATGAAATTTTTACATATGGTAGATTGAGAAAGGGTGGAAAAATGATCATTATTTTATTTTTTTTCATTGAAGGACTTTCACCATCATGATGAAAAACTATAATAATAATATATTCGGAGTAACTTAAAAAAAAATTTAAATTATTTACCTAAGTTTTGATAAAAAATAAAAAAAAAACATTTGGGCGACTATTTTTTGTGGAGGGGATATAAGATCAATGGCTTGGAAACGATGCATTCATAAAGAGGATATAGTAGTGTGAGAAGTACAGTCACGTTAAAAAACATACCTAAAAATTTTTAGCACCGTTCATATTTATAGAGTGGTTACGAGGCTAAAACTTTTTGTGTGGATTGTATAAATTGTAATATAAATCAAGATCTTATTATAGAAAAAAAAAATTATCGGAAATATTTAATTTGTTATATTTTGAAAATATTATTTTATGAAGAAAATAAATTATCTCCAATTGAATTTAAACTATTAGCTTTTAGTGTACTAAATATTACTTTAGTTTACTACTAGCCTATGCTCTTAATGATTATAATACCTTTATTTATAAATTGTTAAAGATGGACTTTTAAATTAACATTTTTTTATCCTTCATGAGCAGAGAATTGTATAATTTATTAATAATTTTTACTTCCATGATTTGGAAATATCGTTAAGTACAAAAATCGGGTAAAAATAGACCCTCCCCTAAATGACTATCCGACTAAAATTCATATACAATTTTTGAAAATTTTGAAAAATAAATACATACCTACCTAAAATTGTAAATTCCAAGTTTGATTTTTATTTAATTTACGAGTTACAATACTCTTACATACTGACAGACATTGTAATAGGGTCCAGTTTTCTGTTTGAACGAAATCCTAAAAATAGCCACAGACATTTTTAACGATTTTTTTTAAACATAAATACTTAAAATCATTGTTTGATGAATCCAAAAATTAATTTTACACATGATTATGCTTTTTTTAGGAGAATCAGTGCCTCAAATGAAAGAGCCTATAGAAAATTTAGATTTAAATCGCATTTTAGAAGTAGAAGGTGAAGGAAAGCTCCATGTTTTATTTGGAGGAACGAAAGTTGTACAACATACACCCCCGAGTAAGACTTCAGCGGCTTTGCGAGGTTTCGTATTTAATTTTTTAACTTGAATTTTAAATACCAACACAAAAATTCAATTTTTTCCAATTCAAATCTCTTTTTAGCTCAAGACAATGGCTGTGTTGCTTATGTTTTAAGAACTGGATTTAATACTTCACAAGGAAAACTTTTGCGTACCATTCTTTTTGGAGTGAAACGAGTAACAGCTAATAATTTAGAAACTTTCGGTTTCATTTTATTTTTACTCATTTTTGCAATTGCTGCCGCCAGTTATGTTTGGGTCAAAGGTAAAATTTTTATTAATTATTATTTCTTGTGATAAGAATTTAAATATTTTAAATAGAACTGAGAGAAATAAACTAATAAAAAAAATATTTATATAAATAAACAAGCTGCTCCGGTCGTTCTTTCGGCCACCCACTCACGAACCTTAGCCTTGTAGGCAGCTGTCCTGGCGGGCAGCGTCTCGGGTTTCCAAAAAAGAAGGATCCATAAAAACTTGTAGAACAAAAACTAATCCCACTTATGTCCTCATCAATATACATTAAGTTGACGATTGAACTACCTAATTTTATGCTCTCGTGGGACACACGCTTTGTAGGCCAACTTCTCAGATTTCAGAAATAAAAATGAAATATTCATATACCTATTTAAATAAATAAGAAATCCTTTCTACGAATTCTGAACTTTGGCATTTAATATTTTTAATTTTTGAAAGAAACTTTCCCCCGATTTCGGCTCTCATGGAATAATAGCACACTCTTTTAATTAGCATTGTCTTTCTTCATTTTCTGAGTTTGGAGAATTAATAATTTTCATTTTTTTTAACTCTTTCATTTCTGGCCCTTGCAGTATATTGTAAAAGCATACTCCATGAAAAATGTTTGCTTTTGGGTTTTATTGGTTTTGAGATGTATTATTAAATTATATATTTTTTAAATCTCTGCCTTTCCTATTCTAGACAATAAATTATTCACCCCATTTTCTAAAGACCTTGCCCACACAGCTTATGCGCCTTCTTGTATCTACGCAATATCAACTATCAAGATTTTTTATTGTCGTCCTTTGCTACGCATCAAATTGTAAACAATTTAACATAGCTAATTTTGAGCCATATACACATAAGTGTTCTAAAAATGGCTTGTTTATCGAAAAAGTTTTATTTTTTTATACAAACGGTTCTAAACTTTGGATACGCGCTCGGTGGTTCGTAGAATATTCCAAAGTCCTAGTCAAAATCATATCACATTTAAAAATTATAATAAAATTTAGTAGGTACCCAAAAAAAGGTAAGAGAATAAATAAAAGTTCTCTGTTAACTATAAAGTTTATATTATTATTTATTATAAAAATTTTACCTAACTGTTAATATTTCTAATTATAAGCTCAAACCATTTCTCCTCTTACACAAGTTTAACATTTTTAATCAGCCTTAGTTATGTTTCTTTACTCACTTTTAATTTGCACGGTAAGGTCTATAAAGTGAGTGGTACGTGACATGATCACATATCACATATTGGTTGGGTGGTACGAGGAAAAAAAATGCTGAGAACACCTTGTCTACACTATGTATGCCAAGTTTTTAGCATATCGGGAAGTATGCTAAACAGATTCGGACAGATAAACACACACTATGGGTCCAAAAATGTCCATTTTATTTATATAGAAAAAAATAATTCTTCGAAATTATTGAAAATTAGTTTTACGAGGCGCTTCTTAATTAGAATTTCAAACCACAAGTCTATATAAAGAAATTATTAAATTATTTCATTTTTGAGATAAATAACCCTTGAAGTTTAAGAATATTAACTAGATAGAGTCGCTAAGTTTTGGTAGAATTTAAAATAATAATAATAATTTCTTTTTGATTTTGCAGGTTCAGAAGATCCAAATCGAAGTAAATATAAATTATTTTTGGAGTGCGCACTTATTTTAACATCCGTTGTTCCCCCAGAACTTCCAATAGAATTATCTCTCGCGGTCAATACTTCTCTATTATCACTTTCTAAATTAGGTAAATTATCATTTCTTTCAATTTTTATATGAATCAATATATTCTAATCAACCTTGATTTAATTGACAGCTGTATTTTGTACGGAACCTTTCCGAATTCCGTTTGCTGGTAAAGTGGAGATCTGTTGTTTTGATAAAACTGGAACTTTGACAAGTGATAATCTTGTAGTGGAGGGGATCGCTGGTTTAGCTCCATCATCGACGACGGTAACTCCTATTAGTGAAGCACCGATGGAAACGATTCAGGTGCTGGCCACATGCCATGCTCTGGCTCAGCTCGATGATGGTCTCGTTGGAGATCCTCTTGAAAAGGCTACATTAATGGCCTGCGATTGGTCACTCACAAGAAGTAAATCATTTATTCTATGTTTTATAATAATCTAATATCACTAACAATTTTTTATTAACTCTTTTCTTAATATCTACTAGTATAGGGTGGTTCAGAAAGAAATTCATTTTTGAACATAGAAAGAAAACAAAACTATTATATTTAAAAGCGTTTAATCTTATACAATATAAAGTTTATTAATTGTAATTTTAGTTTTTGAAAATTAAATCATCAAGATGACGTCCTTGGCTGTTGCAAGAAACACTCTTCCAAACGGGCACGAAAATTTTGAAAAACTTTTAAAGAGTTTCTTTTTAAATGACTTCCATTTCTTGCTAAATATTCAGCTTCATTTGCCGCAATGTTGTCGGATTATTAGCGTATACCTTGCTTTTAAGGTGTCCCCAAAAGAAGTCTGCTGGACTTAAATCGGAACTTGTCGGAGGCCAGGTTATGTCACCCTCCGTGAAATCAGTTTCTGAGAAACATATCCCTTATCACGACCATGCTCTCATTCGAAGTTGCAAGAATCGCGAGGTTACAATCGAAACACATGATTTTAGAAGGATGGAGCCACGTGTCACACTTCGAATGAGAGCATGCGCGTGATAAGGGAAATGTTTCTTCAGAAACTGATTTCACGGAGGGTTGGCATAACCTGGCCTTCGAGGAGTCCCGATTTAAGTCCAGCAGACTTCTTTTTATGGGGACACCTTAAAAGCAAGGTATACGCTAATAATCCGACAACATTGCGGCAATTAAAGCTGAATATTCAGCAAGAAATGGAAGCCATTTCAAAAGAATCTTACTAAAGTTTTTCAAAATTTTCGTGCCCGTTTGGAAGAGTGTTGCAACAGCCAAGGACGTCATCTTGATTATTTAATTTTCAAAAACTAAAATTACATTTAATAAACTTTATATTGTATAAGATTAAACGCTTATAAATATAATAGTTTTGTTTTCTTTCTATGTTCAAAAATGAATTTCTTTCTGAACCACCCTATATATTCCAAGATATTTGAAAAAAAAATAGATGGATTATGCTCAATATTAATTTCTCTTTTAATAAAATAAAATAAAATAAAAATTCATAGGACATGTAGAATTAACTATCTGAATTATTTTAATAAACTTGATTGAGATGCTCATGTTTATTTAATACAAGACATTGGTAATAATTAGTTAAATCCAGAACGGCCACTTTCACAAAGGTCTTTTATAGCGTTTTCTGTACGACTCCAGTGCGCAATTAGAGAGGGTGCTGTCGTCATCGCCTCTATAGCTAAGTGTTATGTTTATTTATTTATTCAAAGGACTGATTTCCTTTAACACTTTAAATAATTTGTTAAACATAGTATATAAAATATAAATCTAAGTAACAATATTCAATAAAAAATTATATAACAATATAAATACAATTAATGATAAATAATTTAACAAATGGTATAAATATAATATTTAGTATTATTCGTACATAAAAACGAAAATAAGCTTTTAAACTTAGCATAAATATATTTGTATGAACAATTAAAATTTAAATAACATATTGAATATAGTTTATTGGTGAAAATCACGATAAGGGTGGCATGTATTCGATAGAATTTAGGTTTTGGAAACGACAAATCTAGCTCCTTTTGAAGGATTATCTTTTCTTAGTCTACACCAGGCTTGTCCAACCCGCGGGCCGCATGCGGCCCAAGATGGCTATCAATGTGGCCCGAGATTGCGACTAAAAATTTCTGTGATATTACTAAAAATACAATATTGTTAAATTGCTATTAATTTATGAGTAATGAATTTTTGAATTTAACACTTTATTTTACAATGAGATATTCATAAAGTGATTCTTAAATAATTTTATTTATTCAAGCATCTATTTTCACGTATGAAGCACACAAATAATGAAGCTAGATCTAAAATATTTGATGGTCATTTTGAGAATTTCTTTGGGCCAAATATTGACAGATTTATGTCCCAAAAACAATGACAAACTTTTCACTAAAATTCTATGTTGCTTATTTGTCTCTTACTTTTATAATAAAAAATTTATAAAGTAACAAAGCTTAATTTCTTAACTATATATTAAGTACATATTATACGTTTTTTTGCTCATCAGCTATTATTATCGTTAGTGTATTTTATGTGTGGCCCAAAACAGCTCATATTCTTCCAATGTGGCCTAGGGAAGCTAAAAGGTTGGACACCCCTGGTCTACACTGACGTCACGCAAATTAAAATTATTTTTAAAAATCAAAAAATGGATTTATTGCTTTTTTTATTGTATCATTTGACGTGAGTGGAGATCTCATCAACCACTAGAAAAGCATACAACGAATTCACATCCTGATATCTAGTAACAAGAAGTTATCCACAAACAAAATATATATATTTTCTCCCATAAGAAAATTAGTTTTAATTCCTTGTTAACTAGCTCCTCTAGCAGTTGCTGATTTTCGCCAATAAACTTGTGTAACAATATTCACGAACTAAAAGTTCACGATAAAGCTATAAGGTCTCCAACGCAACCGCCTCTCAATGCGCACTGAGCGCACTAAATCCCTTAACGGAAAACGCTCTTAGTTTTTGGTCTAATTAATATTAGTATATGTTTATGAATTTATTGTCTTGTACATTAATTAATTAAGCACATGTCTTCACCTCAATTCAGTAAACTTTTGACCAAATTTTGACTTTCAGACTTATTATCAGTAATATTTAATTTCATATTGTCACATTTAACAATTTCATTTATTAATTTTTGAATGATTATTTAATTGATATTTTATTAAATGTCATATCTAAAACAATCATTAATCCTTTAATCAAGTTTTGTTTCTTGAACACTTTGAAAATATTATAATTTTATTGATAGGTGATGCTGTGATTCCTCGACGAGGCAAACAACCTGGAATGAAAATTTTCCATCGCCATCATTTTTCATCTTCGTTGAAAAGAATGTCTGTAGTGGCTGGCTACACTCTTCCAGGAACTGCTGATACCACATATGTCTGTACAGTTAAAGGAGCGCCTGAGACAATCAAAGGAATGGTAAAAATAATTCTCTATGAGAGTTTACAATAATTATTAAGAATAAATAATCGAGATATTCTTAGTTAATAGAGATGAAATTATTTTTGTTTTATTCATTTTTTGGACTAATTTCATTTTTCCTTATATCTAGAAGTTACAAATAATCTATCTCTTTCTAACCAGATTTTTTTTACGTTCTTGTACAAAATTTAATCTAGATCGAGCAAAGGGCTTAGAATTTTATTTTTATGCCTCACTCCTCCATTCTGGATAGATAAAGGCTTAATTTCAAAAAAATCTTGTAAATTAATTTTTATAGATTTGTATTTCGAATTTTTTTAAACAAAAAGCAAATTGATCATCTTAAAAGATATTACCTATACAAGTATAAATACATTATGCCCCTAAGGGGTTAAATTTCGAAAAATCTCTTCTTAGTGGACAGATACTTCATAAAGGGTATATTTCCCAAATTTCATGATTTTAGGGTTTGGGCAGGGCGTTGGTTGATCTATCACTCAATCAGTCGGGACATATATTTGTTTATATAGATAAATTTCAACAAAATTAATCGAACCATTTATATTTCGAGATAAAAATTTGTATTTTGGGTACATTTTTTTTCACTCTTCAAAAAATTTACAATATATATTTTTTATTATTTTTTTAATGATATCACTCATTGTTAATTTACTCCAATAAAGTATTTTTATATCTCGGAAAAAGGTGCTATTCGGTAATTCTTGTTGAAATTCAAATGTATGTATCCCGAATTGAATCGTTCATTTCAAAAACCACCTAAGCCACACAATCAGAACTTTTCAGGAATCAAACTTTCGTCACTGACTTGTGTCGTCTAATCAATGAACGGCCGACGACTTCGGGTTATGTGGTTTTTGAAATGACCGATTCAATTATTTGATCGCTTCTCCTAAATATAAGTTAATAATCATGGGTGACAGTACCTACATATCCTTGTTCACTTGTCTTACTTCTTTCATATTTTGGCTTCTCTTTGTTCGTCTCCAATATACAGGGTGTTTCAGGAGGAATAGTAAATATTTTAGGAGGTGGTAGTATAGACGAATTGCAATAAAAAATGCCAATATAACATCTGTCCAATTTTTATTAAGTACAGAGATACAGCTGTTAGTATGAACCAGTGCATACGTAATGTCCGCTTGTATGTGGAACACCGATACGTGCAGAAATTCTACGTGTGCTTGTTGAAGGACTACATTCTACAGACTTTGTACCAGTGTCACGCAGTGTATTGAACACACGAGTAAACACTCTTTAATCTGGTAGTCTGCGTTTAGGAAATGGTATGCCGTATTCTCTAGAAGCAGCAGCAGCGTTTCCATTACAAAACCCATACACAAATACCATATCGGCATACTCAGCATGTGTAAATACGTGGGCCATGTTTACACGCTACAGTACAGTAGACTTGGCCAACAAATCACAATGAAAACTTCAATGTAAAATAAAGCACAACTTGACAATTTGAACATCAACACTCTACTGCTGACATTCGATAAATACGCCTATAGCAACCCATAGCAACCGGTGTACCAAAACACGAAACGAAAATGCATTGAACTCAACTGTATCTCTGTACTCAATAAAAATTGGACACATGTTATATGGCATTTTTTATTGCAATTCGTCTATACTACCACCTCCTAAAATATTTACTATTCCTCCTGAAACACCTATATATAATTTCTTTCCCACCTGTTTTAAGATTTTGATCATAATTTCCCATTTGACGTTATCGAATAATAAGCATTAGATCTATTAAACCAATGTATAACTATATCTTATTAGAGGAATAATATTATTTATACATGTTTTAGATCTATTACATACTTAAATTAATATTATTCCCCGTTTTGTCTTTGTTGCAGCTTGCTCAAGTACCTGAGCATTACGACTCAACTTATTTAGAAATGTCTCGCCGTGGAGCCCGAGTTCTAGCACTATGTTGGAAGGATTTGGGCCGATTGACTCCAGCTCAGTGCAGAGATCTTACTCGCAATGAACTTGAATGCTCTCTTCATTTTGCCGGATTTGTTATTATTTCGTGTCCTCTTAAAGCTAATTCACGTGCTGTGATTAAAGAAATTCTCCACGCTTCACATACCGTAAAATATCAAATAAACAAATAATTACAAATATTTTTTTTTAAGTTAATGCTTTTCTTCTTTTTAGGTGGCCATGATCACTGGAGACAATCCTCTTACAGCTTGCCACGTAGCTCGTGAGTTGAAATTTACACAGAAACCAAAAACTCTGGTATTAACACCTTCTGAACAAACGGACTTTACTAAATGGGCCTGGCTTAGTATTGATCAGACTGTAAAGGTTCCTCTTGAAGCTCAAAATCATCCAAGAGATCTAGCTTCAAAATATGACCTCTGTCTGACTGGTGAAGTAAGAATATAATATCTTTATCATAAATTTAGATTTGGAAATCTTAAACAATCACTTAAGTTTTATTTCCATCGCACAACAAATAAAAGTGAAAGTTTTTATATGTAGCAATCCAAATCATGTTTTCGTGAAAAATTTAGAATATTATTTATGTAAAAAGGGAAAGACAATAATTTAATATAAATCACTCCAACCATTTACTCTTTGGTGGTCTCTTGCATCGTTATTTTTATTCAATCACACACATATTTATCTTAATTGAAAAATCTATCAAAATTATTTTTCCCAAAGTTGAAACCTTGGCTAGATCGTTTTCTTGGTTAATAAATTTTGTTTTATCAAGATCATATGAACCGTTTTCGTGATAGACCGATTATACAGGCTGTTTCAGGAGGAATAGTAAATATTTTAGGGTGGTAGTATAGACGAATTGCAATAAAAAATGCCATATAACATGTGTCCAATTTTTATTGAGTACAGAGGTACAGCAGTTAGTATGTAACCCAATATCGGCATACTCAGCATGTGTAAATTCGTGGGGCATGTTTACACACTACAATACAGTAGACTTGGCCAACAAATCACAATGAAAACTTCAATGCAAACTAAAGTACAAATTGACAACTTGAACATCAACGCTCTAGTGCGATAAATACACCCATAGCAACCGGTATACCAACACACGAAACTAAAATGCATTGAACTCAGCTATATCTCTGTACTCAATAAAAATTGGACACATGTTATATGGCATTTTTTATTGCAATTCGTCTATACCAGGGGTCGGCAACCTTTTGAGACGGAACAGCTAAAAGTTACAATTTACGAAATTTTCCAGTTTTTAAAGAGCCACTAACATTTTTGTTTCAATATTATGGTATTTGATTAGGATTAGGTATATAAATTTGATTTTTGATTTAAAATAAATAGCTTTAAATATGAAATAATATTTATTCATATAAAAACATACAAATGTTTCGCACAAAACATTAAAGTATTTTAGCTAGCTCTGCTAGAATAATAAAATTAGTAATCAAATAATATAACTATAATTATTGAATAATAGATAGTTACATCAATGGGAGCATTGGCCTTGCATGCCTTTTGAAAGTTTGGTTAAATCTGGCTCATCTATAGTAAGTGATAAAGCAGAAGCCAGTTGAATGTCTTCCACTTGCATATGTGTTACATTTGAAGACTTTAGCAGTTCTATCTTGTACTGTTTTAGCAGATAATCTTCGATTTTCTTCATGATTTCTGTTTTGTTTTTGAAAAAACGAAACAGTTCTTCAGCTCCACGTATGAAACAATCTTTGACGTACTCACTATCTGTGAATGGTTTCCCTCTTTTTTCCCTATTTTTTAATGAGTTTTGAAAATAAAATAATATAATTATTAATATTTGCACATGGAACTGGAGAGCCGCAAGTTCCCAACCCCTAGTCTATACTACCACCTAAAATATTTACTATTCCTCCTGAAACACCCTGTATATACAAACAATTTTTGCTCGTTTAATAAGATGAGGTACATGTGCGTGTATTTACATCAAGCAGAGGACACCTCCTTTGAATTTCTATTAAAATTATTCAAAAATTGAGGGATCTTGATTTTTATTCTTTAATTTAATTTTTGAATCATAGGTTATTAAAAAATATTTAATGTATAATAATAAATTCATTTTTTCACAGGGTTTAACCTATCTATATGAGAACCATCTACCATATCTTCTTTCCCTTTTGGCTCGTGTGGCTGTTTTTGCTCGAGTAGCCCCTAAACAAAAAGAATTGGTCATCACAACATTGAAACAACTTGGCTATACAACATTAATGTGTGGAGACGGCACCAACGACGTAGGTGCATTGAAACACGCCGATGTTGGAGTAGCAATTATTTCCCACGCGCCGGACCGTCAGGAAGTGGAGAAAAAACCTGAACATCATAGACGGAAAGAAAACCTAGCATTAAATCCTCCCAATGCCGGACCTCCAAGTTCAATTAAGGAACCCCGAGGAGCCAAAGCGGTAATTTATATATTTGAAACAAACTTATTATTAATAGGATGTCGTCATAAAAATTAAGCCGAGTTCAGAATCAATAGCGTGACTTAAGTGGTATGCGAAGACACTTTTTACTTTACCATACAGGGTATGGTCAAGTATTGTTATCGTGCATGAAAAAAGTGATTATTTTGCTTCTTTTTTTTGAAATATCTCAAAAACGGCTGAAACTATTTTGATTAAAAAAAATTGGCCGAAACCATGGCATTTCGGTCTACAAAAAATCTCCAATAAGTAAACATCGAAAAAATTACATTTTTCGAGATGATAACTGTTTTGTCAAAATGTCTGTTAAGTCTGTGCGTTACCAAATTTTATGGACGAGCTAGCTCAAAAACTAGTGTGAAAACCAAAACCAAATTTCACAAGGAATTTTGGTGCATTGAGATTAAGAGCTGATTAGATTTTGGCGCATATTGACCCAAAATTAAGGGGGGGGGGGGGTCAAAATTTAAAATTAGAATATTTTCAAACTAGAAAAATGAAATAAACTATAAAATGAACCTAAATTAACGAAAAAAATTTTTTTTTCTGGCGCCAGAATTGGGGGGGGGGGGTCAAAAAACAAAAATCATAGGCCATTTGAGCAAACTAAACCAAATTGTGTATACATAATTATGTGGGCCCCTAGAACACTAAAAATGCAAAACAAACCCTCCAAAATGGGGGGGGGGGGGTCAAAAAATTAAAATCTAGTCCCTTGTACCAAACTCAACCAGATGTGTATGGTAAAGTCAAGTGGATGGCCACATCAGAACGTGTCAATTTATCTCTTATTGAAAATGTTGATAAAAAAAAAAAATTCTTTTGTTTCCCAACAACAAAACACTCAACAAGGAAATGATATAACTATAACATCAATTATTAAGTAGTTTTATTCAAAAACTACTAGGTACTCGGCAAAAACCGATTAATTTTTATAATTATTATTATTAAAGTGATATTAATAAAATAAATGATATTTAAAAAATCCTCTGAAATAATAAATTTACTTATTATATCTTGAAAATGTTATATTCCAAAATAAAACAAATTCCTCATCATCTGGAATCGAAACATTTAAATGCACTAGCCCTTCTCTCTACCAATTTAAGTTAAGAAAAACGAAAAAAAACATTTGAGATCCCTATTAAAATGAAATTAATAACTAGAGAGAATGGACGTGTTAGTAGGATTTTTTCAAAATTTTTAAAGCTCATTTGTTTGAAAATCCCGTTTGGTACAAAAAGTGCAAAAGTAAGTAATGTGACACTAGTGGAGTGAATTAAATTAAAAAAAAATACCATGCCTAATTCTTTTTAAGTAATTTTTTCTCGTAATAAAAAAAAATATTTTTTATTTTTGACCCCACAACATATTTGCACCTCCCGAAAATAATCATCCGATTAGGATTTTAATACGATTTTTGATTTTAGGGAAAATAAATACATGTAATTTGTAAATTTCTACGTTATCTTATTTATAATTCGCATAAAATAAAATAAAACAAAAATGAGTTTTGATTTCGATATATTTCGGGTTGTCAGCCCATCTTCTGGAGTTGGAAAACTGAATATAAAATTAGAATTTTTTTTAATTTCTTGATTAATTCTGAGAATTATTTTATTTATATATACTATATATCTAAATTTTTTGAGGATACAAATTCTCTTTTAAATAGGTGTTAGTTTTATTCTTTTTTTGACAAAAAAACACATTTTTATCTTTTATTTTTCTTTATTTTATTGTCACCCAGGAACGTTTCGACATTTACAAATATGTCATCTTCAGCCTAAAACATTTCAATCATTACAAAATATACAATGACAACTTCTCATCACAAAACAACACACTCTCAAAAATTACATCAAAATGACATACCTTGGAACAATCTTAAGATGGGAAAAATTCCCTCACATCGAAATTATCACAATATGTAACATTATCCTTCTGCCCAACAATTATTTTTGCATAAACATTCAAATTCAATGACTCTTTCTTAAATCACTCACAGTTAGTCCGATTCAAATTCTATTTTTCAACTTAAAACTCCATTGCCATCTCAACACACCAATTTTTTTTTTATATTCATTTTTCCAACTCCTCAATACAGCTCCCAAATATATCGAAATCAAAACTCATTTTTGTTTTATTTTATTTTATGTGAAAGCTTAGAAAACAGGAAGTTGCTATTGAAGACATATGTATGGAGCATAGCCATATACGGGTGTGAAACCTGGACTATTAGAAAAGCGGAGAGAAAGAGATTAGAGGCTTTCGAAATGTGGTGCTACAGAAGAATGATGAATATCAAATGGATAGATAAAATTACAAATGAAGAAGTTCTTGGAAGAATCGGAGAAAGAAGAACCTTGTGGAAGAGTCTGAAGAAGAGAAGAGGTCAGATGATGAGGCACACACTGAGACATGAGGGACTGCTTAGGGATATCTTGGAGGGGGAGGTGGGAAAGAAAAGGGGAAGGGGAAGACCCAGATTAGAATATTTCAACCAAATAATTGGGGATATGGGATGCCAGACATTTAGAGAGGTGAAACAGCTGGCGGGGGACAGAGTCGAGTGGAGACGGATTGTTGCATCAAACCAGTCTTAGGACTGTATACTCAATGATGATGATGATGATGATGATGTGAAACCCACCTCGTAATTTAACTTAATTTTTTCGTATCTTATTTAGTTTATTGAGCTACTGACAGACAAACATTGTATCGACACTAATAGGGTTCCTTTTTATTTTAGTACCGAACTCTTAAAAACAAGAATCTAATACCATTTTTTTTTTATTTCAGAATTCCTCACAAGCCCAATTACAAAAACTAATGAAAGAAATTGATGAACAAGATCAATATCAAATTGTAAAATTGGGAGACGCGAGTATCGCAGCTCCCTTTACTAGCAAATTAAGTTCAATACTTTGTAGTAAGTAGAAGAAATAGAATTTAAAATGCATGAAAAAAATATCTGATTCCTGTAAGTGAATTTTATTCATTCGTTCTTTTACAGTTTGCCACGTGATTAAACAAGGTCGATGTACTTTAGTGACAACTTTGCAAATGTTCAAAATATTGGCATTAAATGCTTTAATTTTAGCCTATAGTCAATCTGTACTCTTTCTTGATGGTGTCAAATTCAGTGATATGCAGGCGACTCTACAAGGCCTTTTATTAGCTGCCTGCTTTCTCTTTATTTCTAGATCAAAGGTATTGAGAATTTCTTCTTTTTTTTATCTAATGATACTTATAGTAGCTATTTTTAAAAGATTCTCTTCTCAAAATTCTATATTTCTAGAATGAGAGGGATTTAGCCCTTTTTCTTGCGTTTTTTTTTTTTTACTTTTTCTCCGCGAATGGCCTTTTTCCCTAAACAGTTCAATAATTTAATATCTAAAATAATAATTTAAGAATAAGTTGTGGCTGTATTTTTTAATTAGGATTTGAGGCACAAGCGATAAATAGGAAATAAAAGACAATTGATCAACGTTTTAAGCTTTATTCAGCTCTTCATCAGGACCTTGGATTGTTAAGATATATACTTATGTATACAAAACAAAAGTGGAAAAAATGTTAATTAATTTTTAAGAAAATTGAAAAAATACATTTTTTTTTAATGATATTGATGTGAGAAGGAGATACGCAGAAGGTGGATCCCTAAAGGCATGTATGGGCTGTCCCCTCCATCGTGAAAAGAACAGAGCAGAAGGAAAAAGAAGCCGGGATCACGAGCCAATCTCAGAAACTTAGATACAATTCAATATCCAATTTACTAAGGTTTTAGGGGCTTCGAGCAGTGGTAAATTCTCCGCGCGATAAATTCGGTTAAATTTATCTCCCACTTAATTTTTATTACCAGACCCTATACTTACAGAAAAAATGTCTGGGTATAGCCGGGAATCGAACCCGAAACCTCCGGGTTGCCAGTCAGTTACTCTGACCATTACACCACGGAGGCGGACATATATTAATTCAACCTGATTAATAATTTTTTCACCTAATACTATGGAAGTACATTTTTCGTTTGCTTTAAAAGTATAAATACATGCTATAACAATGCCAGGTCCTGATAAAGAGCTGAATAAAACTTGAAACGTTGATCAAACGAAATTGTCTTTTATTTTCTATCCAGGGAGTAGGTCAAAATCGCCGAGGGGTCCCCAGTCTTCCTCTCTCCGCCACGATTGGCTGCCTGAGCATCAAACCTAACTATAATAATAATATTATAATTTATAATACAGGGGTCGGCTCTCGAAGTGTTACCAATTAAAAATGCTGTAATTTTGTCATTTTTTTTATTTAAAAACTTCAGTATATTGTAAAAACATTTCAAGTTTTAAGAAAAATAAGTTATTGTTCGATGTTACCCACCTTTAGCGCGGATAATAGCATCGAGTCTGTCCGGGAAGGTTTCACTCGCCGCACGAATGTGGTCTGATGGTATTTTGCGAAGAGCAATCTCTAAGGCATTGTCTGATATTTTTTAGTTGATACTTTGGCCTCAAGAATGGGCCCATATGGAAAAATCCATTGAGTTTAAGCACGGGAATATGGTGGCCATTGTTGTGAAGAATTGAAGGTGGGAACTTTTTCTTATAAAAAAACATTGGGTTTCACGGGCTTTATGGGATGGTGTCGAGTCTTGTTGAAACGTCCAATGGTTTCTACGGAATTGTTTACCTTCTCAAGGTAACAAAGCATCGTTTAAAATCTTTTCACGGTAGATGGTAACACTTCGAGCCCCGACCCCTATACATATTAGTAAAATATTCTAAACATATCTTATTTTTGAATTTTATCAAAAAAAATTAAATAAATAAATAAGAGAATAATCTATAAATATAAAAACGTAACTGACTAACTCACTCTCATAATCACCTCCCAACCGAAACCCCTGGACGTTGAAAGGTGAAATTTTCGTAAAAGCATCTGTTTAGATCGTAAGCTCTTGCTAATAATTGATTTTTCGAAATTCGAACTCTAAGAGCTCTAGTATTAATTAACTAAAATGTGGTAAGAAGTAAAATCTTGGGCTTCTATTATATTTCTATTGGTTCGTTATACATGCTAATAAGTATGGTAATATCTTTACCTCTATCTATTTTTATTTAATTAATATAAATGCATCATAAAAGAAAATACAAATTTATTTATATTTGTTTTTTAGCCTTTAAAAACTTTATCTAAACAACGCCCCTTGCCGAATATATTCAATTTATATACAATTCTAACAGTTCTGTTGCAATTCCTTGTGCATTTTATAAGTCTCATTTACCTCGTGCAACAGGCTACCCTCAGAACGCCGGCCAAGTTAGTAATTCAGAATTATATATTTATTATTTTTTACTGTTTTTCTAAATTAATTTATTTGGTTTTCATTTTAGAGAGATAAAAGCAGCCAAAGAAGCGGCTGCCAACCAGATAGAAGATGAAGAATTCGTACCAAGTCTTCTAAACAGTACAGTTTATATTATCTCCATGGCTCTACAAGTTGCAACATTTGCTATTAATTATCGGGTAAATACACATTTTTGAGGAACCTTTTTTTTTCTTAATTCATCAAAAAACAAATAGAATATTATGCAATGATGTTCATTTTGGTTTTAATTATTTAATAACATTTTCTACAACTTTTCGCTTTCATTGGAATTCAAAACACTATTTTAAATATATTTTTTTATTTGATAATTCCTCTAAACATTTCAAATGGTAGAATAGTCCAAGTAGGCCTCTGACGTTAGGTCATTGATTCGACTTGAAAAAATAAATTATTTGATTCTTTTTAGCCCACCTTTTAATTCATTCTTTTTTTTTGTTTTTTACTAAGCATAATTATATAAGTATGAACATCAATAACAATTAGATATAACAAATCAGAGGAAAAAGGAAACAATTAAACACAGTGTTAAATCATACGACCAATTGCAACGTTTCGCCAATTTATTGTGCCTTCATCAGGCTCTATACAAATAAACTGCAACGGATCGTTGCTAAACTTTATCCAAATTCATTTGAAATATTAATATGTTTATTCCTTTATTATTAATCAATCACTTGCAATTTGCAGTTCATGTTGACTTTAATTCAAAAATGATGATCGATTCTCATATAATAGTCGAGGAATAACCATTCTTTATTGGATTTTTGACATTTCGATTATTATTAGTAACCATTGCTAAAGACATGGAGGAATCCACTTAAAATCAAAAATAGCCATCGGTTCTCATCTAATACTTGAGGAATAACAATTCTACATTAGATTTTTACTACCCTATAATTAATAATGTAATATATGACCCTTCGATTATTATTGGTAACCATTGCTGAAGACATGGAGGAATCGGCTTAAAATCAAAAATAACGATCGATTCTTATCTAATACTAGAGGAATAACCTTATTGCATTCCATTTTTGATGTTTTGACTATTAATGGCAACCTCTACTGATAACGTGGAAGAATCGACTTAAAATCAAAAAGACTAAATTATTTTTTGGTAAACAACTCAAGCTTGATTTATCGTATGATTTAACACGGTGTTTAATTCTTTCCTTTTTCCTCTGATTTATTACATCTAATACTGATTATGGAACTGAACAATAATAATGATATCAATAACAATGTTGTAATAGTATTAATTAACTAAACTAAATGAACTTTCGAAGTTTCACTTCTATCGTGTGGTATTTCTAGAATAGACACACACCCTATTTTTCTAATAATAACTATTCTAATGTATTTTTTTAGGGTCATCCTTATATGGAAAGCTTAACCGAGAATAAAGCACTTTTATATAGTATATTAGGGTCAGGAGGAGGTATTCTTGCCCTAGCACTAGGAATAATTCCTCAAATGGCGTACGAATTCGAAATCGTCAATATTCCTACAGAGGTATTTATTTATATTCTTTAAATTAATATTTTTAAAAACTTGTATAAACAATTTGGTCTAGATCTATAAATTATCATTTCACAAACTGATATTAAGGTATAATCCAAAGGAAAATTAAATTAATATTAATTAATTTATTTGATTCCTTATTTTGCATTTAACCTACATTAAATTCATTAGACTTGGTGAAGTAAGTGAATCTCGTAAGAATGTATAAGAATGTTAATAAAAACATTGTTACATTCAATATAATTACTGTTAAATTTTAAATATAACATGTATATAATGGCATTATTTTACCTATTTTTTGTAAAAATATTGACCTATATTATATTATATTCGTTACAATCAAATAAAAAAAAAGGGTTTCAATGCATTCCCTTGCATTATTTTGCCGAGAGTAGCAGAGTTGTTGATTCATAAAGAGAAACAAAGAGGTTGTCCTCTGCTTGATGCAAATAAACATACACACATATATATCAAAAATATATATCTGTATATAATTATATAGTATAAATTTATTTAACTTCATTATTTCAAGTTAGAAATATAAAAGTTCAGATATTATTATAGATTATTTTCACTTAATATTTGACAAAAATCACCTGCATTTGATTCGCGATTGAATCAAATATAGGAAACATACGATATCTATATATATTATTTATTTGTTTGAGTCTATATTTTCGGCCTTCATCATCAGTCTTTTTTAATTATAAATATTATATTTCATGGGGTCAGTATCGCATGGATATTGAAAATTTTTTGATCTTTACTTAGCCGAGAACCAGTTAGAACCCCATGAAAAATAATATTTATAATTAAAAGACTGATGATGAAGGCCAAGCCTTCGAAACTATAGTCCCAAACAAATAAATGATATATATATGCGTGTATGTTTATTTGCATCAAGCATAGGACAACCTCTTTGTTCCTCTTTATGATTCCATTGCATGTCCAACAGATTCTTACAGGCTTCATTTAGCTCACCTAGTCTGAAGAATTTAATAAATACAAGCCATTTAAGTACCTTCTATAAATTAATATTACATGTTGTATTCACGCCCTTGGGAAATGAACCCAAGTGCCAAAAAGCATCCAGGTCGAAAGCAGACTAGAGAATTTAGCCGACTTTGCCGCGAGCTAAATTTTAAAATTTGTTATCGCTCTGTTCTTCAATGAAAATAAGTTTTAATTGACCAATAACATAGGCTTGAAGCCCATCGTGAAACTTGCGGTTCTCCCGCCGGACTACTGGCTGCTCTTGGAGGTGGAACCACTCTCACTTATGAATATATCAGGCATAAAAAATGTCAATGATCGTGAAATCTCGTCGTCAAATTATTCTAATGTAGATTAAATTTAAATAGAAATTGGTGAGTATGTTCATATATTGGCCTGAATTGCTTTTTGGCACTTGTTTTTTTTTTTATATATATATATAGGTTCAATTTTCAAGAGGATGAATACACTCTTCACACTTAATAAAACGTATCCATAACAACTTGAATTTACTAGAACAGTGTTTTTCAACGTGTGGGTCGCAAACCCCTGGGGGTCGCGAAGCCTCTATAAGGGAGTCATGAAGCTTCAGTAAAAAATAAAAATAGAAAAGGACATTTGTAGGTTAACACAAATTATTATTAATCTAGTATTGTCATAGCGCTTTTCCATGAAGACGTTTAGCGATGTAAAAATATGTCTTAAATTAAATTGAAAGTTTTTGCCGAGAGTAGCAGAATTTTTATATATTGAAGGAGACAATAAAAGAGATGTGTCTTCTGCTGGAATTATAAATTTTATTTATTTATAACGAGACTATAGTTTCGAGGGCTTTGCCCTCTTCATCAGTCTATTACAATGTATTCCCAGGAATTAATTTATGAATTCATAAATTAATTCCTGGGAATACATTGTAATAGACTGATGAAAGGGCAAAGCCCTCGAAACTATAGTCTCGTTATAAATAAATAAAATTTATAATTCCAGCAGAAGACACACTCTTTTATTGTCTCCTTCAATGTCTTAAATTGAAAGTTTTTTTGCCGAGGGTAGCAGAATTTTTATATATTGAAGGAGACCATAAAAGAGTGTGTCTTCTGCTGGAATTATAAATTTGATAACGACACTAGTTTCGAGGGCTTTGCCCTCTTCATCATTCTTTTGCAATTGATTCCTGTGAATCAATTGTAATAGACTGATGAAGAGGGCAAAGCCCTCGAAACTAGTGTCGTTATCAAATTTATAATTCCAGCAGAAGACACACTCATTTATTGTCTCCTTCAATAAAAATATGTCTGTTATAGGTAATTTTAATTGTGTATTTAGCCTATACCTAATTATAAAAATTAATAAAAATGTTGTACGGATTTGATATTTGTAACATAATAAAATACAGCTTATAAGGGGGTAGGGGGTCGTGAAATTTTTTTTCATACTAAGGGAAAAGGTTGAAAAACACTTCACTAGAACATTAGAAAATTGATTTTTATAAAGAAATATGGTTTAAATAATCTGTTAGTTTTTTTATTTTTCTTCAGTAAATAAATTCATTGTATTTCGATATTTATGCCAAGATGCTTGTATAAATTTGGTTAACATATATTTGAATCTTTTATCTGTATCTAGATACTAATTTTTATAATTAGCTATATCTATATCTAAATATGCTCTTAATTTGTGATTCTTTTTTATTTCAGTTCCGATTTGTGATCGTTCAAGTCCTTTTGGCTGATTTCGTTTTATCTTTCCTCGTTGATCGAACATGTCTTTGGCTACTCGGGGAAGGACAGCTCAGAATTAAATAAATAAATTTTTTAAATAAAATATTAAAATCCACTTTTTTAATATTATTATTTTTATTACTTATGAAGTTGTAAAAAATTATTATTTCTTATTAAAAAAAAAAGAAAAGAAAATATTGTTACTACTTAAAAAATATTTTCAAAAAAAAAAATAAAATAAAATAAAAAATTAAAAATATATTTCTATAATATATTTATGTTGAAAAGTATAAAAACAAACAAGTTTTTAAACATTTTTATTCAATTCAGAGTGTTAATACAAGTTTTTATATACTGTATAAAATAATACATTCATTTATTCATTTTCTCAAAAATGAGAAAATTATTTATGATTCTGAAACGGCTACAATAAAAAGTCCAAGTTTTCATTAATTTGTAAATCTCTTGCTGGTTGGCCACTGAAACAAAAAGATGTCATTCCTCAATTTTTTATGCTTTTTCTTTTTTTTTCTTTTTTCTTTTTTTATATTTAGTGAATTTGTTTTAAAAAAAAAAATTGAAAAAACAAAAAAACAAAAATAAATATTTTGAAAGAAAAATTTATTCTTTCTTTATTAAGCCTTATAACTACTCCCTTAGCTCTGCCTTTAGTTTTATGTACGCATTCGCAATCTGTTGGATCCGAGGGGTCAGACAGAGAATAGGCCTGGCAATAGGCAAAATTTAATAATTAAAAATATCATATGCTATTAAAATAATAGGGATAAGCAAAAGGTCCCTACGTCCCCTAGCAATGAAAAATTAATTCTCGAACTTTGGGTGACGTGGTTAATTGGGAGGCATGGGCGTCCGCAGGAATTTTCCAGGGAGGGGGGATTTCAATCTTTTATTTGATCATCTTCAGGACTTAACGTTTGTGTCCCAGAAGATGATCAAATAAAAGATTGAAAGCTCTGAAATAAACAATTAAGGCATTATTTTTGACTGAAAACCTGATACTTTCGTTATAAAAAAAATGTTCAATTTAATATAGGACCTGGTTTGGTTGAATTTGATTAAAATATTAGTTTCGGGGGCCCCGAAAAATGCACTTTTTGTCCCAATACCCAATAGTAATTAATGTAAAAGATTTGTTCATAATTAGTCAGTTGCTCAATAGCGTATTCGACTTTGTGTACTCGGGCGTATTAATTATGAGTAGTTTGAAATTACACAGTTCGCCCAGTAGGGTACAAATACAATAAGTCGAGGAGTAGTCATTTCTAATAAATCTTATATCCAGGCACGGCGGAACGATCTTAGGCCAGGGGGGTCAAAACTTGGAAAGTGATGTAAGCCTACCGGGGAGTCTGGGGGGTAACTAGGAAAACAAAACCTTTGTTCATCAAAAAAAAGAATTAATTAAGAAATTACCGGTAACCGGTAATTAATGTTCAATAAATTGGACTAGATCTTAAGACACTAAATTAATCTACAATCAAGTGTTCATTGGATTTTGCCGAATATTGTATAGCTCTTGTAGATACATTGTTGATGAACTTCTTAGCAATAGCCAATTCAGAAATGTTTATGGCAACATCTCGATGAAAATTTTACCAGCGAGTTGTTTTTGGGTAAAGTAACGGTAAAATTTCTTTCTTTAGGAGGTCCGCTGACCCTCTTGACAAATTCCCAGGGGGGTCAGCTGACCCCACGGTTCCGCCGTCCCTGCTTATATCCACTTTACATTATGAACAAAATAAATTGAATTAATGACTTACGGAATAAAAAGTCTTGCATTTTTGATGCCACATAATGTGGCTTTATTTCCTTCCACTTTCAAAATGCAACCTTCTTTAAGACCCAAAACTGGAGGATTTCCCTCTATCTGGTGAAATTCATTGATTCTTTCATCTCTTGTTTCCTAGAAATGCTCTTTATTTTATACTTTGGCCTTATGCTAAACAACCTTAGATAAAAAATATTTAACTTACCCCCATGTGCGTGCCATTAGTATCAGGTTCGATATAATGTGGATTGATATTGAAAGGCACAAGATTCAATGCTTTAAAGCTAGGAGGGAAGATAATTGGCATATCATTAGTAGTAGAAATACTTGCAGTAGCCACATTTGTTCCAGCACTAGATCCCATATAAGGGATACCATTCTAAAATAAAAATAAATTATTTTTTTCTTAAATATATGAATATAAGTATGGTCTTTGTAAATAGAAAAGTCTACTTTAAAGATGACTTCAAGCTGTGCCTCTTATTGAAGGATACTTGCTAGTTTTGAGAGGATAGGCTGTCGGCCCCTCGTATGAGGCAGATGAGGCTGGACCTCACCTTTCTCAAAAAGAAAATGAAAGATAGAAATTACGAAAATTCAAATAAATAAAATAATATTAATAATCCTAATGTATTTCATTTCATTTCGTAAAATCAATAATTAATAATGTCGCCCTGTGTACTTTTAGTGTCGAACTTAATTTCAATGAAAGCTACTCGGATTAGTTTATATGATTTTTATTATTAAAGATAACCCTTGAATAACTCGGATCTTAGGTTCCATAGAAATGACACGTTATATAAATCGCGTTATACGAGACTTTTCATAAAGCACTGCCAATTATATATTATTTGTTAAAAACCAACACTCATAAAAATAATAGCAAAAAAGTTTTGCATAGAGTTTAATGTAAAATGATTTTAATATATTAGTAAGAATGATTTTAAGAGGCTGTTTAATTAATATATTTTAAGAAAGGAAAAACTAGATAGCAGATAAAGTAAAGAAAAACAAAAATTATTCCTAAAACGTTACGACTAAATTTTATTTTGCCATCTTCAGTCACATAGAGGATGTTAAAATTTTATAGTGATGTCCCACAGACGATGGGCGTAGTTAGGGGAGGGGCAAGGGGGCAGTGCCCCCTCCCCCCTTAGAAAAATCGAAACTACATTATTATGGGTCATCATTTAGGTATTTCTCATTAAATTATTTCGTCACTTCCAAAATTTGTCAATTCTACTAAAAAGTTAGTTGATGTCTAATTGGATTACCGAAATTGAAACCTTGTGGTGGATAATCAGCTGGTCGGTTGCCCCCCTAGGGAAACTCCCTAAATACGCCAATGCCAGAGACATGCTTGGGCTTCAAGTGCTAAATTCCATATATATTAAATTAAAATCTACTGGCTAAATGGGCATTTAGTTCCTGAGCCCAAAGGGGTAGAAAAGAAAAAAAAATTAAAATGTAATAAATACAATTTTATATTTTAAAAGAGAAAGAATTCAATCTTTATGACAAATTCTAACATTTTAGTAGAAATATTATTCTCGAGGGTGTGAGCTGACTTCCGGGAAGCATGTTAGTTCTCAGGTTCACTCCTGAGGGGATGAATCTCCTCTGATAAAGCAATGTAATAATATTTCTACTAAAATCTTAGAATTTGTCCTAAAGATTGAATTCTTTCTCTTTTAAAATACATCTTGGTTAATCCGAATTCGAACTGATTTTTCGAAAAACACAACTATTTTCAACAAAAAGATGTTCAAATCTTTAGTTTTACAATTTTATATGTGATCAAATCAATATAAAATTTTAAAATTCTCTCAGTGACTAAAGATAACAAAATAAAATTTAGTCGAAACGTCTAAGAGATTTTTTTTTCTTAGGCTCCTATCACGTTTCCCTTTCATAAAAATTATTTTAATTTCAAAGAATATATTAAATGAAAAGATGAAAATTTCCAGGGGGGGGGGTTAAATTTAAACTGTGTTGTTGTGTAAGTACCATTCTTCACGAGAGCTACCCAGTGGCGCAACCAGGATTTTGTCCTGGCTAATACACACACACATACACAAAATATATATTAGGGTGGCCCAAATTTTTTCATTTGTACTATTACTTTCATTTTTTTCCATGTCCTGGGGGGGGGGCTTTAGTCCCCTCCGTGGTTGCACCACTGGGACTACCTGTATATTATTTTTTGAAATGTTTGGCTTTAAACTTATGAATTAGTCAATACAAGCCCTTACCCTTAGATAAAGTTACGAGCCGCCATTGAATCGTAATAATGGTTGATTTTAAGAATGTTTTAAATGATCTGTAGATTGATCAGGCTAAATTACGAGCTTAGTAAATCAAAATGTTAAGTTAAATTGTTTTACGTTTTATCCATTATATCAGAGGTTTTCAACCTTTTTCTTCCAATAAATCTCTTCTACAATTTTGTAAGAATGCCATTCCCTTTCTAGGATTTTCTAACTCAAAATTTTATTTCAAATAATATGCTTTTAATATTGAAAATACAAGATATCATATTTTAATTTAGAGATAAAGATAAGTAATATTTACCTAATGAGAAAGCTGAGGTTGTTGTTTTATAAAACTTTTGGAATTTGAACGCAGATTAATTCTCAAAATTCTCCCTTATGTGTGTGTGGGGGGGGGGGTAATTACACCTCGGTTGAGAACCCCTGCATTATATGTTATAGACATATTCATAACTTTTTCATTTTCTCAAAACAGCCTCTAATAAAGGATTACCAAAACCAAAGAACACATGAACAAAGGAATCCCTAAATGATCCTACAACGAAAAATCTACAAATGTAACTTAACAGGTACTTTACATCCACTTGGTTTTTGAATTATGTATTTTTTATATAAGCTCGTGAACAATTGCCATTTGGTCAAATCCTAATTGAAAATTTTTATTTTTTGATATGTATGTGTTAAAGGTGTGTAAATTGGTGTAATGGTAAAGGTAAAATTATTGCAGTGAGATGAGTTGGAACCCGGGCTTCCTGGTCCGTATGCGAAGAGTCTACCCACTCGGCCAGTCTGCCACCTTTAACTATTTAAAAGTAATTAATAAAGTAAAGGGAGTGTACTTTCACAGTGAATGTAATAAAACTCAAAGAGGTTTATACAAACTCAATATATTTCGGACTAATAATCCGAAAATATTGAGTTTGTATAAACCTCTTTGAGTTTTATTTCAATTCATTTTATATACAAACAGTTTGTAATCTGTAAACTCCTGATGATGGACTAATAATCCGAAATATATTGAGTTTGTATAAACCTCTTTGAGTTTTATTTCATTCACTGTGAAACTACACTCCCTTTACTTTATTAATTAATATCATGTTTCACCTAAAATCTACACCACTTTCCCCGAGGGGTGAACCGCGACCTAATATGCTGTACACCTACTTCCACTTGTACTTTCAAATATTTCCAAGTACTTCCAAATATTTCCAAGTACTTCCAAATATTTCCAAGTACTTCCAAAATACTTCCAAAGAGGTGTATACCTACTTCCAATCGCGGATCACCCCTCGACTTTCTCTAAGTAAAATATTTAAAAGTAAATAAATTTAAAAGGACTCACATTCAAGACTTGATCTCTGATTGGATCGATTAACTTATAATCGTAGAGTTTCTTTAATAAGTGAAATGTATTTCCACCACCAATATAAATAGCTTGAGCATTTTTCACAGCATCAACTTGATCTGAGGCCCGATGAATTCCTTCAACATCATATCCTGAAAACCAAAAATGATTTCTACCAGATTGATTCTAAGACAATTTCAAATCACTACAAGCATAAATATAGCCTGAATAAATTTTTCTGATAACCCCTTCACCCTCTAAAAGAGGTGACTAGCCTTGCTAATTTTGTTTGTTCATTGTATATTTCCAAGCCATATATTTTTTTTTTATAATGATATTGATACAAAAAAAAGTTGCACCAAAAAGGTACAGGCTCTGTAGCCTGGGATGGACACATGCATCGAGAAAAGAAGAAAAAATTTCAGGGATTGGGCTGGAGTTGAAGGTACCAATGGATACGAATCTTGAAAGAAAAGGTTATATGTCGCCGGGAAAACGTAGGGATAGAATTAGCGAATACTTTTGTTCGGTTAGTATCAATTTAATCGCGAATAGGGTGTTGAATGTTTGAAAATCGTGTAATTAGCCTTCAGGAGGTCATATATCGGTTATTTATATACAGGGTTTTTCAAGAATAATAGTAAATATTTTAGGAGGTGGTAATATAGACAAATTGCAATAAAAATGCCATATAACACGTGTCCAATTTTTATTGAGTACAGAGATACAGCTGAGTTCAATGCATTTTCGTTTCGTGTTTTGGTACACCGGTTGCTATGGGCGTATTTATCGAATGTCAGCAGTAGAGCGTTGATGTTCAAGATGTCAAGTTGTGCTTTAGTTTACATTGAAGTTTTCCTTGTGATTTGTTGGCCAAGTCTACTGTACTGTAGCGTGTAAACATACCGCACGTATTTTACACATGCTGAATATGCCGATATGGTATTTGTGTATAGGTTTTGTAATGGAAACGCTGCTGCTGCTTCTAGAGAATACGTCATACGATTTTCTAACCGCAGACTACTAGATTCAAGAGTGTTTACTCGTGTGTTCAATAAACTGAGTGACACTGGTACAAAGCCCAGCAGCCATATTGCATCTTAACATATTAACAGCTGTATCTCTGTACTCAATAAAAATTGGACAAATATTATATGGCATTTTTTATTGGATTGGCGTCTCTCTCTTATGGTGTATCTTTTCCCTCCTGCTGGCTCTCTAACCTTCCTCTCAACTTCCATTCGCTGAAGCTTTCTTTCTTTCTTTTTCGCACACACTTGTTTTTATTTTTCTCCTCTTTGTTTTATGTTAATTATTATTTTTTACTGCTCATATGAGGCAAACTGCCTCAGAGCATTGTGTAAAGTTAAATTGTAAGAATTATAAATGAATAAATAAATAAATAAAATAAATATAATACCACCTCCTAAAATATTTACTATTCCTTCTGAAACACCCTGTATAGCAAGATAACTTTGCACTGAATCAGACTTTTTCCGACCCTGTCTGGGTGAGGGCAAGGTAATATATAAGGGGGGATTAGGGGGTCCGGACCCCCACCTTAGCATACGCGGAGAGAAAAAAATATTCGCGGAATATTCCTCTTTTGTATCCGTCACGGATTTAATGTTTATGTAAGTAATTACTAATTGACTGAGATTGGCGTTTAGAATTCTGCCTTTTTCTGCGTGAAGTTCACGCAGAAACTAGTTGTTTATCTTTGTACATTTTTGGACCCTTGCACGGTTGGACCTTTGGACCCTCCATGTGGAAGCTATAGCTAAGCTCCTGGGTGAGGCCAAATGGCTCGTGTCAACGACATTAAAACTGATAATTATAGAAGCTTTAATAATTAAGAAGCTACAGTTATGTGTGACAAGGGACGGGAATACAAAATTTTACCAAATAGGTTCCGTTTTTACCCTTTTTGATACGGGGCCCTAAAAATCGTTCAGATCAAATATTAATTCTTTCGGAATAGAAATTTGACAAATTACCCCATTTAGCAAAAGCTTCTTTAATTTTATTTGTATATCCATCTTGATCTTTAACAGCAGCATATGGAACAAAAAGAACTTTGCTCACGTTATTCCTAAAAACAATACATCACAATTATTATGGAAGAAAAATATTTTCAATAAAATGTTAGTTGTTTAGTTACTTAGACAAAAATTGCTTAATATATTCAGCTGCATGCTCTAAATAAGCCGTTCCATGAACTCTTGAGCTTGAAAGCAACAATAATTTTCTGGAATGTCCCATTTTAAGTAATATAATTATCTATAAAATGTATTAAATGATCATGAAAAAATAATCTTATTATTTATATCTTGAGTGATAACACACATATGATTTGAAAGCGAACTGGTGACATCTATTGTACATAAAAATATAAATCTTACGAACCTGCTCTGCTATATGAGCGGAACTTTCAAAAATTAATTATTATTATTATTGGGAGTTTTAAAGGCCCATTTACCTTAACAAATCAATGGCTCCAGTCACCGAACCACCCAACCATAAAAATCTATACCCACCTGCCTGCTTAGTTGGTTGGTAAGAGTACAGCGGACTTAACGCCATGATGTAACAGATGGTTTTCGAAAAAAATCATTAAATCGAGAAAAGCAAAAAAAGCTGAAATTTAGAAGGGATAGGTCGATAATTAAAAGGATATTGATACAATACAAGACGGGTCCAGACGAGGGGTGAACCGCGACCTAATATCGTGTACACCAATGGTTCCCAACCTGGGGGCGATCGCCCCCAAGTGGGCCATTTTTTTTTTATAAAAATGATGAGAAAAGGAGTTACACCAAAAAGGTGCATCCCCTAAAGGCCTGGGTTGCCCCCCCCCCCCCCATCGTGAAAAGAAGAAGAAGAAGGGTTTTTATAGGCTGGGTAGGGGTCGAAGGTATCTGTGGATACGGGTTTTAAACAGCTGAAGGTTATAAGTCGCGGGGAAGTCGGTGGCTGGGAGCGAGTTTCAGTCTCTGGAGGTCATAGGAATAAAAGAGTTGGCGAAAGCGCTTGTTCGAGTTTTATCCAATTTGACACCGAAGGGGTGCTGAGCGATAGAAAACCGCGTGTTTCTCTTAAAGAGGGCTTTAGGGGGGATAATTGATTTCAGCTCGACTGAACAGACACCATGATAGTATCTGTAGTACAGGGAAAGGGCAGAAACGTTTCTTCGGTGAGCCAGGGGGTCGACTGAGTTAATGAGGGCCGGGTCTCCTATTAGTTTTATTGCTAGCTTCTGAATTGCATCCAGTGTGGCAAGAGAATGCTTGTAGGCCCCTCTCCACAGATGAGAGCCATATTCGAGAGAGGGGCGAATTTGAGCCTTATACAGTGTAAGAAGTTGACTGGGAGTATAATAGCGTCTAGATCTAAATAGGAGACCAAGCTTGCGCGCTGCAATTTGGGTTATCAGGGGGGCACTAAATAAGTGGGGAGCGATGAGTATTCAAAGGGGGAAAAATTAAAATAGTACTGTACAATAGAACCTGTACAGTAGAAGTTCCCGGGTAGCACGAGTCACTTTCCAATCGCGGTTCACCCCTCGGGTCCAGAGTTTGGAAAATTTTAAAATGTTGTTCTCCATGCCCAGAAAAACAAAAAAGTTGTAGAGTGAAAAACCATTAAAAAAGGTAATAAAATAGTGTGTGAATTCATGATTGACGAAAATACATAGGCTTCAATATAGGGGGGATCGAAAAAACATTATTTTCCAAATAGAGCTACTCTTAATATCGTCGCTTTAAGAGTGTAAACCTGCTAAATCCATTTTCTATTATATATGACATATTAATACATTTGGAAAAAAAACCGATGCGGCATCGTCCAAGTAAAACTGCTACTTAAAATTATGATCATAAGTTGTAGAAAAAAATGTGAAAAATAATTTCTTTCCATAAGATCAATATTAAATTTTGTTTGTTTTTTCTCTGCCCTGTAAAATTTCCTTGTTGTGAGTTAGCAGGTTTACTCTAAGGCGACGATGTCATTGAGAGCTGAATTTTTTTTTCATTATGATTCTTCCTTTTGTTGAGAAGAAAAACTTGAATGGGGTTCAGGATCTGAAATTAATGGGAAGAGTGGAGTTCCAAATTTTTGATTCTTCTTTTTGAGAAATATTTTGGTCGACTGTTACACAATCAAAGAAACACTAAAAGAATGTCGAAATACTTGATGAGCTACTTCTTGGGATGGATAAACGTTTAGTAAGTTGTTCTAATATCGGTCTGTTTGCATCTCCCTTTCTGGAATTAAGTGACCTAAAGAGTTACTGGGAATTGAAACCTTTATTAAAAATAAGGACAAACTTACTATCTAATAAATCTAGAAAATAAGGAAATTTACATAAATGAAACTAAAAGATAGATCAAAAACAAAATTTTATTCTTTAGAATAATTGGGAAAATAAATAATCAATACAAGTTTTTTTTTTATTATTTTGTATTTTTAAATCCAAATCTAAATTTGATTTAAAATTCTATAGAATTTAAGTTTCAATGTTATTAAACAAATCATGAAAAATAGGAATTATTTGAATACAAAAGATGAAATAAAATCCATTATAAATTATAAAAACAAAAAATTGCATAAAAACTTAAATCTTAAATATAATTCATTTTAAAATTGCATTCTATATTAAAAATGTGAATATTATTTTGCGATCTTTATTTGATAAAATTGTTCTTTAGTTTAATTCTGGGGGGGGGGATAAAATTAATTCAAATTATAACATTTGAAAATAATTTATTGTATAAAAATATGTCCAAATGAGAATTTATTATTAAAATTTCTCTTTCATCTAATAAGTTTAACATTAATATAAATAAAAATTTATTTCATTAAAAAATCTAGTTATTTATAACTTATATATAGATATAATTATTATTAATTATATTATTCATAAGGAGAGACTAGGAATAAACCCATTAAAAGAAAAATTAGTAAATATATTAATAAATATATAGCTCGGTGGAGACAAGGGGCAAGTGATAACCCAGCTTAACTTTATCACACGTTCCGGTTATTATATTTTAAATGTAGCATAGCATACGAACATGCGGTAAAGCTGCGTTAGATTGCGGCTGGTCTGCACTGATCTTATATGTTTACATATATAATTATTAATATATATATAGATCGGTGGGGAAGAGAGGCAAGTAGTAACCCAGCCTATCTTCATCGCACGTTCAGGTAGTTATATTTTAAATTAGAACGTGCAGTAACGCTACGTTACACTGTGCTACAATTGCGGCTCGTCTGCACCGATCTTATATGTTTATATATATAAATGAAAACTATTTATACAATAGATCAACCAGAACAGTAGTTACCACCAAGAAAAAGTATGATAATGAATGCTTTCGATGAAAAGTATTTACTAAAAGCAAGAAATTTGTTTGAAAAGCAAAATATTCTAGCATTCTATTTTAGTCAACTACTGTTCTAAGGAATGTAATCTATCAAGAACATTGAAAAGCAGGTGGAGAATGAATGATCTAAGAGGATCAGGGAATAATGAATTAACAATTAAGATGACATAATAGGGTTGTTCAAATAGAAATATCGTAAATAAAAATATATCTTTCCCAATTCAGGTACATATTAATAATTTGCTGAATTAAAACAAAAATACACTGATAAAAACATTTACATTATTTACAAACTTTTTTATTGAGGTCTTTTTTTAAATAGTTTTTGTGAAATGTAGCATTAAAACCTAATAAATTCATTTATTTTATAAATAAATAAATATATATAATACAAATATATATATACTTATTTATTTATTTATTTATACTTAAACCCTATTTTTATATATATTTATATACATTTGTGGTTTTACCTTATGTGCATTTTTCTTTGTATATTTATGATAAATAAAATTCATTTTTTTTTTTTTATAAAAACATTTTAGTATTAGTTTCTGTGCATTGAACCTGTAAAAGTAGATTTCGAATCTCACTAAAAATATAATTTAGGGATTAATTAATTTCTCTGAAGAATGTTTCCCGTTAAGCTGTTTTCAATAAGCATTTGTAAGAAAAGAATAAATCTAGAAAATTAACATGATGTTTTTGTTTTTTTTATTCCTATTAAATGTTTTGGAATTGTTTAAGACTAATCAATAATTATTTTTAAAAGGACTTTTCATTTTCACTCTTTAAGATTATGATTAACATTTTTGAAAAAAGGAGATTTTATACATTTTAATAATAAAAATAATTAGAGATAAGTTTTTCAAAACTTCAAAAACTGAAATTAGAACAAATTTTGTAGATGTGAAACTTGTGGAACTTAAGGAACGCCCAATTCACTCAAAAAATTTTGCTCATTTTGATTATTTGATATAGAGATATTGATAAAAATAATTATTTTTATCAAGTTTTAAGTTAGCATCTCAGGTTTTAAGATAAAGTTTCGAGGACCTGGAAATGAAGAATATAATAATTTAGAATGAAGAGGTTGGTTATTTTTGCAAAATATATATATTGAAAAATTATACTACACGATGATTCACAACGAGTGTGAGAAACTTTGAGGAATTGTTGGGAATGATTTTCAAGCAAAATATCTTAAATGAACATTGGTGCTATTAAATTTAGTAGATGCTCTAGCTAGACAGCCTGTATCAGGCCACAATAGTTTAAGATGGGTCCAAAACGTTCTATTTTTAAGACTGCAAGTTTTGCGAGATTATCTTACAAGGGCCGTTTTTTTGACAGACAGTGTATAATAAAATATAAATTTTTTTTCTTAATTTTCAAATAAATAAATATCTAAGCTTTTTTTAAAGCATTGGAAGTTGAAATGATTAATTCCAAGGTTTTATGGGTCAAACCAACTTTTGGTGTAATTAAAAAAATGAATTATAATTTTTTGTTATTAAGTACTGGACGTTTCGCACATTATTTTGAAGATATTAGATTCAGAAAGAATAATTCAAGAGAATGTATTTCACTATGATGATGAGATAAGAAAATTTAATTTTAAAAACAAGTTTTTAATAACTATATTTATAGAAAATAAACATGATGATTCAATCAAATAATTATTAAAATAATATAGGTAGTTCTATATTACCATGAATTATTTTATTTAAATAAAAAAATTTGGCTAGTCTTAAACAAAAATAAATAATTAGTCCAGAACCTGGAGAAGGGTAAAAATGAGACTTAAATTAGATAAATGACTTAAAAATCAGAAAAATTTAATTATTGGTACGAGTATTTTTAAAATCACTCATTTTATCTACTGGCGAATCTTCTAAATATGTTACTTTACCGTTGCCCCCGAAAGTTCCTATTTTTAGCCATCTCCACGTTCTGGACTAATTATTTTTATCCCAAGGATCTCACGAAGTAATCGAGCAAAATATTGTACAAATCAACTAAATATTTAATTATCTTGATTTTTTTTTTACAACCTCTCAGGGTCATCAAATTTTTATTCTATTTATTTCGTAAAACTGCAAAATTTGGTTTAAATCGGTTAAATATTTAATTTAATTTCCTTTTTCATCAAAATCGAATGAACACTTTTTGATAAATTTATAAAAAATCAAGCAAAAACACAACTTTTTCATGCATGATAACAATAGTTGCCCATACTTTGTATAATTAACTAAGAATTAAAGGTACTATTTTTAGTTACAGTTCCTCAAAAAAACAAGTGCGTGAGCTAACCACACATAGGTTTGATCCCGATTATTAATTTAAATAAAATAATTCAATTTATATATATAGAAGTAAATGATTATATCAATAATTATTTGATTGATTATTCATGGTTATGAATAAGATATTATGTCCGGAAACAAATGCGGACATACGTAAATGTTTGCAGGGACTAAAAAAAATGATTTCGGCGGTATTTATCATCACGAAAATTTTTAATTTTATTTGTGATTTTAATCTCCTAATATAAATATAGCTATTAAAATGGTATGTAAATAAATAAATACAAAAAATAGTTCCATATACAGTATTTAAGAAAAAATGTATAAATTAATTTTCTATTTACTTTATAGGATGACAAACAGAAACAAATTTTCAAAATAAAAAGCTGTTTGAAGTATTAATATTTATCAAATGACAAAAACCTTCTCCAGAACGGATATATAATATAGTAGTTTATTTTATTCCTAATCTAAGAAAATGGAACTAATAACAATATTTAAGTTTTTTTTTTTTTGTATTTTATCATTTTGAGTTCAAATTTTCTACAGTGATAAATGGATTTAAACTATTTTTTACATTATTTTTAAAGAAATTAATCAAGGCTAAAAATATGAAAATGTTCATAATTCATATAAAATTATGCTTTTATGCATAAACCCTAGTTTTATTTTCCTTCGTATTTTAGTTTACAATCGTCTTTTGTTATGATATAGAATAGAGACAAGGTTATACAAGACCTTGTATTCCTAAAAATAGAAATATTCAGGGGTTGGATGAGAGCCAAAAGTATTTATGGAATTGGGTCTTGAAGGAAATTATGGTTGTTAGGATTCAGAAAAGAGCGAAGCAGAGAGAAATCCATTTTTTTAGATATCATAGCGATTTGTTTATAATTTACTGCGAAGGGTTGTAAATCTGGTATTGCGCGAAAATTAATTTTTAGAGGATAGTGAATATACATTACGGTGCTAAAAAATCGAGCCACCAATAAAAACTTTATTAAATAAGAAATTATTTTTAAATTTGCTACAAATAACAATATAATTTGTTCTATTAACTCTTAAACTAACATATTCAATAAATATGGGTGATAATTTTTGAATTTCATAGTAAAAATAAGTAAAATTAAATTAAAAGATACAATTAGAAATTATCCTACTTTCTCAATATCACTTTAAATTTAAATAAAGTTTTAATAAAAGATCAAATTCCATTTGCAATATCAAAAAAATGAAACATTTTGAATTAAGCATCATTGATAGAAAGATTAAATATACAAAATGGATATTTCTGAATTTCAAATTGTGTGCCTAATTAATCAAGGGCTAAGTCAAGGACAAGTGGCAATTACATTTTCAATAAGCCGTTTTTCAGTAAATGTATGGTTCCTTGTAAAAAAATTAAAAATGATTTACTATTTAATAAAGTTTTTATTGGTGGCTCGATTTTTTTTGCACCGTAGTGTATTTTATTGGAACAAATAAAAGTAATATCTATAAAAAAGGAAAAGAACAGAAACGCTTCTACAATGGGATCATGGGGGAGCTAGTTTAGATTTATTATATTTATTAATCGTTCATTTTTGAATTGCATTATATGGTGGCAAGAGAATGTACAGATGGCAGCCGTTTATGAAACAGGGGCGAATTTTAGATGTGAGGTTGAGTGAGCCTAAAGAAGTCTGGAAAGGATAAAAAACAAGTTTCCTTGAAGCTGAGAAAATAAACTTGGAAGTAAAAGTTTGATAATTTATAAAAAATGATTGTTCATTGAATTTTCGGAAATAAGTTTTAGTATATTGCCTAATAAATTTTAATTCAGTTTAAGATTAGGGGGGGGGGGGTTGACAAACGGGCTGCGCAAATGCTTAAAACCGACCTGTATTTTGTCATTTATAAAAATTAAGAGTGTAGAATTGAGTGTTTACTGAAAAACTAGCATTAGTATACAAGGAAGAGGTTCCAACAACCACAACCTTAATAATTAAGTTAAAAAAACTTTCAAATCATTTGCTGAATTATGCAGTAAAATCACATGAATTTGGCAAGAAGATTTTTGAGCCAAATCTGATTGAAAGCCTTGAAAAATCTAAAAGAGTATTCGTTTTAATGCATTCACAACGCACTCGAATGTGCTGAGCATGCGTACTTGTCATTTTTGAAGAGAAATTTCAAAATATGTTCGTCCAGTGCACCGCAGCGCTGAGTGTGTCAAATACGCTCTAATATGAGTTTCAAGGACTTTCGATCGAAAAGAAATTATTTATTAAAAGACTATCAAGATAATTTAACGTTCTTTTATGAAATAAATAAATAAATGATCCAATTTTTATAGATAATATATAATTTGTAATAATTTGATTTTTGATTTATAGTAATTTAAAATAAATAAAATATGTTTGATCCATTTTTGGGCGAATTAAAATTAAATAATTTACAAAATATGAAAAATATATGTATACGAGATATATTTAATATGTATTTAAAAAATAAATAAAATTGTCTCATGAAACACTAATAATGGTGCAAAGGGTGCTTAGAAATTAAGACACCTATTGACGTGAGCTGTTCAAAAATAAAACTTTCTTAAATAAAAAATAAAAATTTTAAAAATGATAAAGAATTAGAATTCTCTAAAATGAATAAAAAAAAACTTTGGGATATAATAGATTTATAAAAAAAAATGGAAATGTATAGTTTTATTTACATTAGAAGAAAGATTAGTAGAAGCTTTGCTAGGGAAAAATTCTTTTTTTTTATGTTTAATTAAAAATATTTTATTTCAAATTAATTTTCTCTTTGAAATATTTATAACCATTTCATCTTAACTAAAAATTATACGACAAATTGTCATGATAATTAATTAAAAATCCAATTATCAAGAAAAATTTAATCACATATATTGTTTATTTATTTATCTAAGTTTCTTGTAAATTGTTCGAGAACTATCTAGTCCTTATTCAATAATTTTTTATTTATATATTTAGTGAAATTCAACCATTTTTAAATAAAAATTTGAAAACTCAATGATGTTATGGTGTTGAAATTAATCTTATTTAAAGCCATTGCGTTATTTCAAGAATACAAAGATCTACTCCGAATACAAAGATCAACTAATCGGATCTCACATCGCTTTGATATCTTTCATGACACTTTGGGATTTCTAAAATCAATCTGTTTTGAGTAATCGAACTGCGTGTGATTGGCGATACCTTGCTTTTTTTTTCTTTTTTTTTATGAAAATAATGAGAGAAGGAGTTACACCAAAAAGGTGCAACCCCTAAAGGCCTGGGTTGGCCCCTCCATCGTGAAAAGAAGAAGAAAGAATTTTATGTGCTGGGCGGGGGTCGAAGGTATCTGTGGATACGGGTCTGGCGGTCTGTCAATGTTAAATTTCTGTGATGTTTTGTTTTGTACTTGTGATAGTTGTTATTGCGCTTTTCTTTTTTTTTCACTCTGTTTCTGGATCTTGTGTGTGTTTGTATTGTGATTGGTGTGTCACCTTATATTTTCGAAACTTGTGTATGTTTATATTATGACTAGTGTATCACCTTAAACTTTTGTATTTCTTGGATTTTTATAATATGATTAACGTATCAGCTTATATTTTTGTAAATTTATTTTGTACTTGTATTGTTATGTATAAGGACACTTTTGTCCGTCTACTGATTTAAAATATAATATACACTTAGCTCAATACAGATTGATTATTTGAATACAATTTGATTAATTATTTAAGAATTATTTCCCATTTTTGAGAAGTTTCAAAGCAATGGGTCATTGTTTTTCACTGTGAATCTTCAATAAATTGAACCTAAAACTAAGAGCGTATTCGACTTAATGCAGTTACAACTCACTTGGCACATCAGCAAAAATGTAAAGTACGAATGTTCAGTACGTCCAAGTACGGTGCTAGTGCATTAAGTCGAATAAGCTATAATTCTACTCAGGCAGCTATAAGTTAACAAAGCCTTTTTCTTTCTTAAGACCAGAACGATGCAAATTTACGAAATATGAAAAGATTAATCAAATTTTTAATTATTTGAATAAAAAGAATTCAAAGTTGAATAGCATGATTTCAGAACTTTTTTCTTTAATACTGTTGCTATAACGCTATGGCAATAGATAGAAATTAAATTAAGTACAGAAAATTTTCAATAAAAAGAAAAATTAGATACTTAAACAACTTTAGTTTTAAATTTCTCGAAATTTAAATGAATCGCTTCATGTGAGAAGTTTTTAGTGAACTAGATCATAAATTTAGAACCGAATACAGACTTTTGAAGCAGAAAACAATATAGTTTTTATTAGCTGCTAATGAGAGGAATATTTGAAGCAAGTAAGGCTCGAATATTCCTGTTTTTCACAAAGCCATATAGTTTGGTATCGAATAGACTTTTAAAAATTTTAAATATATAAAATAGTAGGTAGGTTTCACATAAATAATAGACCAGATGCTTGTTTAGCACGACTCTATATATATTTCGGGGTATAAGCCCATCTTCAGGAGTTCACAAAGGACACTGTGTCATTTGGGAACTCCTGAAGATGGGCTTATACCCCGAAATATATATAGAGTCGTGCTAAACAAGCATCTGATCTATTATTTATGTGAAACTTAGCTAGTATTTTATATTTTAAATTTTAAAAAGTTCAAAAAAATTTTTCAAAAATTTCCTTTACTTTATATAATATGTTTCACCAAGAACCTACACCATTCTCCCTTAACAAAATTTCAAAGATTAGTTTCATATTGCAAAAAGTTTTGATGAAATTTATTTTTAGTCAAAATTTATAGTTAAGATGAAAATGTTAAAATGGTACTTGATCTTTCAGACTGAATCATATTGAAATCATTTGATTATAATATAGTATTGCACTTATTAAAATACCTTCTAATAGAAATTTCCAAAACATTTCTTATGCTGAATGATATTTCTTATGGGAGTGGAGATGATGTGGGAATATTGTTGGGTACAGTTGACGAAGGCATCGTCGGCTGAAGTTGCACTGACTTGATTGCATCTGTTGTTGAGGTGGTAGGTGCACAAACCAGCGTTGGAGCCGTAGCGGTGGCTGGGGATGGTGGTAACGTTGGGGGTGGTGGGGTGCTTTGGTCAGGTCCTCCTGTAGGCTCAGGCACCCGTTGTGGCGAAAGCAGTTCCTGACGATCTCGTTCCCGCTCTCGACCTGGTCGAAAAGCTTCGAGAAGGGCCTCTACGCGCTCTTCTGTGGGACCCCATCGTTGATGGCCGCTTGAATTTTGTAGCCAAACAACAAGGGTTCCATTCGGTGAACGAATATTTAGATCCGTCCTGAAAGTTTATTATTAATTAAACTATAATTAGAGAATAAAATAACATAAATCTAAAGTAATCTTTTTTTAGTTTCTTTCTATTACTATTCACCAACATGTATAATTCTCACTAATTAAATTACAAAATAAGGAAAATGTTTTATACACACTAGGGTCTCCGTTATTAACCTAGTTGATTTTTTTTGCAGCACCCCCTAAATTTTTAGCTTATGGTCTAAAAAAAATATCAGACCAAAAACAGCTCTTAATACCCTAAAGAGGATATATTTCCCATTTAAATAACATGGGATTTTGCATCTTTTTACATTTAATTTTTTTTCTTTTGAACAAGTGAACATACAGCAACGAGAAATACATATTCTTGTAGGAAATTGAACGCCCTACAAAAGTTTTTCAACCTGTGGGTCTCAGTCAGTAATAAATCAATAATCTTTTTACTGTTTTTATGTGTTTTTTTACTATATGGTAAAAAAAAATGAAAAATTATACAAAAAGTCACGGCCGGTCCTCTCAGGCCGGTGGGCCTGGCAGTCCCGGCTCGTGAGTGTAGGTTTATTGGTTTATAATCCATTTTTCAATAATTATATTTTTTTTATTAATTTATATCAGGATTTATAAAAATCAGTAATAAATCAATACTTTTTTACTGTTTTTTTATATGTTTTTTACTATATGGTAAAAAAAAATGGAAATTGTACACAAAGTCACGAGGCGGACCTCTCAAACAGAGGGGGTAGGGGGTCACGATATTTTTTTTCATACTAAGGGGTCGCGTCATGAAAAAGGTTGAAAAACATTGCTCTACAAGAAAAATCTCTTATGATTTTTTGACAAATTCACTTCTTCAAGAGTTATTGGAAGTTAAAGTTGAACTTATAGTAAATTTTTAGGTTCTTGAAGAAGTGAATTTATCAAAAAATCATAAGAGACCTTTCTCGTAGAGTGTACGATTTCCATATATAAGAATATATATTTCTCGTTGCTGTATGTTCACTTGTTAAAATAAAATAGGGCACTGTTTAATATGAATATTAAAAGCTGTTTTTGGTCTGATATTTTTTTAGACCATAAGCTAAAAATTTTAGGGGCGCTGCAAAAAAAAAATCAACTTGGTAAATAACGGACACCCTAATACCCACTCTGACCAGTAAGAATTCGAACCCAGTATCTAACATTGTCAAAATCTAATCAATTAATCCCACAGATTGAACTCACTACTGTTTAGTTTCAACAAATTGGGGCTACTCGCCACACCTCAAGAGAAGCAATGGCCTTATTAAGAGAACATTTTTCTGGGAATCTTATTCAATGTGTGGGGATGAGGAGTGGCCCCCTCGATCCACCGATTTTCTACAATGTGATTATTGAAGGAGACAATAAAAGAGTGTGTCTTCTGCTGGAATTATAAATTTTATTTATTTATAACTAGACTATAGTTTCGAGGGCTTTGCCCTCTTCATCAGTCTATTACAATGGTTAAATATATAAAAATTCTGCTACTCTCGGCAAAAACTTTCAATTTAATGTGATTATTTTTATGGGGCTACTTGAAAGGTAAAGTTTACATTGAAAAAACACGCACACTTGAGGCCCTTTCAGATGCAATCACTCTAGAATCTTGCCAGGCTTGAAAAGCTCTATGGACCACTTTTCTGCGCCTCTGCAACAATGCTTGGACAAGCACAGTAGTCATTTGAATGATGTTATTTTCAGAAAATGGATTTACATATTTATATTTTTTTTGTTACAGCTTCTTAAACGGCATTATATTCTTAGAAAAACAAAAATTGAAATACTTCAAAAAATAGCTGTGTATTTGTTTTCTGAAAGTAATCACACCTTGTTCATGGACCATGTACTTTGATTAAAAACTAGGCGCCTCTTTGAAATAATCAGGCCCCCTTCTAAATGGGCCAGTCTCACAGTTTGGGAGCCATTGTCTTAAGAAGATGATGGTCGAGTAGTAGAAAGCTGTTTGAGAAATTTCAGATTTCTTGAAATTTGTTTTAATATAATATTTAACTTCTTATAAAACTATATTATACTAGCTGATATCAAAGTTGTTAATTAAAAAAGAAGATTAATTGAAAAGAATAAATGAAAAACAAGTCTTACTTGGCAATCATATGCTGGAAGCCGTGGCGGTATTCATGCTCAAGTGCTTGTACGACAACTTGTCGTCTCTTGAAAGGGCTAGCTTCCAATCGAACAAGTGCATTAGGTGCAGGTTCTCGCCATTCAGGAACAAATACAACAAAAGAAAGAGGCTCCGAGGAAGCCCCAAGAAGTTGTTCCATATGCCCAACCATGGCATCCATTAATTCATCTGAATAAGGAGGATGAGCTTGGAATGAACCGGACACAGGCTTTAAATCTAAAAATGGTCTGCAAAAATGAAAAAATATATGAAAATTAAATTGAAATAATTTTTACATTTGTATATTGGCTAGATATTATTCTTCCAATTTCAAGGGTTATTTGTAACATTATATCTAGAAATAAATTTACTTATTTCGATAAATTTGTTTTTATTTATTTATATACATTTCCTAAACAGTTTCACTGAACACTGGTTGACCATCTTCATTAGACAATATCGTTTTAGTTTTTAGTCGAGATTAAATTGTATTTTTTTTTATATATTTTATTGGCATTGGGAAAACCTCTTTTTGCCAGAAATTGTCTCTTAAATCAATAAAAATAAATAAAAATTAATTTATCTGAATTTTTAAATTTATTATGGCAAAAACTAATTTTAGCTATTTGTCGATTTGTTTTAAGTAAAAAAATAAAATATCTATGCAATTTATGTTACTAATAAAAAAATGTTTCACCTTGAACTAACACCTTTCTCCTTAAAAGTTGTTTTATGTTACTACTATTTAAACAATATAAATTTTATATTGCCTATTTATTATTATTCTGTTGTCTATTCCGTATTTCGTGAATAATAAGTGCATATAATCATATATTATGTAATGAAAAATTTCCCCAGGAAAATTATAATGGAGAGAATACTCTCCAGAGTAATCGCAGACGCTAGGAAAAGAGTATATGGCACTTGAAGAAGAAGAAGTAATGAATTTACTATTTTTGTATGCTTTTGTTCATTCAGTTTAGGTCTGAAACGTGGAGAAAAATATTTTTTTTCTGGTCTGGGTTTATGTCTGGATTCCGATACCCACTATAACGCAAGAATAGTGTTAGAAAGTTAGTATTGGTGTCAAAATGCTTATTTTCAATGAGGTAGAAATTATTAGATTTTAGGCTCTCAAGCTTAAGAACTTCGGGTTCAAAAGAACTTTTTCAAAATGCAAAATAATTCCTCAAGAGAACCAATTTCACAAATGAAATATTGTGATTGGTAATTTAACAATGTAGAATTTTTTTTGTAAATAATCCACAATAATAAATTTGATATTTAGTGGCTAATGTGTGCCTACCCTACTAGCAAAATAGCTGTATAATTTTAGGTTATACAACTGTTATGTTTTATTGATGTTTTATAAGCGTTATGGAGCACTTATAAAACAGCAACAAAGCTATAAAAGTTATATAACCTAAAATTATACAGCTACTTTGCTAGTTGGGTAATTTTTCATTAAGGTACGCGACAATAATAGCAAAAAGTTAATGCTAGAGTTTATAGAACAGACAATAAGGATTCATTCATAAGCCCAAAACTTTTTGCTGTTTATGTACGACTACTAGCCAATCCCGTGCTCGTTTGACAAATCTGGCAACACTGTCCGAGCTTGTATATATTTTATCATAGAAATTTCAGATAAAGTACATTATAAAGGGAGATTTATAAAACAAAAAGTTCTTATTAAGAGATTGAAAGCTGTTGCGACAATGGTTGAAGCGAAAAAACTTCAAAAAAATGACTAAAGTTAACTCACTTTTTAGGTTAAATAAATGCGTTGTTGCCAGCTTGTTTTTAGTGTAAATTTTTCATTATACATTTTTAATTATTTATTCAATATTATCTCAGAAACTGTGTTGTAACTATTAATTAAAATTTTCTTAAAAAATGTATTAGTTATTGTTTAATATTGGTTTAGTTTTTTATAACAATGGTAAGAAGAGTTTCTTAATTATTTTTAAATTTGTATGTAAACTTTTCGATATCCCGTTTAGTGCAATGTATAAGAGTCTGAAAAACTCTATCTTTGGAATTTAATATCTCCGGAACTATATTGTTCATAAATTTCGTTTTGCCACCAATCGATGCAGAAGTATTTAAATAATAATCTGTCTAAATTTCAAAAAAAATCCTAAGAAAACCCATATGGTGAAACAACTACCTTAGATGCTTTTTTAAGTGCATAACTTGCAGATTTTAAAGCCTCTTACCTACCTATTTTTGACATTTGTAATAGCTAAGGATATGGTCCTTACAAATAACCCTTAAAGTGAGAAAAATATAAGACTATATAGTAACTTAAGTTTTGGAAAAATAATTGATATGTGAAGTAAATTAACACAAAACTAATTAAACGAAACATACCCTCTGGATCCGAAATAGCCATCAGTGTCTGGATATGCACTGCAAAATTGACGAAAGTAACAATTTAAAGGCGATGCGAAACATTCGAAGGTAACACCAAACTTCCGATGTAAACATTCAAGAACGGCTACAGGGAGAGCAGCTTGAGTGCTTTGGGCTTCGATTCCGCCGGCATGAAACGTTTGATATCGTCGCAGCATACACCAGACCCGAGGAAGGAATAATTCGAATTTGCGATCATCAAAGCAGGAATATCGGTAAAGTTGTTCCTGGAGAGAAAATTAAAATTTGAAATAATTAAAAATTATTCTGAATATCACAAAAAATCTTTACAAAAAACTAGCTTTTAATAGCGAAAATCACAATAGGCGTGACATCTCTTCGAAATAGACAGAATTAATAATAATTAGATATAAAACCAAGGGAATTACCCTCTCCTGACATGTATTGGTAGAAATTTATCGGGGAAACAAATTCTATTCACCCATAAGAATAATACATTTACTTACACTTTAACTAGCTCCTCAGATTTTGGCCAATATATTTATTGATTTTATTCTTTTTAGTATTTTTTTTCAAAGCTATTCTTCCTACTTGGTGCAAAAAGGAAATTAAGTTCGACGAATTTTGTCAATTTTTCAAAACAGCTACATTTTGAAACAGAAAGCAAATGGTTTTTAATAAATGATAATAAAAATTATTTTGATTAGTTATGTCCATCGATTAAATTATTAAAGTTGTTATAGGAAATAATAATATTTTTTATGCAGATAATTTATATTTTATTGCCAACGTTTTTCAACGTGCTTAAATACTTAATCTTCCCTGCATATTTGTCATTTTTATAATTATTCTTTCTTAGTAAACATATCAAGGCAAGTCAACATCAATCAGATTGAATTTTTTATTTTTTAAATTTAAAAATATCTAAAATATAAAAATAAAAAATAAAATTTCAATCTGATTGATGTTGATTTGCCTTGATATTTATGTTTACTAAGAATAATTATAAAATGACAAATATGCAGGGAAGTTAACTATTTGAGCTCCTGAAGAAGTCAACAAAGTTGACGAAACGTTGGCAATAAATATAAATTATCTGCATAAAAAATATAGTCCTTATTTCCCTATAACAACTTTAATGATAATAGGAATATTTAGAACCAGAATGTCTCTGATATTCCTCTTTCTTAAAAGATATTGTTTTTTATTTATTTATTTTTCATTTTCAGAATAGTAAATCGGATGGACATTGTCCCATTTTGCATGAGGCAATTCAGACATAGTATCTTTGGTTAATTTAATTTTTTCAATACTCGAAAGTTATCTTTATTTGTATTAAATAAATTAATAAATAATTAATTATAAATAGCATATTTAGTTAATTATTATTAAATTTATATGCTATTGAATTATCATTCAACAATTCCAGAATAAATAGTGTGAAAATCATTGAATTGATAAATTCTAAACACTTCCATTATTATTATTAAGAAAAGTTAATACTTTTTTTTGTTTTGTTTTTTTAATCATGTCGAGTTGAACAACAAACCTGAAGAATAAATATAATTTAGTAGCCTACCGCTATTAATACTAAGTATAATAGCTAGTGAAAGATCTTTATTGGGCAGAGAATGCCAGACGGGTTTAAAGACCGACCAGCTTCTGAAGATGCGTTGAATTGATGACCATTGTGTCGTCGTGAAACCGAAGGAGAGTCTGTTCACGCTCAGGCATGTAGTCGATAGAAGGCATTCTTGTGCAAGGCAATGCTAACTGCACCGGGTAGCACCAAACCTTTCGCATGTGAGGAGGGTGCATCGGTGGAGGTAAATCTGAAAGAAAACAAACAAATAAGGCGAGAATTTAAAATTAAGTCTTTAAATAAATGAAATAATGAGGCTAAGTTTAATTGGGATGGGGCTTCGTATCTACTAGGTGTGTAGATTTCGTATCTAATAGATATATAGATAGGGATAACAAATTTACTATTATTTAAACCAAATTTAAGGAGCTTGATTTCGAATGAACATCACTTTGCTTAGCATTATTCAACAATCACTTATTGATTCAGCATTATCGACAAAATTTAATATTGTATTAATTATTACTAAAGTAATTTTCTTTTATTCTGTAAAATATTACTTATTTTTGTTTTCAAGAAATCATAAGTTGGTGTCATCTATTAAATTCGATGGAATGGAATATTTTTAATTATATGTCAGAGGGGTTTTTCACCCCTCGGGAATCGAACCAGAGTGCCAGTAACAGCAATCGGGGCCACCTGGCTCACCTGCAGGATGCGAACCTCTCTGACATATGTACACGCGTAAAATATTTTACTCAAAGATTGTTATCTTAATTTGTAAAATTTCGCGATATAGTGATTCTAAATTTAAACATATAGCCATGCCATATAATTTAAATAAAGGTCGTTGAGTATTTTGAATTTTGAAGAGATTCAAAATTCGAGTGCCAGTAACACCTGCAGAGAGGTTCGCATCCTGCACAACTTATGATTTCTTGTAAATTTGAATCTATTACCATCGGCATTTGGATATTTGATCTAGTCTCCATTGAAATTTTATAATGAATATTCAGATGATTTGGACTGAAATTTCCTAGCTGGTCCTATATATCAATAGAGCTTCGTTTTAAAGATTAGACAAATCCAGATTATAATTTGACCTTTGGTTCTACTCTCAAGGAGGCGAAATTCCTTTTGAAATTATAACTAAAAAATCTAATAAGATCTTGATACGGCTCTTTTATAGTCTTCTATAAATTAAAATTAAAGTTGGCGGTTCGAGCCTCTAGATTATGTTAAAGTGTAATTTTCCCAGATCTAGGCACTTGCTTGTTACTAAAGAATTCTTAAATATCCTCATTTATAGTAAAAAAACTATTTATGTATTTCAAAAAATAAAATAGTTATTAGATTTTTTCACTCACCTGTTATTCCATTATCTTTTAATAATTCTGAATGTTTTTCTTTAATTTTCTTGGCATAATCCGCTGAAAGATGATAAATTTTTAAACAAATTCCTTCTACAGATTCTTTAACCGTTTCTGTTAAATGAGGTTGACATTGGTGCTAAAAATTATAATTAAAATATTAATAAATTATTATTAATCTATAACTAGTTATTATTGTTATTTACTTTTAGATGAGCAAGTCTATCTTGAAAATCATCATAAGTAGCGCCCACTGTTCTTCTAAGCCATTGAAAAGTATCTTCAACATTCCATTTAACTACTTTACGACTCTCACTAGAAGCATTTCTATAAAAAAATATTAATTAAATTATATTCATGAGTAAATGGCATCTCTAAACTAATAAACTAAGTATTAGTTTAATAGGATAAATGAATAATTAATTATTTCGGGTTTATTTTATCAATTTATTTATTTTTTATTTTAAATTATCATAATTAAAAAAAGATATGAAGAGGGGTTGTCTTGATAAAGATTAAAAATTTAATCGAAACGTTGACAAAAGAAAGTTTAATTTTGATTTTCCTGGCTGTCACGCCTCTCCTTTTATAAGAATACAGCCACGTCTTTATTTTAACATTATTTATCTATTTTACCATGCAATAAATATTAGTTTGTTTTTTTAAGGTAGTTGTTTCGCGACAATACTAGCAAAAAGTTAATGCTCGAGATATAGAACAGAGAATAAGGATTCATAATTCATAAGCCCAAAACTTTTTGCTATGTACCACTAGAAGCCAATCCCGTGCTCGTTTGAAAAATCTGGCAACATTGTCAGAGCTTGAATATTTTTATCATAGAAATGACAGATAAAATACATTATAAAGGTCGATTTATTAAACAAAAAGTTCTTAATAAACGATTAAAAGCTGTTGCGACAATGGCTGAAGCGAAAAATGTCAAAAAGTACTAAAGTTAATCCACTTTTTAGGTTAAATATATACGTTGTTGCCAGCTTGTTTTTAGTGTAAATTTTTCATTATTTATTCATTATTATCTCAGAAACTGTGTTGTAACTATGAATTAAAATTTTCTTAAAAAATGTATTAGTTATTGTTTAATGTTGGTTTAGTTTTTTATAACAATGGTAAGAAGAGTTTCTTAATTATAATTAAATATGTATGTAAACTTTTCGGTATCCCGTATAGTGCAATGTATAAGAGTCTGAAAAACTCTATCTTTGGAATTTAATATCTCCGGAACTATATTGTTCATCAATTTATTGTTCATCAATTACATTGGTGGAAATATTATCAATGAATCTAAATTTTATAAATATTTAGGCATACATATTCAGGCAAATTTAAAGTGGGATGTGCATATTAGTTATATAGTCAATAAGGCTTATAGGAAATTGGGGATGTTTGGTAGAATTTTGAAGGGTACATCTAGAGAAGTTAAGTCAAAAGTTTATTTAACTTATGTAAGACCTAATTTAGAGTATTATCAATTGGTTTGGGACAAACATCCACAACGATTAGAGAGAAAAATTGATATGGTACAAAGGAGGGCGGCTAGATTTGTTTTTCTGTGGTTTGGGACAAACATCCACAACGATTAGAGAGAAAAATTGATATGGTACAAAGGAGGGCGGCTAGATTTGTTTTTGGTAAATTTGATAGGTTTAGTAGTGTCAATTCAATGATTAATGAATTAGGATGGTCTAGCTTATTGGAGAGAAGGGAATGGGCTAAATTGAAAGTGATTTCCAAAGCCTATAAGGGTTTTAGCAGTTGGGAGGAAATAACGAATAGATTTCAGGAACCAAATTATTTAGGTAGAGCTGATCATAGAAAAAAGATTCGTAAGCCAAGATTCTTGAAAAATATCGGTTTACATTCAATTGTAGGATCTGGCATTGATTTGTGGAACAGTCTGTCTGTTACTACTTGGGATTATAGTCCTCTGCCCCCTATGATTAAATCAATTATAAATTTTGTCAAGTCCTAATGTCCTAGAGTTGTGCAAAATTTTATTTAGTTCTCACAAGCAGAGATTAGGTGAGGTAGAGAAAGGTCATACCATCCTTGTTAAGGTTTTGACCAGGTTTCCTTAACAACTTATGGCAAATGCCGGGATGGCTAATGCGTCGCTTGCTCCTGGTATCGGGTTTTTGCGCGGAATTTTTAAATTACTTTTTGTCTTTTGATGGAAATCTATGGTCATGTTATTTGTTAATGAGCATACATTTCTATTTTTTTTTTTTTTTACTTGTTTATTATTTGTTAAATTGTTGTAATTAATTTGTATTGATGTTTATTAATGTATTGTAGCTAGATTGTATTGATGTTTGGAGGACCTGCCACGAGACTTGTGCCTCTAAGCAGGTCGAGGAATAAAGATTTATTATTTCGTTTTGCCACCAATCGATGCAGAAGTATTTAAATAATAATCGGTCTAAATTTCAAAAAAATCCTAAGAAAACCCATATGGTGAAACAACTACCTTAAGAAATTTAATTTAATTACAATAATTAAAATAATATGAAAGTGTTTTCATTACCTGGATTCTATCATTTTTTTAGCCGCCTCAGCATATCGAGAGAGTTGTTTTCTCGCGTCCCCAGTGTATTTAGGATTTACTAATTTGATTGGTATATCATTCATAATTTCTTTATACATAGCCATTGATATCATAGGGAAACAATTACTTGGTAGTAAAGGATCAGATCCAGTATCTATTACTTTACGTTCCATAAGCCACCTACTAAAAGAATCCTTAGGAGCATCAATAGCTGAAAAATTAATTCAAGCAGAATAAAAGTTAATTTTTTACTAGGTAAGTGTATAATAAAATTAAATTAAAATCATTACACAGGCCAACGAAAATTTCCTGAAGATAACCTAAGTATTAATCCTAGCAGAGTAGAGTATTTTTTGCGCTAATTCAGGGCATTTACGATTTTTACAAGTCAGGGTTTGGAGATATTTTTGATCAAAGCTCTGAAAATGACAATTTTGACCCATTTTTGAGACAGCCTAAATATGAAACAGCAATATTCGAAATCAAAATATTTTAAATGAAAACCAGTGAGCTTTTTGAATTTTACTCTTCGCATGTAATCATAGATTGAGTCTCGCCATTCGTATAGTAAATTCGCTTTTTATCACATCATTGTAATTAATTTCTATTTTTAACCGACTTCAAAAAAGGAGAAGGTTCTCAATTCGACTGAATTTTTTTTTGTGTCTATGTTACTCGATTTCTTCGCCAATTGCGAACCGATTTTGATGATTTTTTTGCAATTGGGTTCAGTATAGTTTCAGATTGGTACCTTATTAATTTGGACAAGTTCTGATGATTTGATCAATGACAAAAAAGCGGAAATCTTCAATTCATATGAGCAAATAATCGAAATTATAATAAAAAAAATCTTTTATAAAAAATAATCTTAAAACGTTCATTTAAAACCCGCTAACGTTTCGAGAGAATTCCTCTATTTATGAATTGAATTTTATTATCATTTTTTAATTCATTCGCACGAATCTTTCTCTTACGAGATGCTTGCAAGGTATTATCTTAAGTCTCACCATTGTCAACATCACTAAAAAGAGAAAAATAAAAATATTTTTTATATAAAAAAACCGACTTCAAAAAAATTAAATTCAACAAATAAAATAATAAGTCAAAAATCAAATAAAATGCACTAAAAGGTATAAAATAATTATCTAATTTAGTTACAACTAAACTAGGAAATTTTTAAATGAAATCACTTTTTGAAGTCGGTGCTAAACAAACTACTATATAAGCGAGCCTAAGGCATTTTTTCTTCATTACTCGCCAAACGATCCGTCGAGTGCGATTCATAAAATGTATATGTTTAGCACCGACTTCAAAAAGTGATTTTATGTAAAAATTTAGTAGTTTAGTTGTAACTAAATTAGATAATTATTTTATGCCTTTTAGAGCATTTTATTTGATTTTTGACTTCTTATAATTTTATTTGTTGAATTTAATTTTTTTGAAGTCTTTTTTTTTCTAAAAATTATAAGACTGATGCTTGATATGAATGATGCTTGATAATGATTAAGCGATAAATCTTTCCAGATTCATTTTGTATCAAATTTCGAAAATGTACTCGGGATTTTTATTTTATTTTAAGCTACCCCCCCCCCCCCCCCCCCCCACGAATAGCGCAACTGTCCCTAGATCAGGGCATATCTCTAGAATCTATCATATTTTAAGAAATCGGAAATGCCATGTGAATCAGCATTAAAAAATTCTACTAAGATCAATTCGTAGGTTTTTTGGAAATTCTGTTCAATTTTTTTCGATCTGTGTAATTAAAAAACAAAATAATATGAATTATGAAATTATTTTATTACCTTCTCGTGAATGGCACAAATCCTGATAACATTGACGCAATTTCATTGCTAATTGACATCGATATGCTTCAATTTCTGGATGTGGATGGGGAACCATCAATGGCGCTCTCTCATATATTATTGCATTTGTTTGAATTTCTAAATCCCAAGGACCAGCTAAAATATACAATTACATAAGTAATCATATATAATGTACCTATGAGAAATATTGTGTAATGGAAATATTATTTCTAAAATTTAACAAAATATTGGGAGGATAAGTACAAGCGTGATTCCAATGAAAATCCGTTGATGGATTCTACTAAATGAATATTTTTATGGTATATAATTCTTAAAAGAGATAAAAAATTTAAACATAATAGCTTTCAAAATTTATTTATTCTTAAAATTGTAGTATCGGAATTGAAGTCTCCAAAGCCATAAATAATAGTTGAGATTGCATTGATTATTCAGAAGAGGTTCAATTTTTAATAAATATATATATTCTTTCAACATAACATTTTACTCACTCCCAGGTACGCTAACCAGACAAAGCACGCCGGGCAGCGGAGTAGTGATTCACTCAAATTTTTTTTATTATTTGCTTATTCCTGTTTTGAAATGTCTGAATCATAGGGAAAAATTATTTTCGGACATGAATGTTCTGCTGTCTGTCTAGATTCTAATACTCAAATAACTTTTTTTTTGAGTTTTGAGTAATGTTTTGTGCCAAAATATTTGTATTTCCAAAACGAAGAACTGATTATTTTTGAGTTTGGTACAACCCGAACTTATGGTTGAAATATTTTAGAAAATCAGAAAAAATCAAAACGTTATATGGGAAGCTCCCGCAAAGCTTGTAATGGTTTTCAGGTGTTTTCCCCTGTATTTGCTATTAGCCTTGAACATTTGTCAAAAATGAAAATTTTTCCGACTGTAACGGGATTTAATCTCGAGTAAAGGCGATTGGAGGTCGATCACTCAGGGCCAGTTGTATGAGGGTTGGTAAAGACTTTGTAAAAGTTGGCAAAGGGTAAAACCTTAGAATTCACCTTGTGCCCGGCCGGATGGCCAATCAGATGACACGCACTTTCATCCCGCTGGGCACAAGGTGAATTCTAAGGTTTTCCCTTTGTCAACTTTTACAAAGACTTTACTAACCGACATACAACTGACCCTAAGTCTCTATTCTCTAGACTAGTGGCGCCTCCAATGATTGATTATTGTTTATCACCTCTATTCAAGTTACCCGTTTTATCCGAATCCGAGTTTTAAAGAAACCGGTTAATCGGTTTCGCATTGATTCGGTTAATGACAGCACCGCTATTGACTTGATTATTTATTTATTAACTTAATGATGCTCTGAGGCGAGACGCCTCTTAGAGCAGAAAATACAGAAGAAAAATTTGGAGTACAACTGGTATCTTTTTGAATAAGATACGTTATTACACGTGGTTATATCTCTAAACAATAACATCAGTAAAAACAACAATAATACAAACAGAATATGTACAATGTACATAATATTATGACACATCATTCGAACTCTTTTGCCCAAATCCAGTGCAACCTAACAACCACCGAGTTATACTAGGATTACCTGTAATTTATTTTATTTATAAAGAATATCGTTAAAGGAATCAATCACCTGAATTCGAATCTATTGTTAAAAGCCCCCGCCTCCCCATACTTAACTTAAGATTAACTTATCTATTAATATATTTCATCAGCAGTAGATAAAATACTCTTATTATTTACTTACGCTAAAATAAATTTTTTCGTTATAGGACTACCGACAACTTCATCAGACGCTCTCCGTTTGATTCCAGCCTGAACCACAGGGGGTGGTGGTCCATTAGTGATTCCTGGATTACAAATTCCTAGAGGGTCTGTAATGGGATCATATTGAGGTTTAAGAAGAGGCATTTCCCATAATGATTCACCAGTTAACTTGTTCCAAAAATATGGTCTATTTTCACGTTTACTCCAAAATTTTCTCCATCCTTGATTGACAAGTTCTGGGGAAAGTTCAGGCTCGATAAAGCCTTGAACAGGAACACCCTAAAAGAGAAAAAACAATTGAAAAATTTAAAAAATGTTAATTAATTAGATAAATGATGACTACTTTGACATATTTATATTTAATTTAACAGATAAACAAGAAAAGTTTTATTTTAGATGAAACTAGATTTATTATATGATGAAGAAGCCATCGCCAACATCGACAAACTCCTTCAAATGATATAAGTACAGTAAATTTTGGAAGTTATTCCATCGAAAAGATGATATTTTTTGAAATTCGTGACACCTAATTATAATTATATTTAGTAAAATAAAATTTAATATTTAATTTAAATATTTTCAAGGGTAATATATTCATTATATTCATTGATAATTTTTTGAGAATGTGAGTTCCAACTTCCTACTAAGAAAATACAATGAATCCGATGGAATAGTTGTATTTTCCAAAGGGTAAAAGAATAGGTGAAGAGCGAATTCCATTGTAATGAATCAATATTAAATGTATAGAAGGCCATATCAAACAAAAAAGTATTTTAAATAGTGTTTTGTTTCTCATTAACTCTAATTTTAAATTTTATTCACTTTTTAATGATGCATTTCCAATTTGAGAAAAAAACATGTGCAAAAAATGCTTTTTTAAATAAATGTTAATTAAAAAAAATAGAAAAGACCTACATAAGAATATGGTACATCTCTTTCCATTAATAAAGACCTCTACTTTTATAATGATATTGATACAAGAAGAAGTTGCACCAAGAAGGTACAACCTCTGAAGTCCGTGGTGGACCCTTGTAACGTGAAGATAAGGGGAGATTTAGGGATTGGGTAGAGGTCGAAGGTATCTGTGGATGCTGGTCTTGAAAGTTTGAAGGTTATAAGTAGCTGGAAAGACGGTCGGGGGAAGAGAATTCAGTCTCTAGATGTCATAGGGATAAATGAATTGGCGAATGCGTTTGTTCGATTAGTATCTAGTTTAAGCGCGTAGGGGTGTTGAATTTTAGAAAATCGTGTATTTCGGGCAAATGAGGCCTTTGGTGGGATTATCGATTTTATTTCGTCAGAACAAAAGCCATGGTAATATCTATAAAAAAGGGATAGGGCGGAGACAGATCTACGATGGGCTAGGGAGTCGAGAGTGTCAGTTAATGTAGGATCGCCTATCAGTCTGATAGCTCGCCTCTGAATTGCATCTAAGGTATTAAGAGAATACTTGGAGGCTCCTCTCCACAAATGCGAGCAATATTCAAGACAGGGGCGAATTTGAGCCTTGTATAATATAAGGAGTTGAGTGGGGGTGAAAAATCGTTTGGTTCGGAAAAGAAAGCCAAGCTTACATGCTGCAGCTTTTGCTACTGAGATAATATGGTCATTCCAAGAGAGGTCAGAACCTAAGGTGACACCTAACATTGATATTTTATTACGGAATTCCAATGAGCTCGAATCAAAGGAAATGTCCGGAAGGTTCCTATCTGCGCGCCTAGAAATTAGGCAGCATTGTGTTTTGCCAGCATTAAAGTTTACCAAATTGTGAGATCCCCATTTTTTAAGCATGCTTAAATCTGAATTTATTGAGGAGGCTATGTTTGCGCGATTGTCTAGTAAGGATTGAGCGTTGTGGAGGGTGCTATCGTCAGCGTAACAATGTATTGGATTGGAGGGCAGATTTAATAGGTCATTAATATAGATAATAAAGAGTGTGGGAGAGATGACTGAGCCCTGAGGAACTCCAGCATTAGTATTAAAGGACGAGGATGATATTCCGTCAACCTCGACTTTAATAGAGCGGTTTGAGAGAAAGCTCTCAAGCAACTTGCAGAGGCTCGGGGGAAGGCCAAATGCAGGTAATTTGGCAAGAAGATTTTTGTGCCAGACATGATCGAAGGCCTTTGAAATGTCTAAGCCTATTACGAAAGTCTCTTTACCAGTCTCTAGTGCTTTATTCCAAATATGAGTTATATATGCTAAAATATCGCCGGTGGACCGAAATTGTCTAAAGCCGTATTGACTATCATGGATTAGTTTATTAGATTCTAAATGGTGAAGAACTTGCTCATTAATGATTTTTTCCATGATTTTAGAAAGAACCGAAGTTATGGCGATCGGACGATAATTGGCTACATTTGAAGGATCTCCTTTTTTTTTAATTGGTTGAATTCTTGCTGTTTTCCAGCTCTCCGGAAATGAGCCAGTGGTATATGAAAGTTTGAAAATTTTTGAGAGAATAGGAGCAAGTTCAGGCGCGCAATTTTTGATTATACTGGTGGGAATGTTGTCTGGGCCAGCGGCTGAATTAACATTTAGGTTTTTTATTACTTTTAATATTTTTGGTATTCTGAATTTAATATCCGACATAATATTGGTGCTAGGGGTATAGGGCGGGGGGTCAAGTCCCTTGTCGTCTAAGGTGGCATTGGTCGCGAAGAATGAAGCGAATGCTTCAGCTTTAGAGAGGGCGTCGGTGGCTGTTGAGCCGCTGGAAAGATTAAGGGGAAGCTTCCAAATATAAAGGGATCGATTTATCTCAATGTTTCTTGTTCTTTTTGCAGGTAGTGAATTTAACTAGTTTATTTAAAAATTAATAATAAAAACGTCTGGGAAGCTATGGAACGTAGAGGTTTCGAAGAAAGTGTCGAAATCTAGAGACTAATTTTTGTGTATGGAAATCGAGTATCAGGAAGTTAACAAACGCGCTCGTATATATACAGGGTTACGCAAAAGTCTGAACAAAATGAAGTAACTTGATTCAATAACATTTTCAGAGGCAGTGTCTTGTCACAAAATTAAAGTCCAAAGTTATGACATTCTTAGAAGTTAGTATTCCTGACCTTCAGGAAAATTTTAAAAGCTGAATATTTTTATCTGTACAAGTTAAAAATCTTACACAACTTAATTGAGAAGCCTCAGACAATTAAAGTGTGATTGCCTCTATAATCGATAAATTAGCGCCCTTCTTGTGTTGAAGGAAAATACGCAGTGGCGTAGCTTTATATTAAGCGCCCTGAAGCAATTAAAATCGGTGCGCCCTATTTTATTTATTTATTCATTTAGTTGATTAACGGACAGCTATAGGCTTTTTTAGAAAAAATAATTTTGGAATTAATAAAAAAGTTTCTCGGCAGAGATAGAGGTAAATTGGTTTTTAACATTTAGATTAGGAATGATACATTGTTACGGGTGTAAGTGTATTATGTATGTTAAATTTATATTGTATATTTTCTGAAATCAGAATTTTGATAAGTCGATACTAAAATATTTAGGTGATTTTAATTTTATTTATCGAAAAATAAAAAAATTTCATTATTTTAGTATACTTTATAGAAAATCTGGCGAATCGAAAGATAAAAATACAAATCTTTTATAAAAAAACAATCCAAAACACGTTTATTCAAAAGTCAAACGTTTCGGGAGAATTTCTCCCTTTTTCAAAATAAGAAAAAATTTAGATAAAGAATTTAACTTGGAAAAAAGATTAATTTTGGAAATGATAGAAATTTTAAATAACAAAAATTCGATTAATAAAAGGTCAGATATGAGATTGGTTTTCGAATGTTTAAAAAAAAATTTTTAGAGAAAAAAAATTTAAAATTAATCTTTAAAGGTAATCTGGTCACCAAGATAATCTGTACAATTGTCTATTTATAAAAATATTTAATATCTTAGTGTTGCTTTGCTTTCTAAATTCTAGAGAAAGCAACTTTTTTTTTCTTTTTTCGAAAAAATTTGTCATTGAAAAAGGGAGAAATTCTCGCGAAACGTTTGGCTTTTGAATAAACGTGCTTTGGATTGTTTTTTTATAAAAGATTTGTATTTTTTCGTTTATATAAGCAATCAATAAAAAAATCTTCTTTTCGTTTAAAATGTATACAAATGTTTCTACATATTTTTATTACGTTCTTTTTAATTTCCCCCCTCATTATATTGGTGCGCCTGGAGCAGTGTTCCAACTGTTCCACGGTAGCTAAGCTCCTAGAAATACGGAAATATTGTGTATGTGTGCCTTTCTCTTTTGACCCAAATTTGCCTCACTTCCTTTACACAGTTTTTTTTTTTTTTTAGAAATGCAAGGGTTTATCATATCTATATAGGTGCTGCATCTTCTTACAATTTTCTGTTCTTGTGTTATCAACAAGCCGTAGCCTGAACAAAATTTCAGGAGGGGTACCCAGCTAGAGGAGTATGGATAAACTCCTAATAGTAGGAGACATGACCTAGCAGGTGCCCAGATTGTTTTTTTTATCAAAGTATTTTTTTTAATTAAATTTGTATTGAAGTTATTAAAGTTGTTATAGGGAAATAAGGACTATATGTTTTATGCAGATAATTTATATTTATATTTTATTGAATACAAAATAGTCCTTATTTCCCTATAACAACTTTGATAATTTAATCGATGGACATAACTAATCAAAATAATTTGTATTGAAGGTTTATTTATATATCCTGTAAAAATTCGATTTTTACTTCAACATTTAATAGGGGGTTTTAACACCTAAACCCCCCCCCCCCCCCCCCACTGGCTACGGGGGGTTGTTGTCAATGATTTCCTCAAAAGAACGATTCCCAAAACCTCTTCCGAGTAAAATTGGAGAGATGCCGAACTAACTTATTCGTCAATAAGTTTATCTCTATCACTACTAAAGGACAGGAACTGTCTCACTGCCTCACTCTTTCATAAATCTTAGAATCTTTACTTCTTGTGTTGTCAATGATTTCATCAAAAAAAGATTCCCAAAAATTGGAGAGATGCCGAACTAACTTATCTGTCAATAAGTTTATCTCCATGACTTCTAGAGGACTGTCTCAGTGCCTCACTCTTTCATAAATCTTAGAATCTTTACTTCTTATGTTGTCAATGATTTCTTCAAAAGAACGATTCCCAAAAATTGGAGAGATGCCAAACTAACTTATTCGTCAATAAGTTTATCTCCATGAATACTAGAGGACAGGAACTGTCTCACTGCCTCACACTTTCATAAATCTTTACTTCCTGTGTTGTCAATGATTTCCTCAAAAGAAAGATTCCCAAAACCTCTTTCGAATAAAATTGGAGAGATGCCGAACTAACTTATTCGTCAATAAGTTTATCTCAATGACTACTAAAGGACAAGAACTGTCTCACTGCCTTACTCTTTCATAAATCTTAGAATCTTTACTTCTTGTGTTGTCAATGATTTCCTCAAAAGAACGATTCCCAAAAATTGGAGAGATGCCGAACTAACTTATCGTCAATAAGTTTATCCCTATAACTTCTAAAGGGCTGGAGCTGCCTCACTGCCTCTTTCGCAAATCTTACAATGTTCACTTCTTGAGATCTGGGTACACAAACACTCTTTTTTTCGGAAATGCAAAGGTATATATTGTCTATTGTTGCTGCATCTTCTTGCATTGTTGTCATAGAAAAAGTGAATTTCGCAAAGCGGCGCATCCAACTTTGCATCGCTAATAATGAGCACCATAATGAAAATGTTATTGAATAAAATTGCTAGATTTTCGGCTAGGTATTCGGATTGTTGGGTCATTTTGTACATATGAACTTCTTTTAACAATAACAAAAACGATAAATAGTAAAGCTTATAATTCTTATTTCTTTAAATGTACAAAATATATACTTGTGGAGTTTGTGGAATTGGTGGGCCAGGAGATGGTAGAGTCATTCCTGGTTCCATTTTAATAGGAGTAGGCACAACTACGGTTACATTCTCATGGTGATGCGGATGCGGTATTTGTACAACTGGAGCTACCGATTCCCAAGTAGAAGAAGCTCCAGCTTCTGGTTTCATCCCAATATCATTCATTTTATCAATGAGATATTCTCAATTCTGCAACAAGTACAAAGTGATGACTGTCAACAATATATTCTTATAGGATTTTTCTATTTTCAATATAAAAAGATTCTAACTGAAAATTTATTACACAAAATATTATATTTAAAAAATGGTTTGTAAAAAATTAATAAGTTAAATTTTTTATGCTTTAAATTAGGTAAAAAACAGTAAACAAACATTTGTAATATGAATACATTAAGTATATAATATAAATGTCATGATTTGAAATGTCAAACTGATCCAAAGATAAAAAAAATATTAGTAAACAATTCTACATACATACCAGGTTAGTTTTTTATTAAAATATGTTGTTTTTAGGAAAAAAACAATATATTCATTCATGATTAAAGAAATCGAGCCAAAATCGGGGTCTATATAGACGACGCCATTTGTCTCAGCTGAAGCCCGCATGTCACGTGACCAAGAGCGACGCGTTTGCGCACCAAGCGCTACAAGCGGGGAGGTGTCGGTGACGTCACAGCTTTGGCTTTCTCCAGCCCTCGGAGAAAACAATTAAAAATAATACTAATCAAACAAATAGGAAGAGATTTTACCATATACCTGAAACCCTTTAGTATATTTATATAAATAAAAGCGCTTCGCATATCTAATAAGGCTTCAAACGCAAAGTTTTAACTTATGACTAATTTTTAAATTTGTAATCTATATCACAGAGGCGTAACCAAGAGTGAGGGGGGGGGGGTTGAAAAAATAAAAAAATTAATTTACTTCTTTATATTTTAAAAATTTATATATATTTATATTTAAAAAACAACATCATATTGAGTCTCTTCCTCCCTTTTTACTGGGGTAGAATCCATATTTACTCGAGGCTGACCCCACCCCCATTTTCACTGCTATAATGGATAGTAAGTACTACATGAAGATGGGCTGACTACCCGAAATATATATAATTCAAAACTCATTTATGTTTTATTTCTTTTTTTGTGAAACCTATCTCGCAATTTTACTCAATTTTTATTATTATATAAAAATGTTTCACCTTCAACCAACACCTATCTCCTTAAAAGTTATGTATTACATACTACATCATTCGCATACTTTTTAGGGTTCCGTTTAAAAAGTAAAACGTGATTCTATTAGTGTCGCAACATTGTCTATTTGTATTTCTATCTAAGCGTTTGTTAAAGTGGCTCGTGTTAAAATTATGGGAAATTCCACAAATTCTCTCATTCTCTCCTTATCAACGACAAAATAAGAACGAATTTGATATCTCAATTATTTTGGAAAATATACTAATTTTCTGCTTTTTGGGAGGGTCGAAGAAGTGAATTCCTGGAAGGACGGGTCATTCAGTTATAGTAATATATAAATTAATTACAGAACCTTGATATGTGTGACTCGCCCTTAGCCGGCTTACAAGTTTGTTCAATATTTTTCAAAAGACCTGAAAAATCTGTGATTATGAAATTTAAATAAGACTACATAGCTCTCAAGAGTCTCGGATTGCCGCTTAAATATAAATTTGTTTGTTTTTATTTTATTTTTTGTAACATTCTATGTTAATTAAAATTTGATAGCTATATCTCACATTACATTTATTAATAATATGTACATGATATTTAATAAATATTAAGAGTTTTCCTCTAAAAATATCTTTTATCAGCACAAAGAGTAGACAGGGCGAAGAATAAGTAGGTATATGATTTCCTTAAAAGCGATTAATTAAATGAATCGAAATATCTAATTGACATAAAATATTTTATAAATTAATTAATTATATGGAGTTTAATATGTATAATATTTTATTCACCGTATAAATTATATTATAATATAATATATAATATATAATACTAGCTGACGACCGGGCCTTCGGCCCGGCGTCACCTAGCCCTGGCGGGGAGCGTCTCGTTCATACCAATTTAATAATTGAAATTTAAAATCTTACTGTAAGTATCGAAAGAATGTGCTGAATGAAATTGATTCAAAAATAAGGAAGAATAAGGAAAGATTTATTTAACACATTGCCTAAGCACGATCACTATCTGACCAATCAGAATCGTTCTAATAATTTAACGCTTTGGCATTGGCTATGCACTGGCCAATCAGATCGTTTCCACATACATATATATCCACATACTTTTCTATTTTATATATATAGATAATATATAATATATTTCGTTAGAAATTTTTTTTACCAAAACCACTTTTTTTTTCTTTTTTTTTAATGCAATCGAATGCAAGAAGGAGCACACCAGTAAATATGCAGCCCCTATGGATCTCGAAAGACACTTGCATTACCGAAGAGAAAGGAAAGTTGATTAAGTGAGAGGGTGTAGACGTAGGTGTTTATGCACTCGGGTTTTGAAGGTTTGAAGATTATAAGTGCTGGGAAAGATGGAGGCTGGGAGAGAGTTCCAGTTCCTTGAAGTCATGGGGATATACGTATTGGCGAATGAACTGGTCCGGCACTTTTCTAATTTGACCGCGAAAGATTGTTGGGAGTCGGCAAAACGCGTGCTACGTGCAGAGCATGCTTTGGGGGGAATTATTGATTTTATCTCATCAGAGCACCTTCCGTGATAGTATCTCTAGAAAAGGGAAAGGGCAGAGACATTTCTTCGATGAGCTGGCGAGTCGAGGGAGTCGGTGAGGGTAGAATCCTCAATTAGCCTGACGGCTCGTTTCTGAATTGCATCCAGGGTAGCAAGAGAATATTTAGAGGCTCCTCTCCATAGATGAGAGCCGTATTCGAGACAGGGCCAGCTTTGGGGCTTGTAGATGGTGAGAAGATGTGGGGGCTTGTAAAATCGCTTGGACCTAAATAAGTAGCCAATCTTCCTTGCTGCAGATTTCGCCACAGAGGAGATGTGTTCATTCTAAGACAGTTCAGATGAGACAGAGACGCCCAACATGGATAGGCTGTCACACATTTTCAGGGTATTCGAATCGAATTAAGATATACCCGAGGGGTAAACCGAGACCTAAAATCGTGTACACCTACTTCCACTTCCACTTTCATTTCCAAGTAGAAGACAATAGATAACAATGATTATCTAATGAATTCCAAAGACGGTGTACACCTAAATTCCAATCGCGGTTCACCCCTCGGATATACCTATTTGTCTCAGTGCTTGTGAAGAGAGATGCTCTGACATTGAGAACAGGGATATTTTATTTATTTATTTATTTTTACATATATGTGAATATATTTTATTATTTTTAAGAAATTACTTAAAATTTCTCAAATTTACTTTCTTCTGCTTTCTTATTTGAGTATCTAAATTCTTCACCTTCAATCTTTCAATCCACGAACACCTTCAACTCCGACCCAATCCCTAAATCTCTTCTATTTCCAAGATAGAAGGGTCCACCGCCGGCTACAGAGGTTGACCCTTTTCGGTACAATTTCTTCTTGTATCAATATCATTATAATAAAAAAAATCTGCTTAAAATTAGGGTTTCGCAGCTCAGAGATTCTCAAAGGCAGCCCGTCCCCTTCTAGGAGAACTAAAAGCTGGATTAGTTTTTGTAACATATCAACGCGATTTTCATACTCAACACGGACTCATCACAGACTTATCAGAAATCCCCCAGGCCTCATGTGGACAAATTTATACTTACATATATCCAATCCCCCGAGTTGATCAAAATTAATAATTAATTATTTATTTACTTTTGTTATTAATTTTTTATTTTATTCTATAATAATATGCGAGATTGCCGAATATAAGTCTCAGGTCACTACCTCCTCTGCCAAAAATATCGATATCATTCTTAGCTGGTCCACTCAGATGATTATTCTGTTGTTTAATCTTAAATATCACATCGCATAAAATATTACACATACCATTTATGACATAAGTTTATCCCAGGGCAAATGTCAGATACTTAAAAAATGCTTAAAAATACTTCGGAGTATAGTGAATCTGAGAAACTTTTATAGAAAGATGAAAATTAATTTGTCAAGTTAATTCTGAACTGTTAACACTCAAATACAAAGAAAAACATTCTCTTTGTTTATTAGACTTGAAACAAAAGGTCAAACAAGACTAGTTAAACCAGGAAATTTTCCTGGTACAAATGATATCATCATCAATGACTGTTTATTTTCATTCTTATAGTTTATTTTTGTTATAAATCGAGGTCTAATTGAACTAAAAACAAATTGCAAATGATATGATGATGGCGGACTCATTTGAGGTCACGGCGACCAAGGTTTGGAACGCACTCCCACTCAACTTGAGGAAGATTGGGTGCCCTGAAATATTCGAGGCAGAACTATTCAAGCACCTAGCCCCTAGCCTAATATATTTTTTTTCTTTTTTGTTTTTATATCCTATATATTTAACTTTTTTCTCTCTTTCTATGTATTTTGTATCCTTATTATTTTTGTTTCATATAATTATTATGTATCATGTTTTTCTTTTTTATTATTTTCTTGCTTGTTTATTAGCTTTTTCTCTTTTTCTTGTTTTGTTTTTTTGTATTATATTAATTAATTTTTATGTAATTAAATTGGTCTAAAATTGTACATTAAAGGGCGTAGATGGCCCTACAGATACAAAGTTTTTAATAAATAAATAAATGCGGCTTTTTTCTATTAATAAAAAAAGATGATATTCTATTGATGATGACAATAGGAAAAATAATTGTCCAACACCAACGAGCACTGAAAAGAAGACAAGAAGGATACATGCTTCCTTCATTGACCATTTGAACAGTGAAGAAGGGAAGATCCTCTGAAACATGGGTTCAAAAGTGTAAAAAGAAAAGTTTCCAATAAATTTACTTTTATTGGAAATTATCTTTTTATTTATCTTTGGACTCCTTCCATTCAATTCTCAGTTTTATATGTATCAGTCCGTCTTCGAGAAAAAATATTTAATATATAAAACAAAATATTATGATTTCAAATAATGGTGTTTAATATCTATGCCGCTTCAAAAATGGATCGAAATGGCCTTTTTTTGAAGCTCTGACTAAAATTTAATTTACAACATTTACAGTTCTTACAGACGGATAGACAGCCAGACATTGTAGCATCACTAGTTTAAAAGGGTCTAATTTTACCTTAAAAGGGAACCTTAAAATTCAAAAAATACCATGAGAATCTATAAAAATGTAGTAGCATCAATTCTTAAGAAATTTTCCAACTCCTAATAACATAAAAGAACATGGATTCATTTCATTTTATTTTAATAAATGAATGCAGAAGAGGATTTCAATGAAATAAATAATCTTTATTTTCTTTAAATGTAAATTTATTTATTTATTTTTAACATAAAATGCCTTTTACAAAATTGAACAAAATCTTTTTATAATACAATATATATAAACAAATATAAGTACATAACTGCGTTCTCAACAGGGATATGCATATAAAATGGCAAATGTCTTTTTTTTTTCTTAACAAAAAACCCAACTATTTGTTTTTTCGAATAAGTTACTTTTAGAAAAAAAAACAAAAGCAAATACTAATTGAAATTTCTTGTGATTTGACATTAACAAGAAACATTTTTTCAAGTATCTATTCTGCAAACCTTTTCAAATACAGGATAAAAGAATGAGAACTCCTTGATTGATTGGGTTATAAAGGGGGTTTAATTTTTGTAAGAGAACGTTTTTGATCAAAAAGGGATTCGATCCGGAACCAACGCAATTGTAAGTCGATCGCTGTTGCAGCGTTTGTTGTATATTATAAAAATATTAAAAAAAAAAAAATAATAATTAAAATTTAAAAATTCAGAAAGGATTAAGTTAAGGTGTTATAGAATTTATAATTGTTCAATCTAATTTATATAAAAAAATTAAATTAAATTAAAAATATAAAAATAGTTTAAAAAAATTAATTTAAAAATTATGTACAATTATTTTATTTTTATATTATTTTATCTTCTAGCAAAATTTTGGTCCATAGATCTATTTGAACGTTGAATGTTATTCATGTTCGACTTGATACGACTTTCAAGGGTTCCCTGAGAAGTTGCTTTTGATATTTGTTTTCGTAGGAAATCTTCATCGTATTTTTTCGTCGATGCTTTTTCTTTGCTTTCTTCCTCTCTATATCGTTTCACAGTTTGTTCTCGTTCTTTTTCACGCCATTTGGCATTGTCCATCATTTCTCGACGTTTTTTTTCCATTTCTTCTTCTGACAATTTTCGTTTCTCAGGTCTATTTGAATATTTATTTCTTCTTTCAAGATGTCCCTTCGAAAAATTCTAGAATGAAAAAATATTATATTAGTTAATTTAATTTAATAAAAATATAATAAATGAAAGTAAAAACAAGAATGAATTCAAAGAAAATTAAAAAAATACATCGCTCAAAAGATGGATATAAAGGAAAAAAAGAAATTTTTTTGTAAAAGTGTTAAGTGATAAATCAAAAACAAAACATTCAAAACTTAAAATAAAGTTAATATCGAATATTATAAACTTCTTTATCTTTTAATGTAGGCAATTCATAAATCTATATAGCTATCTATCTATCTAATATTATTAAGGAGGTTCTTTCACGACAATCCACACAAAAAGTTTTAGCCTCATAACCACTCTATAAATATGAACGGTGCTAAGATTTTAGGTTAGGTTTTTTAACGTGACTGTACTTTTTACACTACTATATTCTCTTAATGAATGGATCGTTTCCAAGCCATTGATATTATATCCCCTCCACTAAAAATAATCTCCCAAATGTTTTTTTTTTATTTTTTATCAAAACTACGAGGTAAATAATTTCAATTTTTTTTTAAGTTACTCCAAATATATTATTCTAACAAATTTTAGTTTTTCATCAAGATGGTGAAAGTCCTTCAATAAAAAAAAAATGAAATAATTATCATTTTCCCACCCTTTCCCAATCTACCATATGTAAAAATTTTAATTGCAATTATTTCATGTTTGGTGTGGTAAATCGTCTTCAAATTTTAACAGTGTGTTTATTATGCTTTTAATGACTTATATTCCAAGTTTCGGAGACTTCTTGAATTTTTGCATTTGTGAAAGAACTATCTTAAGTGATAAATCAAAAACAAAACATTTACCATAAAACTTAAAATAAAGATAATATCGAATGTTATAAACTTCTTTATCTTTTATTGCAGGCAATTCATAAATCTATATAGCTATCTATCTATCTATCTAATATTAGAAAAAAATTGTATATTTTTATGATTATAGATTTTTTTTACCAAATCAATTGTAACGATTTTGATAAAACAAATATTATTAATCAGTTTTGAGGATGAGAAAACTAACTAGCTTGTTTTCAATTTTGGCAAAATTAATTTAATAATATTTATTATCAGTTAAAGATTCGTTAGTTTTTGTTTTGTTGTTCCTATTAGTTATTTTTTTCCCTGAAGTTGTTGAATTCCACCAAGATTATGTTAAAATATATTCTTAAAGATTGTAAAATTAAAATTAATTATTATTACAAATATGCCAATACTTATAATAAAAAATATCTATAAAATTATTGAAATTTATAGGTTAAATATTATTTATAAGTACAAATAAAATTGAAGTGTCTGCTTAGAAACAGATGCAGTGAATCAGACAAGTTTCGCACAGTATATACTATTGCGTATTTCTGCAAAACCAATTACACAAAGAGGGGAAAGGGGCTAAAAGTTAAAATTTTAGGCTCTTTGTGATCTCAAGTAAATTTTGTAAAGTACATTATCCTTTTTTAAAATATTAGTTCTTAATTTATCTTAAATTATAAATGTTTGTTAAGGGACAGTGGGACGCCAGGTTAATTATATATTAATTACTTACATTTCCTGAAGAAGAAGAAGATTTTTTCATATCTTCACTCCTACTTCCTTTAGTATCTTTTTTATGTTTTTTGTGAGATTTTTTATAAGATTCTTCTTTTTCACTTTCTGAGGAAGAATTATTCTTTAAAATGTTTTTAACATTTAGTTTGTTTTTATATTTAGAATATTTAGATAAAAGTAATTTATCTAAATCCTCATCAGATTCATCATCACTTGATTTAGATTTTTTATGTTTTTTACTTTTCTTTTTATGCTTTTTACTTTTCAATTTTTCTTGTTCTAGCTAAAAAATAAAAATTAAATACATTAGTATGTGCTCCAGAATAAATGATTCGATATTTTTTTTTTTATAATAATATTGATACAAGAAGTTGCATCAAAAAGGTACAACCTCTGTAGTCCGCGGAGGCTTTTGTATTGTGAAAATAAGAAGAGATTTATGGATTGGGTCTGAGTTGAATATCTGTGGATGCGGGTCTTGAAAGACTGAAGGTTATATGTTTCTGGTAAGACGGTCAGGGGAAGAGAGTTCAGAATCTAGAAGTCATAGGGATAAACGAATTGGCGAATGCGTTTCTTCGGTTAGTATCCAATTTAAGCGCGTAGGGGTGTTGAATCTTAGAAAATCGTGCATTTCGTCCAAATGAAGCCTTTGGACGGATTATTGATTTTATCTAGTAGGAACAAAAGCCGTGATAATATCTATAACAAAGGGAAAGGGTGGAGACAGATCTACCATGGGCTAGGGAGTGGAGTGTGTCAGTTAATGCTGGATCTCCTATCAGTCTGAAAGCACGGCTCTGAATTGCATCCAAGGTATTGATAAAATCAATAATTCCCCCAAAGCATGCTTTGCACGCAGCACACGTTTTGCCGACTCCCAACACTCTTTCGCGGTCAAATTGGAAAAGTGCCGGACCACTTCATTCGCGAATTCATATATCCCCATGACTTCAAGGAACTGGAACTCTCTCCCAGCCTCTATCTTTCCCAGCACCTATGATCTTCAAACCTTCAAAACCAGGGTGCACAGACACCTACGTCTACACCCTCTCACTTAAACAACTTTCCCTTCTCTTCGGTAATGCAAGGGTCTTACGAGATCCATGGGGACTACATCTTTACTGGTGCACCCCTTCTTGCATTCGATTGCATTAAAAAAAAAAAAAAAAGGTAACAAGAGAATGCTTGGAGGCTCTTCTCCACAAATGCGAGCAATATTCGAAACAGGGGAGGATTTGAACCTTGTATAAGGCAAGAAGTTGGGTGGGGGTGAAAAAGGGTTTTGTCCGGAAAAGAAAGGCAAGCTAACATGCTGCAGCTTTATCTACTGAGATAATATGGCCATTCCAAGAAAGGTCAGAACCTAAGGTGACACCCAACATTGATATTTTTTTCATTTTGTCACTTACCAATTGTTTTAATTGTTTCAATTTCACAGGATTTTTCAAAAGTTGAGTTTTAGACTCAATTTCTTTTTTTTTAATGGCATTTAACGGGTCTTCCTGTAACTTCTTAGCAAGATCTACTTGTTGATCAGATCCACGGAGAATCGATGAAGGAATTCCTCCTAATAATTACAAACAAAAAAATATATTAGTTAAAATATTTTTAATAAATCCTAATAAACTGTCTCTTCATAAAATAGTGGTATTCATTCTTTTGTTTTTTAAAAACTATTATACATAATTTCATAATAAAAAATCATTATTCAATGAAACAATAAATTACGAATTATTTATTAAAATATATATTAATATTTAATGAATGAAAAATGTTATATATCTTACGCATCACTTTTGAAAATATAATTTACTTTTTCCTTTCACTTATATTTATATTAATATATTAGATTTATGTGGAAGTATTGCATTTTCTTACTCTATTCCATATAAATTGGAGTGTTTAAATAATTACACTCACCAATAATTGAATTAAGATGAGTTCCACTTTGGATCCCATAGGTGAAAGAATGTCTGAAATGTCAAGGATGTGGAAAAAGAAACAGTTTATAGGCAAATAAAATAAAATAGTAAAATATTATTTACCTGTATCTGCGCGAAATGCATTAGGGTTTTCAGCTTGCTGAATTTGTTCAAAAGATTTATCTATTTTTCTTCCAAGTAAATATTCTTCTCTATCTACATGGTTTGATGGACCTTTATACATCCAATCTAATTTAACATCATCTTTTTTTCTGAAAAAAATAATTTTTTTTATTACTTGAGTTATTAAGTTCAGATTGATAATTTAGAATATTTTTTCAAGTTAAACTACTCATGTAGAAAATAAAAAATAGATGATTATTTTCTAGTATTATTACAACATATCGGTCCAAATTTTTGAAATCAGTATTTTGTAATAAAAAATTTTAAAAAGTCATCACCAGAGATTTTTCGAGATATTTTGTTTGAGTCAAATCGCGATCGAAAGGGAAGAAATTAGTTCCCATAAATGGTTAATTTTTAGAATATATAAGAACAAATCCAACATATTTTGTAAAGTCCACTAGGTTTTTTTTCCAATTTAAGATCAATTTTCCATTTTTAATAATATAGTCTTTAATTGTATACATTTATTGTTGCACTCATAAATTTTTTAACGCCCATTTTAATCAATTTCATATTTTTTCAATTCAAATAATCTACAAAAAGTCAATTCCGTCCCCTGTCGAATTTGGCTGTTTAAATCTTCAAACCCGTGTATTTACTTGAAAAATGTTCAGATATGACTGAATAAAATATCAGCTAAATAAAAAAAAAGATGAATGAAGATTATATAATTTAATAAAGTTTTTTAGTTTTTAAAATTTTGTTAGAAAAAATTATTAAAATCGTCCAAAGACAGTGTGTCAATTCCGTCCCCAATATAGTTTTAGTATTTAACTTGACCCAGGCCATCACTGCAGTGGTCAAGAAAGAAACTACTATTGTCAGTTGATTTGTTAATAGCAACCAGTGTTGTTAATATTATTCATATGATAACACAGAAAATGACTTCATAAAGGTAGTGATTAATTATGTCATTCATAAGTGTCATTTCCGTCCCTGAGTGATAACAAGTCATATAAAAATATTTATTTAAAAAACCTTTCTAGTGTAGTTTTACTTTTAGTGAATTGTAACCAAAATTGTAACCTTCTATATTTTTAAGCCAGTCTCTGCCTAATTATCAAATCAAAATTATCTAATGTCACTTCCGACCCCTTGATTGTCACACATGAATGGAAAAAAATCATAAAAAATTGAAAAATATTTTTTAATTCATGACCATTATTAGAAATTGGTCTATAGATAGTTGAGCCACAAAACTATATTATTATTATATTTTCAAATTTTTAGGTAAAAAAAATGCAAAATAAGTTGGATTTACTTAAAAGTACTGGAGGGGAGGATTCCATTAGCTTGTTAATTCAAAAGGGACCTAAGTTCATTGGGTTCCTTCTCGCACTAAACTGAGAGATTATATACTATGAAGGAATTCAGGAGATGCTCGTAGGACCCTTTTGTGGCGCTAAACGATAAAACAACCCTTCTAAAACTAAAATCCACCACTACTTTAAAATTGCCTAAAAGTGAATTGAATCTAAGGTATTATGTATTAAGTAATGTAAATGTTTTACTTACTCTATTACTCCTTTATCTTGTGCATATTTTTGCATATCTTCTCTTTCACGTTCTTCGCGAATTTCTTTTTGTAATTCTGCTATTCTTCTTTGTTCTTGGTCGTTTTTTTGTTCTGCTTTCCATACTTTTTCTATATTTTTCATTGTCGAAGGATGCCATGATTTTTTTAAATTCTATCCAAACAAATATAAATAAATATTAATTAGTAATAATAATAAATATATATTTTTTATGAGTGTATTTGAGAAAGAAAGTTCGAATTCATTCTCAAAATCAACTCGCGATATTTAATCAATTTTATTAACGAAAATGAATTTAGGTCAAATCAAAGATTTTAATAGATATGTTTATATTGCATGTAGGAGGGTCTTGTCCCCGCGGGAGTCGAACCCAAGCACTAGTACGCTTTCCGAGCAACTAGTCAGATCCTTGAGACCATCACCTCCAATATAATATAAAAGTATCTATTAAAATCTTTGATTTGACCTAAATTCATTTTCGTTAATATGTATTTATATTGTTGAAATAATTTATTGATTAAATTCAAAGTTTATTTTTGCCGAGGGTAGCAGAATTTTTATATATTGAAGGAGACATTAAAAGAATATATTTTTTAATAAATTAAAAATTTATAAATTTCTTGATTAGTTTTTTGAGAATTTTTTATTTATATATATAACTATATATAACCAAACTTCTTGAGGATACAAATTCTCATTTAAATAGGTGTAGGTTTTATTCTTTTTTGACAAAAAAAACACATTTTTATCATTTATTTTATTTTATTGTTACCAGGAAAGTTTCGACATTTTCAAATATGTCATCATCAGCCTAAAACATTTCAATATTTATACAATTTTTATACAATGACAATTTCTCATCACACAACAACAACTTAAAAATAATTTGTAATAATGTTATTTTTAATGTTGTGTTGTTGTGTGATGAGAATTTTTTTTTTTTTTTTTATGATAATGATGAGAGAAGGAGTTACACCAAAAAGGTGCGAACCCCTAAAGGCCTGGGTTGGCCCCTCCATCGTGAAAAGAAGAAGAAAGAATTTTATGGGTTGGGCGGGGGTCGAAGGTATCTGTGGATACGGGTCTTAAAGAGCTGAAGGTTATAAGTCGCGGGAAAGATGGTGGCAGGGAGCGAGTTCCAGTCTCTGGAGGTCAAAGGGATAAAAGAGTTGGCGAAAGCGCTTGTTCGACTTTTATCCAATTTGACAGCGAAGGGGTGCTGAGCGTTAGAAAACCGCGTGTTTCTCGTAAAGAGGGCATTAGGGGGGATAATTGATTTCAGCTCGACTGAACAGACACCGTGATAGTATCTGTAGTACAGGGAAAGGGCAGAAACGGTTCTTCGGTGAGCCAGGGAGTCGAGTGAGTTGGTTAGAGCCGGTTCTCCTATTAGTTTAATTGCTCGCTTCTGAATTGCATCCAGTGTAGCAAGAGAATGCTTGGAGGCACCCTCCACAGATGAGAGCCATATTCGAGACAGGGACGAATTTGAGCCTTATACAGTATAAGAAGTTGACTGGGAGTATAACAGCGTCTAGACCTAAATAGGAGACCAAGCTTGCGCGCTGCAGCTTTAGCAGTGGTTGAGATATGGTCATTCCATGAAAGGTCAGACCCTAGAGTTACGCCTAGCATTGAAATTTTATCCCTGAATTCTAGTGAGTTTGAGTCGAATGATATGTTTGGGAGGTTTCTGTCGACGCGCCTAGAAATAAGGCAACACTGAGTTTTCCCTGCATTGAAGTTAACTAAGTTTTGGGATCCCCAGTTTTTAAGTTTGCATAAGTCTAAATTAATTGAAGAGGCAATGTCTGCACGGTTTTTATGCGATGCAGGGGCGTTATGTAGGGTGCTGTCATCTGCGTAACAATGTACCGGATTGGAGGGCAAGTTTAGAAGGTCGTTGATATAGATAAGAAAAAGCGTAGGGGAGATAACCGATCCCTGAGGAACTCCAGCGTTGGTGTGGAAGGGGAAGATGATATTCCATCGATGACAACCTTAATACTACGGTCTGAAAGAAAACTTTCGAGCAACTTACAGAGTTTCTGTGCAAGGCCGACGGGGGTCAATTTGGCAAGAAGATTTTTGTGCCAGACCTTATCGAAGGCTTTTGAAATGTCTAAAGCTACCGCGAGGGTCTCATTCTCGGCCTCCAAGGTTTTGTTCCAGATATGAGTTACATATGCTAGGATGTCACCAGTCGACCGGGATTGCCTGAAGCCGTATTGCCTATCGTGGATAAATTTTATTGACTCTAAGTGTCGTAGAACTTGCTCGTTGATGGCCTTTTCCATGATTTTGGATATGACAGAAGGGATTGCTATGGGTCGATAGTTTTTTATGTTGGAAGAATCGCCTTTTTTCTTAATTGGTTGGATTCTGGCTAGTTTCCAGGCTTCCGGAAATATTCCAGAGTTATAGGAGAGATTGTATAATTTGGATAGTATAGGAGCAAGTTCAGGGGCGCATTTTTTAATGAGAATGGCAGGGATATCGTCGGGGCCAGCAGAAGAGTTGTTCTTTAGATTCCGGATGATCTTTAGAATTGCTGGTATCCTGAAAACAGTATCTGACATTATATTAGTACTGGGGGGTATGTGGGTGGTTCAAGCCCTTTGTCGTCCAGGTTTGAGTTGGACGCGAAATATGAGGCAAAAGCTTCGGCTTTGTCGGTGGCGTCAATGGCTATCGAGTTGTCGGAGAGATTGAGAGGTGGAAATGATGAGTTTGTAAAATTTCTTTTTACATACTTATCAAGGGACCAGAATTGGTTTGAACTGCTGGGGCAAGCTACTAGCCTGTCAGCTTTTTTCTGAATGAAGGACTTCATCGCATTATCGATTGTTTTTTTACAGTGGGCGCGGGCTTTTGTGAGGAGAGCGCGATTATCCTCTGATGGTGTCGAAGACCAATTATAGAAAGCATGACTGCTTCGGAGCAAGACTTATTGTCATTGTATAAAAATTGTGTAATGATTGAAATGTTTTAGGCTGATGATGACATATTTGAAAATGTCGAAACGTTCCTGGTAACAATAAAATAAAATAAAGAAAAATAAATGATAAAAATGTGGGTTTTTTTTTGTCAAAAAAGAATAAAACCAACACCTATTTAAATGAGAATTTGAATCCTCAAGAAGTTTGGTTATATACAGGGTGTCCCAAAAGTCAAGGATCAAACATGAACACGATATCTCGGGTGAGTTCAGGATTGTCCAAAATAAAATTTTTTTTTTTAATTAAACTCTCTTAGTTTTCGAGTTATGGGCATTTTTTGAAAACCGTGAAAATCGCTACCCTGCTCTAAATATTTAAATGCTGTGGCTACGAATTTTCACATTTTATAATTATAATCTTTGTTACGGAATCCTGAATAATACTCCTATCGATCACAAAAACAGAAAATAACTAAGAGTATTATACTTTTTGAGAAAAAAATATTTTTGTCAGATTCATTTGTCAAAAAATTTTAATCAGCTAACTTTGACTCTTGATATCTTAAAAAAAAAACTGTGTCAAACAATAATGGCAAATTATCTAAAAATTGACCCATTTAATCAAGATTTCAAAATGGTATAAAACATTCCACTTTTTTAAAAAACAAAAAAATAATATTTGCATTTTTATGCGAAAGAAACTAATTTCAAAACACAATTCGTAATTGCCTAAAGGGTAGGATTTAACATGAAAACAGATATCAAATAAGTTTAATTTTAAATATTATTAGATATTGAATATAAAAACAATTATTATTTTGAACATTTGTAGTGAATAAAAATATTTTAATAAATTAAATTAGCTTTCATGTTAAATCCTACCCTTTAGGCAATTACGAATTGTGTTTTGAAATTAGTTTCTTTCGCATAAAAATGCAAATATTATTTTTTGTTTTTTAAAAAAGTGGAATGTTTTATACCATTTTGAAATCTTGATTAAATGCGTCAATTTTTTAGATAATTTGCCATTATTGTTTGACACAGTTTTTTTTTAAGATATCAAGAGTCAAAGTTAGCTGATTAAAATTTTTTGACACATGAATCTGACAAAAATATTTTTTTTTCTCAAAAAGTATAATACTCTTAGTTATTTTCTGTTTTGTGATCGATAGCAGTATTATTCAGGATTCCGTAACAAAAATTAGCATTATAAAATATGAAAATTGTAGCCACAGCATTTAAATATTTAAAGCAGGGTAGCGATTTTCACGGTTTTCAACAAAATGCCCATAACTCGAAAACTAAGAGTTTTATTAAAAAAAGAATGTTTATTGTCATTCTGTTACAAATTTTCTTGATAAAAGATTATCACAAAGGAATAATAATAATATGTACGTCATGTAAAAGAATTCTATTTATCTGTGAAAAATTTTAAATTAAAAACATTATACTATTATTAAATAAAAAAATAAACTTACCAAATCACCACCACCCATTTTGATTTATTATTCTATTTATGAAATCCAAAATGTAATATCCGAGTAAAAGATAATGTAAACAAAAAATATAAAAATAGTTAAATTAAATCACTTAATCAATTAATCACTTTATATTGTGAATGTCAGTTCAACACAACTAAAAGATAAAATCATAGATAAAAGATACATATGAACTCATATATCAGGTTTGTCTAAATGTCAACATTCCGCCCTGCCAGTGTTGCCAACCTGCGCAGAAGGATATTTTCTGAGACACAGGGGGCCATCGTCGGAGCGGACTTTTTAAACTTTGCAAAAGCTTCTATGAGCGGAACTTTCAAATATTTGAAATCACGCATGAATCAACTTGAGGACGTTCCCTAATAAATCGATTTTCTTGAAATCCTTTTAAAACTTTGAATATACATATTTATAAGTGACCTTTATACGTATAAATTTTTTCAATAGTCTTTGCGGTAATAAATTTGTAAATATTGACCATTGAAATTTGCATATTTAACACGCGAACCCTATCCCAATTGATGTTAAAGCGACTGTTTCATTAAATAACAATCGTAATTTTCTTGAAATTATTTTGAAAAACTGAGAATCATTAACTGAAGATATAACAAATATTTTTCTGTTAAAATAATTGTATTAAAAAATTTATTTATTTATTATTTTATTTATTTATTTATTATTTTTATTCATTATGTATTATTTTCATTATCTGTGATACTATTTAATTGTTTGTAATTAATTACTTATTTATTGTATACTAGCTTCAAGGCCCGCCTCAGTGAGACCCCAGAAGTCTAATAAATGCAAAAACTAACCACCCAAAATGGGGGGGGTGCTGGGTCAAAAAATTAATATCTAGGCCATTTGACCAAACTCAACCAAATTTTGTACACATAATCAGTGGGACCCCAGAAGAGTAAAAATAGAAAAACTAACCGCCCAAAATGGGGGGGGGTAAAAATTAAAAATCTAGGCCGTTTGAGCAAACTCAACCAAATTTTGTATACATAATCAGTGGACCCCCAGAAGTCTAAAAATGCAAAAACTAACCGCACAAAATGGGGGGGGGGGTGCATGGTCAAAAAATTAAAATCTTGGCTATTTGACCAAACTCAACCAAATTTTGTATACATAATCAGTGGGATCCCAGAAGTCTAAAAAGCAAAAACTAACCACCCTCCCTACATGATTATAAATAATTTTATTAAATATTAAATATAAGTGAGGGGACAGGTTGTATGGTAAAGTCAAGTGGATGGCCACATCAGAACATGTCAGCTTATTTTTTTTAATCTCATCATAAAATATACAAAACTTCTAATAAAAACCAAGTAATTTACTGCTGCAATAGTCTCTGAAGTGGCTTGCATTAAGTCCTCGGTGTTTTTTGCCAGCGATGATCATTGAGCGACTATGGCTGGAGTCGCTTCTGGATGAGGGGATTATTAAAGAGAATATAATAAAAATACAATAAATTTCCATCCATCTTTTCATATTTATTTCCATAATTATAATCAAATTTTTAACATATATACAGTATAAAATAAATAAATTTCAGAACTTAAATTTTAGTGTGGTAGGAAAATAGACTATATACCTAATAATTACAAAATTGTCGCTATTTATTATATAAAATTATTATTTGTGAAAGAAACTCTGGAATAAGAATTAATTATTTTAAATGATTAATTAATATTAAATCATCAAAAAGAGAGTGGACATTTTTTTTTAAATATTCACAAATTTTAATACAACTTTAATCTTAAAAAAAAATGTGAAACTGAGGATAAAAGTGTATAATAAAACTATTGTTTTAATATTCGTTAAATTTCAATTGAAAAAAGTAAGTAATAAATTTTCTTAAAAATTTGATAATACAATTTTCCAAATAGTTTCGTAAAAAATGAACTCTTTATTAAGAAAGAAGAAAAAATTATATTATGTTATTTTATTTTAGTAAAGATTATAATTTCAGTGTTAAAACTGGTTTAAAAATATCTGGTTGTAAGTTTAAAAGGTCAAAAAATAAATTGAAAGACGGACGGATTTTAAAAATTTCAAAAATATGGCACTTATATTCTTGATAAAAAAAGTAATAAAAAATAAGAGCAAAAAAGCTTAATATTTAAAAAAATTACTCAAGGAACACAATAATCTAGGCCCTGAGAAACCCATCTATGTTCATACAACCACATATTAAAAGCTAAGAATAAAGTTCTATAACTTAGACTAGATTAAGTTTAAAGCAATTAAAAATATTACATCGTGTATCAATCTAATGACCTTTGAATTATGTATATTTCTTTAAGCAGTATAGAAATGGAAGTAAAAATAGATACAAAGTCAAAAAATGAATATAATTTCTCTAAATATAAAATAATAAATAGTATGATGGATGGTATGTAAAAATTCCGATTTTAATTTATTGCATTTAATGATCCCGATTCTTAATGATAATGAATTTTTATGTTGTCAATATTAAAATTCGACTCCGTTGTTTTTCAGAATATACTTAGAAAATAGATCACTCGGTATTTTATTATTGAATAACACAGTTTTTGTTTGATTGTGGTAATGTGGCTCTCTTGAGATCCTGAACAATTTGAGCATCTTCTTCAATTCTAGAAAAGAAAAAAAATATTTTTATTTTATAGGTATGTTTATATTATTACCCGTCTGTGGCATGCAAAGGAAAATGTTGTAATATGAAAATAATTAAAATTGTTTAATGTAATTCCCTTTCGAGTGCCCATTATAGTCATTATAAGCTAATGCGTACAAAATTATGGGTTCCTGATAGCCTGGCCTTTCACTTATTTATAGATACTACCATGATGTTTGTTCTTACGAGATGAAATCAATAACCCCCCCCACCCAATTTGAGACATTACCTTTTTGAATGCTCACAAAAATATTTTCAATCGTTTCAATTTGCTTTTAAAATGATAATTTTTTTAAAAATACCCGAATAAAACATTTTTTTTATTATTAGTATTCCCTCTGATTTTTACTATCAATATAGCGTATACCTTCTGTTGATTTTACGACTACAGCACTGGTTGTACCAGTCCTTTATATTCACTATTATTAATAGTAATATAACCAAGGTAATGTTACGTAATGTTTACTGTAGTCTAAGTATGGGTGTAAGTTACAAGTCCTGTTATAGCTAGAACAGTGACATCATTATTCCTTTATTAGCACAATATAATCTTATAAGTCTTGGCAAACAGAACTCAATGTTCATACAGAGCACGGACTGGTCGGGTGCCCTATCGCTTTGACACTCCACCATTTTTTAGTTTTTTAAAATATATGTTTTTATAAAGTGTATTAAACCTATATTTGATTGAACCCTTCATCAAAATTTGCTAAAGTCTGTGATGATTTTTTTTTAACTCTAGGCCTAAGTGGCCCTTTAATTGAGATAAAGCATTATTAGTTTATTCTACACAGTTTTCTGAGAGATATACGCCATGTTTATTTACTATTTTAAATGCATTATTATAAAAATATTATAATACATTTTATAATTATGCATTTCTGGAGATAAATAATCTCTCACACTTTACTCTGTACCTACCTCTTATAAAAGTAAAAAATTTGTCCCAAAAATTGACACTATTAGATTAATTTATTACAACTATTCATGGGAAATTTGTATATATATATATAATATGAGTATATATGGAAAATTGTAAAACATTTTCCTTATAATATTATCTTATATGATAGTTTATAGACCTGAAGATAGCAAATAAAAAAATTAAGGTGTTATTTTAAAGTAAACATTTTTTTTTGTTTACTTTAATTCATCATGGAATCTCTGTGATTCAAGCAAGGCCTTTGGAATATTTTTATTTATTATAATTTTATTAATATAAATGATCAACTATCTTTTAATTTAAATTAAAAATAATGATGAATTGTATTAAAAAAATTAAGCGTGTTATTTTAAAGTAAACATTTTTTTTTGTTTACTTTAATTCATCATGGAATCTCTGTGATTCAAGCAAGGCCTTTGGAATATTTTTATTTATTATAATTTTATTAATATAAATGATCAACTATCTTTTAATTTAAATTAAAAATAATGATGAATTGTATTACTTACGCTTTTTCTTGAGAATCTAAATCATGAACTAATTCATCTCTTTTATTGACAATTTGAACTAGTTCTTCTAATAAAAGTTCTTCTCGAAGTTTTTGTTCTTTTGTTTTTTGCCATTCTAAAAAAAATTGTGGAAGTTAGAATCAAGCCTTTAAAAAATGTTTAATAAGATTTACCTTCAATTGCCAGGATGCTTCGTAACTCTCTATTTAAAAGGTCAAATCGTCGTTCCAAATCATCTTCTTTTTCTCTAAATAAAGAAATAAGAAAAACAGATATAAATAAACTAGCTAACTAATAAAAATCAAGTAGACAGTAAACAAATAAATATATTATTTAGGCTAATGACCTCCTCGGCTATTTTTTCCATTGCCTTTTATTTATAGTGAATAAATAATTTACTACGCTACGCAGCAGCAGTGAATTATTTTCAAAAGAATACAATGGAAAAAAGTTGTCGAGCCAGTGGATTACTATTTTAGGATAATTTTCTAACGTTTTGAACGCGACGTGACATTTTTTCTTTTACCTTGCGAGGGGTTTGATCTGACAAATGCTCAAAACTTTTTGCAGAATTCACAAAGAAAGCAAGTAACCCGCTTCAGTTTGACCAGAACGGAAAAATAATCAATAAAAAAGTTAATAGTACTCGCATACTGAGAGTTAAGTATCTAATAAATAAATACCTATATTAGAAGAATTAATAGCTTCTTATTTAAACCAAATTTAAGAAGCTTTGCTGATGACAAATTATTTTTTAGCATTTTTCAACAATTGCTACTCTTGACAAAATACCAATTTAATAAAAAGCAATTAAAATTTTTTTAAATATTTAATTTATTATATTCTATATTATATTTTGGTGATAAAAAAACGGCTACCCATCTTCTGATATGATGGATGAAGTAAAAAGTTCTGAGCCTTTTTTTCTCTTTATTTCGACGATAAAATTAACCAAGTTAGGATTTTCCGATTTAGATCAAATATGCGCCGTTTTGTTGGATAATTTTTGTCCTTTTTGAAGATAATCTTATAATTCCGCGGATGAAGAAGTACTCGGCCCTATTGGTGAAAAACTTGACCAGCTCATTTTCACAAGCCTCTCTTGAGGCAAGTTTTGTACCATCAAGAAAATTTTGTATATGCTTGAAAAGGTGATAATCGCTTGGTGCCAGGTCTGGGCTATACGGCAGGTGCGATATAACCTCCCATCCAAGCTGTCGGAGCTCCTGGCGCGTCGTTAACGATGTGTGCGGCCTGGTGTTCACTTGATGGAACACAACACCCTTCCAATTAGCCAATTCTGGCAGCTTCTCATCGATCGCCTGCCTCATTCTGGTCAGTTGTTGAAAGTATAGGTCCGAATTGAGTGATTGGCCCGATAGGAGCAGGTCATAGTGGATGATTCCCTTCCAATCCCAGCAAACACACAGTAAAACCATCTTGGCCATTAATCCGGGCTTGGCGATCGTTTGGGACGGCTCACCGCGCTTGGACCACGATCTTTTTTGCCTGTTGTTCTCGTATGTGACCCATTTTTCATCGCCAGCCACCATCCCCATCGATTCAGCAAAAAATCGCAGGCATCAATTCGGTCCAAAAGTTTCTTTTGCGTCCATACATCGAATTTCTTCTTGAGACCAGCCTTATGCAAATGGTTCCAAACGGTTTTCTGGCTAATCTTCATTTCCTGGGCAATGGAATAAATGCTCACATGCCGGTCCGACTCGACAATTTCCATTATTTTATCGACTTTTCGACGATTGGCCTACCAGAGCGTGTCTTATCATCGACGTCCATATTACCAGAACGGAATCTTTGGAACCACCGATTTGCTGTTGCATTCGATACTGTATTGGGTTCATAATCAGCACACATTTTTTCCCCTTGGTCCTATTGGTACTGAAGAATGTATCGAATTTTTTCTTTTTTTTACCTCATTTTGGAACGCTCTCAGAACACAAAACTGTGAAAGAACTTTTTTTAAAGCGTTATGTCACCTTTAAATCGCAAAAAAGAATGACCAGATGCAACTTATACATCGTGAGATATGGCTCATTAAAGCTATCTAACGGAAAAGGCTCAGAACTTTTTACTTCACCCATTATTAGGCGAATATTCTTGCAGATAAAAAAAATATGAAAAGTGTATAGGTATACTCAATTAAACTCCGAATGGCCTCTTATTTATTAAAAGGAACGTGCTTTAAATTTAAAAATAATCAATTCTAGAACTTACAAAATATTTAGTTGATTTTCTCTCCGAAGAAGCGCATTCTTTTTATTAACCAACGTAAACCATTTTGCAATTAGTTGTTCTTCCACCTCTTTATTACAACCTTAAAAAATTAAAAAAAATTAATTATTATATAAACAAAGAATGACATATTAAGCTTATAATTTTTTAAATACCTAAATTCATTACTCTTCTAAGCTCTGCTTCCGTAGATGCTGCTTGACGATCGATTTGTCTTTGTTCATGTTCTAATGCTTCAAGCTCATTTTGAAGGTATGTAGGAATATCATCTCGCTATAAAAATGAAAAATGTTAGAAGTTTAAAAAAAAATTTTATATTATTAATATTGACTATTGGACTCACATCGCGACGATCTGGAAAAGAAGCTTGTTGCTTATCAGGAGAGATTCGTTCCATTAAGGAAGTAAAGGATTGTAATGGAGAATTAGATCCAGCACTTCGATTTGGACTTTTCAATGGAGAATTGATTAATCCTTGTTTTGAAGGTGAAGAATTCCATTCGAAAACATTGCCATTACGTTCCTAAAAAAACATTATATTCATTTTCGGAGTGGCCAAAAATTATTTTAAAAAGTTACTAATGTTTTTATTGCCAATAGTAGTTGAGTCGGTTTTATAGTAAAAAATCAATGAGAGTGTACTCTGCTTAACCTAAGATGTTAAATATATTTTTTTACAAAAAATTCTTCTAAAATTTCAATTCAAATGCTAAAATTTCCAAAAACTAAAACGATTAAACGGTTTGCTGAAGATAATCGACCGAAACTGTCTAGTCTAGTGAATTCAATAAATAAATTAAAATAATCTATCGAAATTGTTAAATTTATTTCAAGTGTGTGACAAACTTCTAATTCGAAGAATATCAATTTTTTAAATATCAGAAGGGTTGTCCCATAGGAAATTGAATCCAACTGGTATAATAAATCAGAAACACTACTAAATGGATAATAAAAAATTAGGTAAAATTACGAGGTGGTTTTCACATAAAAATAAAAAAATAAAAAAATAAGTTTTGATTTCTAACTCCTGACGATGGGCTGACAGCCTGAAATACTAAATCGAAATCAAAAAACATTTTTGTTTTATTTTATTTTTATGTGAAACCCACCTCGTAATTTTACCTAGTTTTTTATTATTAAAAAATGTTTCACCTTGAACCAGCACCTATTTCCTTATAAGACTAAATGGATCGCCAATTTCCCCGATATCTTTTTGCTTGGTAGATTCGATTCTACAAAAAGCTCTTCTGGCATGTAAACAAATTTATCTATGATATCTTAGATCAAGCAGAAACATTGTCATTAATTTTTCTTTTAAAAAACTTACCTTAGAATCATCGGTTGAATCATTATTCTCAAAAGTTTTTGTTTCCAATCCAGATTCTAGACCATCTTTTTCTGTGGTGTCTGGGGTTCGAGGTGAAGAAGCTTTTCCCATTCGAGCTTCTGCAATAAGCAATCTTGCTCTTTGCCTTAACTGTTGCTGACGTTCATCTTCTCCTTTTTAGAAGATAATGTATTTAATTAGATATCAACTTAAATTAACAGTACAAAAAAGAATTTAAAGACCAATAACAAAGGTATTTTTATATACAGGGTGTCTCAAAAAAATGTACTAACACTTCGAATGACGAGAAAAATGATTTATGAACATAGAGAGAAGTTGAAAGGCTTCAAGTACAGAAGACAAGTATAATTGAAGAATCATGTTCGCAAATGTTCAAATTGATGACCATCATTGTCCAGACAACGCTGATAACGCGAACCAAGGGATTCGCAATCAAAACGAAACAGATCTTTTGGAATATCGCGACATTGTCCTTTAAATTAAATGGTTCCATTAATCGCCATAATTGCACGTAGTGGGGGTCCTGTTAATCCTCATGAAACAGTTGAACACCATTTAAATTTGCCAGGGGTAACAGTGTGGTGTGGGATATCCGCATTGGGCATCATAGGACCATTTTTTTGGTGAGAGTTACCTCACCTTGCTGCAGGAGTTTGTCGGTCCACACATTGCAGAGATGTTTGGTGATGACAACGAGATTTACTTTTAGCAAGATGGAGCACGTTTGCGAATCCCTTGGTTTGCGTTATCAGCGTTGTCTGGACAATGATGGTCATCAATTTGAACATTTGCGAACATGATTCTTCAATTACATTTGCCTTCTGTACTTGAAGCCTTTCAACTTCTCTCTATGTTGATAAATCATGTTTTTCTCGTCATTCGAAGTGTTAGTACATTTTTTTGAGACACCCTGTAGATGTCTCTTGGGAGTCGAACCCAAAAATTCTGGGCAGTTTTAACCCTTTTCAACATGTATATCTATGCACAGCTAGAAAATTTCACTATAGTTTTTTTTTTTTTATTAAAATTGACCTTGTCCGTTAGAATATTTGGTCATCAAAACATTAAATACAAAAATATTACAACATTCAGATATAAATTGTAAGGTAATTTAAGATATAATTTGAAGCTTAATTAAAAATTTGTAATTTTACATTCTTGTTCTTTTTTGTCCTTTCTTATGTATATAATTCAATGAATGATAGTAGTAAAAAAAAAAAATCACTATAGTTAAAAACTAACTAAATTGTAAAATTCTGCAGGTGATTGATAGCGAATTCGACTTAATGCACTCGCACCTGGGCATATTGCGCATGAGTTCTTTAAAATTTCTCAGCAGAAATGTCAAGCGTGGATAATTAGTACACCAGAGTGAGGTATGAATTAATCAAGTTGAATATGACATGAATGAGATATTCAATGCATGACGATATTTTATATTACAATTAAAAATAATTGAGTTTTTGAATTATGAAAAAAATGGTAATTTTAAAATGTTTAACATCCCTAGAGATTCTGTAATTATCTCAATATCAACTTTATAAAAAATAATTTAAAATTGGTATTAAAGTTCTTATTAGATGTGTTTGATTTCGATGTCAGAAGATTTCACATTTTCACAGAGAGCGGTTAATCCAATCCTCAAAACATTTTTTATATTCGGTTTTCGGTTTGGCCATCAGAGCCGTCTTCGATTTTTTCGTTATCTCCACTTGGCTGCTAAAACGCTTTCCCCGGAGCGATTTTTTGAGTCGAAGTCTGTGGCTGTTGGATGGTATTCATTCCGTTCTTGGTCAAAAAGTTGCGGATAACGATACCATTGTTCGACCGCGCGTTTTTTTTTTATATTATGATATTGATACAAGAAGAAGTTGTACCAAGAAGGTACAACCTCTGTAGTCTGCGGTGGACCCTTGTGTCGTGAAGATAAGAAGAGATTTAGGAATTGGGTAGGAGTCGAAGGTATCTGTGGATGATGGTCTTGAAAGATTGAAGGTTATAAGTTGCTGGAAAGACGGTCAGGGGAAGAGAGTTCCAGTCTCTAGATGTCATAGGGATAAATGAATTAGCGAATGCGTTTGTTCGATTAGTATCCAGTTTAAGCGCTTAGGAGTGTTGAATCTTAGAAAATCGTGTATTTGCGTTACGTGATTTCCACAAATCCGGGCTTTTTTTGGCATCTCAAAGCCAAATCATTAAACAAAATGTCTTGAATGGATTCATAAGCGATGTTCAAGTTCGTTGCCATCTCTCCAATGGTCAATTTACAGTTTTCGGCCATCATTTCTTTGATTTTATCGACGTTTTCGTCGGTTTTCGATGTCGACTGAATTCATCATTCTCGACAGACTCTCGAAATCTTGAGCCACACATAAAAGTTTGTTTTCGATAGAGTAATACTTCTTAAACATTTTCGCACCGTTTTTAACTCAAAATTTAATGCAAACTCGTTGATGCAAAGACGATTTCATTTTTAAAATCGTTAAAATCGAAAACGGCTCTGATAGTCCATACCGAAAACCGAGTATAAAATGTTTCGAGGACTGGATCAAGCGCTGGCATAAGTGAATTGCAGTCGATGGGGAGTACTTTGAATGGGACAATATCGATTTTGATGAATAAATTTGTAATTTTGATTTTCTGAATAAATTCCTGAAACTTTTTGATCAAGGTAGTATTTAATTAACTAGTTGAAATTTAATTCTTACAAAAATTAAATATGTAAATTAAAATACATAATCACTTTTTTTATGGCTTTACAAGCCTAATGTTTACCTCGGATGGTGGCAGAGTTCGAAGAGGTGATTGAAGAGATAAAGGTCGGCTTCTTGAAGCAGCTGCTGTCTCTCGTCTGGCTTGTTCTAACAATTGACGGGCTCGTTCCAAAAGCTCTTCATCTCGTGTTACTCTCTTTAAGTTTGCAAAATATTTATTAAAATAATTAGAGTAAATAAAAAACACAAAATTACTTACTTCTTTGCGAATAGGTAATTGTTTTGAAGGTGAAGAACGACTGCCTGGCTCTCGATCTGGAGTCTATTAAAAGACACAATTAAACAAGAATTTAATAAAAAAAGAGTGAAATAAATCTTGATATTTTCATAAATAGAAGATTTATTAAGATTTAAAAATAAAATAAAATAAATATTTACATTCGATGAAGATTTTCTAGAGCGGCTTGATCCTTCTTCGGTTTCGGTTTTCGAACTAAAATATAGAAAAAATACATATTTATGAATTAATGATAATAAATGATAGTATATGTTAAATAATCAATGCTATTATACCTTTCATTTTCTTCGTCAGATCCAAAAGGATCAGTTAATTCACGGCGAGTCATTAAAATTGGACGTGATGTATTAACAGGCGATTTACTCTAAAAAAGAATTTATATAAAATTATATTATTTTTTCTAAGTATCTATAGGTCATGTTAGGGGCATCAAATAAGTTCAAGTTAAGTATTTTTTATCTAGGTAGATAGGATGAGACACCACCACCTTACTGGAATGTGATTGGAGGATAGCGAAAAATTTTCATTTCCAAGACTTAAATAAAATAATTTTTTAATTTCTGGAACAAATCGAAAGTACATATGTCCAATTGGACACCACTTTTAAATGGGAATATGAGCCAAGTGGGCTAGAGAAAGAAACAACTTTTATAAGAAATAAATTAGGGTTATGGTCACAAAAACATTAATTCAATGTAATAATATTTATTATTTATTTAGCTATTTTATTATTATTAAATTGATAAAAATCACAAAAATCACAACTAGTATATATGAATGTAATTTTCTTTAAACATATGTAATTAAGAATTTTACTCTTTTCTCTATTAAATTTATCTTTGGTGGGAGAAAGCACTTTCTCAAGAATGCTTTTGCTGCTAGCAAGAATTTTGTCTTTAACTTTGGTCGGAGATTCTGGAGTTGATGCTTTTCGGCCACTGCCGGTATTTTCTTGAGATTCAGTCATAGTTGCACTATCATTGCTTATTAATGATCTAATTTAAATAAATGATGAATATTTTAAAATAAATTATTGATTGTTTTATTTTATACGTGATGAATACAATTCTTTAATGAGAATCACAAAATCGTTTATTATAAAAGGCAAATGCAGATATTAGTAGCTTTAAGAAATTATTATAGAAATTCAATTTCTCCTTGTGAAACACCACCAACTCCAACCTAATATAATTTTAATAATGTTTCACTATAAACCAACACCACGTTCCCTAAATTCGATTAAATTCAAGATGGTTTACTACTAGATCGTAGATGTTATGGATTATTTTTTACAACCCTTCTAAAATAATAAAAATAATCCGTAACATCTCGGATTTAGTAATAAACCATCTCTCTTGAATGTCTATAGTAAAAACGATTATTAATATATCTTAAAATATAAAATACTAGGTAGGTTTCACATAAATCAAAAGATCAGATGCTTGTTTAGCACGACTCTATATATATTTCGGGGTATAAGCCCATCTTCAGGAGTTCATAAAGGACACTGACACTGATATATAGAGTCGTGCTAAACAAGCATCTGATCTTTTATTTATGTGAACCTACCTAGAATTTTATATTTTAAATTGTTTCTAAAAAAATTTTTTTTTTTTAATTTTCTTTACTTTATTTAATATTCACCAGGAACCTACACCATTCTCCCTCAACAATATTAATATATCAAACGTTTCGGGAGAAATTCTCCCTTTTTACACAATGAAGCATCAAAGTATTGCATTCACTTTCGAAATTTTCAATTTCCCAAGTCTTCTTTCCAAAACTATAAAAGTTAATTTCAATTTCAGTATTCTTAAGATATAGAAACTTAAGCTAGAAATCAGCCAGCATGGAAAACTTTTGCTTACTCCTTCTATCTATTACTTGAAGTTTGGAGTGGTTTTTAATTTTTCTTATCAAAAACGATTCCTATACGATATTTTTAAAACCTGATGTGCTTAACAAATGTGAGGGGACTTATGATAAGTGATGTGGCCATGAGAGGTTTTAAGTGAAAGCCGTATGGTGTACACATGAGCAGATGAATGCATTTCAAAAAAGATTTAATTAAAAAAGTAAAAATTTCGCTTGAAACGTTTGAAATTTTTGTGATTGTTATTGAAGAATTGTATTAATTTATTGTCGGCTTAGAGTGTAAACCTGGTAACTCACAACAAGGAAATTTTACAGGGCAGAGAAAAAACAAACAAAATTTAATATTGTTGTTATGGAAAAAACTATTTTTCACATTTTTTTTCTACAACTTACGATCGCAATTTTAAGTAGCAGTTTTACTTGGAAGATGCTGAGTCTTTTTTTCTTTCAAACGGTATTAATATGTCATATATGATAAAAAATGGAGTTTTATACTCTAAGCCGACGTTATAAATGATGAATATATTTATTGAATTAGAATTTATTAATTATATAAAAATAGAAATAATTTAAAAAATTACAGTCTTTGAGGTCGTTGCACGGGAGCTGATCGTTTTCTTAAATTCATAATTTCCTGACTAAATAATTGGGCTGTAACTCCACTTTCCGTATCAGTATTAAATCGACCAATCATATAAGAAGATTCATCTGTGGTTTTTCCAATTTGTTGAACCTAAATGAGTAAGAAGAGATTATTAATCAAACTTCATAAAAATTATTTTAATGACAAAGTATGTAATCTACAACATACCTCAAGTTCATGACCAGTAAAATGTGCTCTTAATTGATAGAGATACGTCATTACAGAAAGTTTATCCGGAATAGCAAGAACGTCCATATCGGCTGGTTCAATTACACGAGGGATTCCCAGGGAAGCTGCTGCATCGAAAGCTTGTCGACAATTGTTTTTAGTATCGTGTGAAGATAATGAAGAAAAATTACTAGAAAAATAAGTTATAATAATAAAATATAAAATTAAAAGATAATAGCAGAGAATGATTTTAAAGAATAAATTATAATTTCGATTTTTAATAAATTCTAAATGATATAGTTTTATTTTGAATCAAAATATATTTTATGAAATTTCTTATTACTTTCATTTAAATTTCTAACTTTAAATGAAATATATTAGTGATATATGTGGAAGTATTTTTTTTATTTGCAACGAAGTTTTCTCTGGAGAGAGACGGACTGGTAGAACCTTTAATTGAAAGTAATGGAAGGCAGACCAGGGGCAGTGAGGAAAGAAAAAATTAACACATATCCAAATAAGGTGCAATTTATTGGAATCCTTCCTCCTTTCCTTTCAAACCGACGTTTCGGAGGATTCCTCCCTCCTTCTTCAGGGTTTCAAGAGGTCAATGAAGGAAAAAGTTTTAAACACTGCTGTGGGGAGAGGAAGGAGCATTTTATTTTTTGACCCCTTGAAACCCTGAAGAAGGAGGGAAGAATCCTCCGAAACGTCGGTTTGAAAGGAAAGGAGGAAGGAATCCAATAAATTGCACCTTATTTGGATATGTGTTAATTTTTTCATTCCTCACTACCCCTGGGCTGCTTCCGTTGCAAAAAACTTTCAATTATTTTTTTTATTTATTTAAGTTTCAATGTATTTAGGTACATACATATATATTATATTATACTACATAATTACAATTAAGTTTTAATGTCTATGTAACATTTTTCAATTTTCACTAATTTGTTTCTTTAATTATTATTTCATCGAGGTATTCACAATTGAGGACTGCAATCTCCAAGGTTTTAAATACTACTGTATTACTTTTATTTTGTAATTTCTAGATCAAAGTAAAGGACACGTTTAATAAATGGAAATAAGATTTAGAACAAAATACGGGTTTTGTGGTCCCAGGGGGCAAAAAGGGACCAAAATCCATTGATCAATTAGTGAGTATGTACGTCCCTGTATTGAGCAATGGTAAGTCAGAGGCAACGAAATTCGAAGCTTAACATAGATATGAGCCAGAAGAAGTAATTCAAGCTTTTGAAAAATAAATTAAATAATGAACTGAAAGACTCTCTATGAGCTGTTGCGGGGTGTGTTGAATGCCCCCAATTATCTGGCCTCATTCCTAAAGAGATGTGTACATAATTTTAAATTTTTAACAAACTTGTAAATAATTTTAATTTTAACTTTTCATAATGTACATATTAAAATATTTGTTTAAGACCGCCCATTTAACTTTAGTGGATGTAAGCCACAACATCTGGCATAATTTTTTGACGGCTGGCGTTTTTTGTATACAAAATGTAAACATTTTCTTTTTCTTGTAAAGGGCTGCCCCCCTCTGCGTGGCGCAATAAACACAGTCGGTTGAAATAGGTTTAATAGGTGTGCTTATAAAGTATCAAATGTTCTTTTACTAAATTTTTTTTGATTGAAATTAAGGGAAGGAAGTTGATCTCTCCATACCTTCTATTTAGGACCCTTTTTTATATTTTCTATATCCTTGTATTCTAAATTAATTAATTAAATCTAAATAAATTAGATTCTCCGTTTTTAAACTTGTTAGTTCTTACTTTGTTTAAATAAAGACAAGCCGCCCAAGAAATATTTATTATTGTTATCTATGAAAATTTTTATTAAAACAGTAATTATTTCCTCAAAAAAAATGTAGAAAATGATAAAATTACATATGATATTAATTATAATTTAATTAAAATTTTATATTGATAATTTTGCAAATATTAAGATAAAAATAATACTAACACAAGATCTGGCCGGAAATGGTGTATTATTGCGCAAAAAGCAAGTCCATTTCTCCATGATGTTGTCATATTGGTGACTTTCACACCTTTATATCCGGTGGTCACCTGTTTACACCATTCTAATAAGTCTTGTCCTGGAGTTATCTCTTTAAGTTTTTCGTTATTTGTTGCGCTACCCTAAAAATGACCATATAAATACAATAGAGATAAATGAAATTAATTATTTGATGAATAATATAGTCTTACAGGTTCTAGGTGAATGGGTTGTAAATCAAGTTTAATATTTTTTATTATTTCTTGTTTATTTTCCCTAAAAAAAGAAAGAAATTATTAGGAAAAAATATTAGCAGTAAAATTATTTATATTTGATAAAATTGTTATGGAAAAACAGATAATAAAGATAAAGATAAACTTTATGAAACATCTCAATGCGAAATTCCAGATGAGAACAGTATAGTTAGGTTGAGAGAATTAGCTAAAAATCTCAAATGCACCAGCTGCAGAAGTTTTTTAGATATGGAAAAATTGAGTGATTTTAGTGCGACGTTGCCAAGTCGCCAACTCTCACTTGACATGCCATGAGAGAAAAAATGAAAACCATCAAAAATACCTAACTTTTAACATTTTTCATACAAAACGAATACCGCTTGATACAATTATTTTAACAGAAAAATATTTGTTATATCTTCAGTTAATGATTCTCAGTTTTTCAAAATGATTTCAAGAAAATTACGATTGTTATTTAATGAAACAGTCACTTTAACATCAATCGGAATAGGGTTCGTGTGTTAAATATGCAAATTTCAATGATAAATATTTACAAATTTAGTGCCGCAAGGACTATTGAAAAAAATGTATACGTATAAAGGACACTTATAAATATGTGTATTCAAAGTTTTAAAAGGATTGCAAGAAAATCGATTTATTAGGGAACGTTCTTAAGGAATATAAGAGGGTAAATAATAAAGAATTTGTTTATCTTGATCCTATTTATACCTTGAAAGGATAAGTTCTTTCTGTTCTGTAGGAGTAGAATCGTTTTTTTCATTCGATTTTGCATCGAAAGTAGATAATCCCTCTTCTATAATAGGTGTTGATTGAATAATTGTAAAGTGTTCATTTGCTACTGGAGTTGATTCATCCTTTAGATAGGATGTTAGACTAGCAACTAAAAGATAAAACAAAAAAAATGTATAATATATATAATAATTTATATATTTTTTCAATACTAATACTTCGTAAAGTCTCAAGAATACGCTCTTATTTACCAAAGAAAAAATTAGTGCAAAAATAATCTTACCACTAATAGGAGTACTGGCAATATCTGAACTACTAAGGCTATTTGTTAGATTGTCAATTTGTGATGCGATATCCAATATTTCTGGTTTAGCATCACTTAAACTATTATCTATATAGAAAAAAGAAAAAAATTAATTAAATAGTTAAATTCATCGAATTTTAGAAATAATTATCTTTACTGAGATCTTCTTCATCAAAATCATCCATTGAAGCAATATCTGTTGTATGTACACTCATTAAACTCGCCATACTTTGCATATCTTCGTCTCTGAATAAAAAAGAGCAAAAAAAAAATTGATTAGATATTTAAATAAATTAGAGAAATCCACCATCCATCCATCTCTTTATATTAAGCTCACTCTCAAAAGAAGATATAATTTTATATTTATTTACATTAATAACTAATTATTAAAGTTGGTATCGGGAAATAACGAGGGTGAACCGCGATTGGAATTAAGTGTACACCGTCTTTGGAATTATTTTGGAATTCATTAGATAATCTATTGTCTTCTACTTTGAAATGAAAGTGGAAGTGGGTGTACACGATTTTAGGTCGCGGTTCACCCCTCGGGAAATAAGGACTATATTTTTTATGCAAATAATTTATATTTTATTGCCATTTGCATAAAAAATATAGTCCTTATTTCCCGATACCAACTTTAATAATTTAATAATTTAATCGATGGACATAACTAATTAAAATATTAATAACTAACTAATGTATGATTTATAACAAATCTCGAAAAGTTTTATAATTTTATAAATTATGTTAAAAAAAGTAATAAGAAATAATTTTTTTTTAAATATCTTCAAATTATTTTATTAGAATTCAAAAAATATGTGTAGAGTATTAAATTGAAAATGTTTAAGAAATCAAAGAAATTGTCCTTTGCTTTATCAAAGATCTTATAGATAATTTTGCTTGAACCCTAGTGCCAAAAAGTTATCCGGGCTAATGGTGAACTAACGAGACGAAGCCATCGGGCGAATTTAATCAGGACTAAATTTCAATCAAAGATTAAGCAGAGAACCCATCTCTTTGATTTGATTTTATAAAATCGACTTTGACCCTCACTAAAAATAACTTTTAGTTTGAAAAGGATGAATAAAATGTATAATTAATTAAGAAAACTATATCCAATAAACGTAAATTAATCAATTACCGTTTTGAGAGATTTTCAACAATTCCTTTCAGAGTTGTAATTTTATAAATTTGACCTGGTGATAAAATAATTTGATATTGTTCAATTAGCATAGTATCCAAATCGATAGAACATGGTTTGTTATACCTAATACTGGTTATTAAAACAATTAATGATTTTGCTTCGAAATTTAAGTATTAATTAAAAATATATATGCATTAAATCTTTACAAAAATATATATATGTTGCGAAAAAATAAATTATATTTTAATTACATTTCTTGGTAAGAATTACAGAATTTTTGTTTACGCGAGGCTTAGAATCAATGTTAAGAATGGCGTTAACAATTTTCCAACTAAATCATAGGGCTAATATTTATGAAATCTGTGCAATGATAATTGCCCGATTCTTTAATTTTTTAATCCCTTTTCTATTTGTTGTATAGTAAAGGAAATAAAATCGATGTTACGCTAAATAATGCAAGAGAATAAAATTTAATCTGTTTTATTCATAATGACCAATAAAGGTCAGGGCCTCATATTTTCTCTGAAAACTTTGTCAAAGTTTGAGCCAATAATTTATTATATAATATACAAGCTACATGAAAGTTAATAACCAAGGGGTGAACCGCGATTGGAATTAGGTGTACACCATCTTTGGAATTATGTGGAATTATTTTGGAATTCATTAGATAATGCCCCTTCATCTATTGTCTTCTACTTGGAAATGGAAGGTGTACACGAAATTGGGTCGCGGTTCACCCCTCGTTAATAACTATGTTGCGACGACAATAGCTTAGTGTGAGCATTTGGCGCCCGGGATGGTCCCCCGATCCCCCCCCCCCCATTGATAAAAATTAAGAACTGTTGGTTTAAATAAAATAATTTAGTGATTCTCAAAAGAACAATTATTATCAAATGACTTCGAAATTTATCGGCTTTTCTCTTATTCTAAGTAATCATAAAAAAAGGTAGTTTTATCTTGAGTATTATTTGAACTAGAGGCTTTTATAATTGTTAACTCTAGGAATAGTTTTACCCTTATTATTATTAAAATAATGTTTAAAAAATTGTTAAATGCCAAAAATGCCTTCCCAAAAAATGTTTCGCCTAGGAGGTAGCCCCCACCCTCCCCCTTAGCTTACCCACTGTGCGACGATAGTTAGATATTTGAATTATTAATAAATGTCATATATTGAAATTATAGGAAATGAAAAATACTTCAAGAAATGCATGAAATTAAGAAAATATGAATGTTTTTGTAATCTTTTATTAAATTATTTAAAAGATAAATAAAGTTAGAGAATAATAAGAAGAAGGATCAAAAAGTAATAACAAAGAGAGAAAGATCATAATCAAAGTCAAATATTATTATTTAAATATGAAGATAAATTTCGAGAGTAAATTTAAAATGAGATTATTTGATAAATTAAGAAATAGAAACATAATATTAAATAAAATTAGTTTAAATGTTATTTTTATCCCAAATATGAAATTAAAATAACTTACGTAGCTTTTCCCTCTCTCAAAAGTACACATGTGATAGTACAATCTAATTTTGCAGAAACAATTTTCTTCGTTGGTCGAAATTCAAGCATCAATGATTGTTGGTTCGAATCTACACTTGCGTATTTTTTCATGTTGAGACTTAATGAGGCCACTGGTCTTTTTTTACCCTAATCATAAAATGTAAATAAATAAATAAATAAGAAGTTGTATGGAAAATAGATATACTTACACTTTCAACGGAAATTATCCAATCTTTATCTTCAAGTTCTAAAGTTCTTGGATCTTTAAAAAGAGTGACGGTGAATTCTTTATTTTCGGGTATAGCCCAAACGACTACACCTTTTAAGTGGTTGCTCATTGTTTGTTCCCATGGGAGGGTCTGAGATTCGACTCTTCGGCTTCTTCTACTTAAAACGATAGTCAGATTTTGAGGTGTCCTTAAAATAAGAAAAGAGAAATTAATCATATATTTATTTTATATTTCCTCATTTAAGACAAGTGAAAATCTCCATAAGGATGGCATCTATTCAAGATATCGTCGCCTTAGAGAGTAAACCTGCTAACTCACAACAAGGAAATTTTACAGGAGGGAGAAAAAACAAACAAAATTTAATATTGTTGTTATGGAAAAAACTATTTTTCATATTTTTTTTCTATAACTTACGATCGTAATTTTAAGTAGCAGTTTTACTTGGACGATGCGGCATCTCTTTTTCTTTCGAACGTTATTAATATGTCATTTATGATAAAAAATTAGCAGTTTTACACTCCAAGACGACGATATATAGAATTAATAATTCAATGTAAATTCACTACCTAACATCTAGTGGTAACAACTTGAGGCAGTCGTTAACAGGGAATAAAAAATAGAAAAACATTTTCTTGTTTTTGATCCCCGTTAAAAAGTGCCTCTAACGGTTGCTGATTTTCGTTAATTTATGGCATAATTATGTTTAATTTTTAACACAACGATCCACTGATTTCATAAAATTGGGGAAAAAAGCTATTAGTAATTGCTTCAGTCAATTTTTCTATATACTTTGCTTGCTTACGTGAAGTTAAAACAGAAATATTTCACTTAATTAATACAATCATCATATATTAATTTCATAATCTGAATAAAAAGACTTAAAAATCTAACTAAAGGTAAAAACCCTGGTAATTTCTTTAAATTTTAAACTTTTACAAAAAATAATTAAGGATAGAATAAGAGAGGAAATGCCTCAATATAAATAAATAGTCGGATGAGAGAACTGTCTTGATTTTATTGAATGGTAATTAAAAAAAAATAAAAATAAATAAATGTTTGATTATGTAATATAATTCTATTATTAAAGGACTCTTATTCGTCAAGTCACTCCATTCCTAAGTGAAAAAGGCAAGAGCTAACTTATTGACTCAATTGAGTTAATTTAGTTGATGTAGTTTAATATCATATCATTATTATACACTTCTTTTCAAAATATTTAGATTCATTTGCGAAATATGATTTGTCAAAAGTGAATTTGAGCTCTCAAGTTAGATGGTAAATGATGTTTCAATGAATTAATAAACAAAAACGGCCGAGTTGGTGCCGAAATTTATCATACAAACGTTTAATTTTATAACAACCAAAATAATTTTCTTCCAAAGTACTAACATTAATGTACAGAATTTTAAATTACAGGGTTTCAGAATTAAGGGGGAGGCAAATTTTTAGGTTCATCAAATTCAAGTGAAACATTTTCTTCATTTTCCAAAAAACTATTAAATGATTAATTCAATATTGTTGATAATTTCTAATATTTCAGTGTCCATACAATCAGTTTTTCGGGACATTATGAAAAATAATCTTCAATAAAAAAATGCATTTAAAGAGCTGTTTAATTTCATACAAGGGCCCATTCCCCTAGAGGTTGAACCTAAGTGGCAAATTTTGGCTGAATAAACTCTTGAAATATTATACCTCTGCCATGTATCTTACTTGCTTAACTAGAAAATTGCAGTTCTTTCCAAGTAAAACAAGATTCAATGTAAAATTTACCTGGCATTTGAATTAAAAACTCACTATGTAAAGCCATGTTACATTTTAATAAAAAACAAGTTAATTAAAAAAAAAAATAGTAGTAGTTTTCAAATTTCAATTGTCAGGGAAGGCTTTAGAAGAGCAATAATAACTATCTTCAGAAAAAATTAATTTAAATGGCATAACAAGGTTGTTATTGAATATATTGAATTTCATGTCAAAAAGATTCCATCCCCTCGGGACTTTAATCTAAACGCCAAACTTGGTTTCTAGGAAATTGGAAATCATTGGGATGTTTTTAAAATTTAAAGTAAAAAAAAAATATTTTGACAATCGAAAGATGGAAACATTTTCTTGCTGAGTTGTTCATTTTAAAGAGGAAATCAATGAGTGTCCTATATGCTTGATGCAAATAAGCATACACCTATATCTAAATGAATAAATATAGAACTTTATTTGATAGAGACTATAGTTTTCAAGGCTTGACCTTCATCTTCATTATTTCTTATAAATTTTTTGTTTTCTGTGTATGAGTAGTTTTGCATGAAATGATTTATTCACATCTTAAAAGCAAGCCTTCGAAAGTATAGTACTATCAAATAAAATTATATATACAGTAAACTCTCGTTTATCCGCGAGCGGATTATCCGCTTTGCGATTAATCCGGGGTCAATCTCAAGTGAAGAAGAGGTGTTTTATCTCGAAACAACAAAAACTGCTGAAGGATTATTTTGTGCAAAAGTAAACTTTAAAAACTATGTATGCACGGATACATATGTTTAATTTGTAAAATAATAAATTTTTAAACCTGCTTCTACTGTGAATAAAAATTTTTCAAAAGCATTCTTGTGTTGATTTGTGTCCTTTTTTGACTATTTTACGGGTTATCCGCGGGATTGTCTTATCCGCTGTTGCCTCGCCACATCCCGAGGATAATTGAGAGTTTACTGTATAATAATAATAAAAAATTGGGTAAAATTTCGAGGTGGGTTTCATAAAAAATGAAATAAAGCAAAAATGAGTTTAGATTAGTTCGATATATTTCGGGTTCTCAACCCATCATCAGGAGTGTGAAATCCACCTCGCAATTTTACCCAATTTTTTATTATTATATAAAAATGTTTCACCTAGAACCAACATCTATTGCCTTAAAAGTTATTAGTGTATAATGTGGTATATCAAGCAGAGGACACCCTCAATGACATTTTATGAATCGGTTCATTTGAAGGCACTCATGCAGAAAAATAAAATAAAATTCACAGGACTAAAAATGAAGATTAAGTCTTCGAAACTATAGTCTCTATCAAATATAATTTATGTATAGCTGTTTATTTTTATCAAGGAAAGGACACCCTTATTGATCTCTTAAAAATGTTTGTAAAGATAAATCATGACATTTTATATTTCGAGTATTTTCTTTATATCTTTTCTTTCTTATATTATTAAATGAGCAATTCTTGTATATATATGTAGAATCGGGTTCTCGAAAACGGCTCTAACGATTTCGCTAAACTTATCAAGTGTCATGAGTTATTAGTCGTGTATAAATTTTAATCCGATTGAAATAAAGGAAGGGGTGTAATTTGTCATGTCGCAAAATAAATATTTTAATCGTTCATATCTCGTCTTCGGTAAGTAGCAGAGCCTTGAAATTTGAAACTTAAGCTATCTAGAGGCTACAAGAAGTACCACAAAATTTTGTCTAAAATAGAAGTAGGGGAAGTTGGTGTTTACGTAAGTAAGAATGAACCCCCGCCTGCGTTTCACAACCATAAATCTACGAAATTCTACTTAAGCTCTATATGGGCTAGGAGGGGTTGTAGCAAGATTTTGCTTGAAAAAATCGGAACACCGTAAGTTGATATTTAAATGAAAGATTTTTTTTTTTTTCTCAAAAACGTCCCTAACGATTTTGTTTAAAATTGGTATACTTTTCAAGTGTCAAGATTTATTAGTCGTGTATAGATTTTAATCCGATTGAAATAAATAAAATTAGGAGTGTCGTAAAATATATATTTTAATCATTCATATATCGTCTTCGGTAAGTCGAAGAGCCTTGAAATTTGAAACTTAAGCTATTTGGAGGCAAAAAGTTACCGAGCATCGCTCGCTCGGTGCTCCAGGCACTATATTCTAAGTTTGAAATGGTTTTCGGAGACGGACTGGTAAGTTAATATTGCAGGATTTGGATTTAAATAAGAGAAATTATATCTAACAAGATGTCATTTAATTAGACAAAGCTTTTTTCTCTCTTTATTGTTTTCAAAAGGAGACGTTTCAAAGGGGTTTTTTTCCTCTCCTTCAGGGTTTTGACCTTTTCACTGACCTTTTCAAACCCCTGAAGAAGGAGGCGGGATAAACCTCCGAAACGTCGGCTTTTCAAAACAATAAAGAGAGGAAAAAAACCTTTGTCTAATTAAATGACATCTTGTTAGATATAATTTCTCTTATTTAATTGCTCCAGGCACTATATTCTAAGTTTGAAATGGTTTTCGGAGACGGACTGGTAAGTTAATATTGCAGGATTTGGATTTAAATAAGAGAAAATATATCTAACAGGATGTCATTTAATTAGACAAAGCTTCTTTTCTCTCTTTATTGTTTTCAAAAGGAGACGTTACGGAGGGTTTTTTCCCCTCCCTCAGGGTTTTGACTGACCTTTTCAAAACCCTGAAGAAGGAGGGAAAAACCTCTGAAACGTCGGCTTTTCAAAACAATAAAGAGAGGAAAAAACCTTTGTCTAATTAAATGACATCTTGTTAGATATAATTTCTCTTATTTAAAACTGGACTGCCTCATAAAACCAGCAATAATATATTCTCTTTTTTGCATTGCGTAGCATATTATATAATAAAACAAAATAATAACGTATATCGAGATATATTTGGGATATTCTTTTAAAAAACCTTAATTATTCTTCAGTTTAATGTTTAATCATTTTTAATTATATTTATTATAATATTAATAAAATAATCTTAATTTAAGGGCTTGAAAAAAAAGAAATATGTTTTTTTTTGATAATTAATTTCTTAGAATTTCTGGTTTGAGATGTTTATTACCATTGAGAGGTTGTTTCTAAATATAATTGATGATAAGTCATCGTGAAATGGAATTTCGCTGCTTGTTTATTCACCCTTTGTAAACGCTTCCAAACCATTGCCATTTTGCTGCAAATGAATAGTTCAAATTACTATAGAAACATCGAGTTGTAATATATAATAATGATTTGAAAATGTTTTTATTAATAGAATCAAGAAAAAAAATTACCTTGAGAAATGTCAAACCAAGTCGTAGTATCAAAATATTGTAAAACGAGAAAAGATTTTTCTTTTCAATTTATCATTCATTTAAAATAATTTACAAATGTTTAAATATTCTGTCATGAATCACCATTATATTTGCTTCCTTTTCAAATAATTAATCTAAGAAGGAAATAAGAGCCATTTTATCATTGATAATGCAGCTGAAGTCCTTTCTAATTTTTAATTGAGGTCACACTTGTAAAGATTTAAAAACTTTTTGCGAGTAATATTTATTACGAATCCATTAGATCATCGGATACTTTATGTTGAGATGTCATAAAAAAACCAGAATTGGTTAAAAAAACAGGACTGAGAATGATATTGGAACGCGCATGCGCGATATGCATTCTAAAAAGTGCATTATATATAAATGATAATTTTTAATGTAAACATAAAAAAAGTATTATTTAATCATTTTTAAAACATAATATAATAATACGAAAGATAACCAGTGCCGTAGCTAGGCGGGTGCAACAGGTGCACCCACACAGGACCCAGCCTTTTAAAGCCACCGAGATAAAAAAATTACAGTAAATATAGTAAAAAAAAATTGAATAACTGAATACTAAAATGTATTAATAATAAATTAAGCTTTTGTAAAAAATAAATAACATATTTATTAAAAATAAGCCGGACAAATGCGAGTCGGCGCACATGTCAAGGGTTCCGCAGTTTATCTTAAAATACTTTTTTTCTTCTAGACATTAACCAATTTACGATATTGATATTAAATTAAGACTTCTATGCAGGGATCAGATTTTTAGCCGGTTGCGAACCCGGGTCCATTTGATTAGCAGGCTGGCACGCTAACCCCTCGACTAACCGACCCACTTTTAAAATACTTAAGTATCAATTTCGTTTGTATTTGTCATAGATAAGAAATAAATTAAGGAATAAGTGGAATTTTTTTATAATTTTAAGCTAAACCATTCTTGAACACTAACAGATATAATCAATCACCTAAAACTGCAAAACTGGCTACCTCTCCCAAGAAATGAAAAATCCATTTTGCCTTCATCAAACAAGCCGTGAATCAGCTGGGAATTTTTTCATGTTGAAAATACTTTAAACCCTCTTATCTTGTAAACCATAAATCAGAGAGATTTTACTCAAAGAACTTTTTTTGTAGAGAATTAAATTTTTTACGTTTTTTTTTTTTCGTTTAAGTCAAAATCTTGGCCAATAAGAGAGATTAAAGGTGAATTTTCACCTAAAATTGATTTCTAGCGATATAGTTTTGAAAATTTTCAACATTCTTAGAGCAAATTCATTGTTTATATTTTATTTTCAATACAAATCAAATATAATAATAATTATTAAAAAAAATGAAATATCATTAATTACAGAATAAATGTTTCTATAAGTATATATTAGGTACAGAACAGTTTCCAAAAAAGCTTATCACAAAAATAATAAGTAATAAACTGTCAAAAATAATAAACTTAGATGACGAGCAGCAAGGCTTCAGGAAAGGTCGATCCTGTATCGACGCTATCTTCGCCAGCAGACAGCTCTGCGAAAAGGCCTATGAATTTAACAAACCGGCGTTTTTTCTGTTTTATTGATATCGAAAAAGCGTTCGATAAAGTATAACTTGAGCACGTCATAAAAAATCTTAGAAAAGGTTAAAATCCCAGACAATCTCATAAACCTAATACAAAATATTTATTCCAACAACACCGCCAGAATAAAAACCGAAGGAAGACTGTCCAGAAGCATCCCAGTGAACCAGGGTATTAGACAGGGAGACTCTCTTAGTCCTCTGCTTTTTAATATAGTAATGAATGAAATCATTGAAGAAATCAAAAAACTAAAAGGATATTCCCTAAGGGACGAGAACTTAACATACATGTGCTATGCAGCACTCGTTGCAGAAGATGAAGATTCCCTCCAGCGCCTTCTGTATAAATTCGGCTATTTATGTTGCACATAAATTCGGTCTCATCCTGTCAACCAAGAAGACCAAAACTCTCACAATCTCTAAATCACCACTCTGATGTAAACTACAACTATACAATACGATTGTCGAACAAGTCATGTCCTTCACGTACCTCGGCATCCAAGTAACCTCTCATCGAGACCTAGAAACAGAGGTAAAACTCCAGGCAATAAAGGCCTCAAAAATATCGGGTTGCCTTAATAGTGCAATCTGGTCAAACCAATATTTAAGAACTGAGGCCAAGGTACGAGTCTACAAAACCGTGGTACGTCCATTATTAACATACGCAGCTGAGACAAGACCCGACACTGCAAAAACTTCTCAATTATTGGAAACAACTGAAATGAAGACATTGCGAAGGATAATGAACGTGACTAGGCTCGATAGAATGAAGAGTGAAGATATTAGAGAAAAATGTGGAATACAAAAGGTGGGAGAATAAATCAAGAGAAGAACAGATGGTATGACATGTGGGAAGAATGCCAGAAGACCGACTGGTAAAGAAAGTGATGGCGAACAGTCTTGTCAGGCTTGGTCAGAATAAGAAGTAGAGGTCGTCCCAAGAAGTGATGGTATGACGTTCTGGAAGAAACAAACCTATAGGTTTAAAAACAAGAAGAAGAAGGAACAGAGTCCGACTCACAGTTTATTTTGTATTCAACTTTCAACCTGATAGTTTTTTTATCTATAAATTTTTAGCTACCATAGCGCCTTGCTTGCCTTTAGAACCGCCACTGAATAGAAGGTTTCAAAAAACAAAAAAAAATATTAAAATTTTCTTTTTATGACTTCTAGAGATTGGAACTCATTCCTTACCTTTCTTTCCCCCGAGTCTTACAATTTCCTAACTTTCAAGTCAAGAGTGCACAGAAACCTCTGCCATTACCCTTGATCACTCTCCTTCTCTTCTCTAATGACAGATTGTAAAAGCTTCCAGAATCCATTGAAAAAAAGTAAAAAATGTGCCACTACTAAAACTCCAAAAAATCACGTTCTTAAAAAATTTTAACTTATTTTCAATTAACTAAATTCTTGAGAGTCTGTCGACTCGAAAAATAATATCACAAATCTACGAAATTTAACTTTTACTAAATTGTTTGTATAATTGAGTAATATTCTGATTCCTACATTCAAAATAGTAGAGATTACTAACAAATCTATCTCATCACAATATTTTGGTACAGGTTGAAATTAGCATTTGTTCTCACTTTTTCACTTATTTCAAACCCACCCCCCAAAACTTACATCCAAATTAATATTTTGATATTTTATTTTATTCGTCAGTGTGCCGATAAATAAATATAATTTAAAATAAATTTAAAAAAAGAAAGTATTTTTACATGTCAAAATAGAACGATATGCATTTATATTCATTTTTCACTCTTCAAACCTCATAACTTGGCAAAAAATTAAGATTTTAATATATATATATATACATATATATATATATAGTATTTTTTAATAAGATTGGAGTAATTTTTGGAGACGGGCTGATAAGTGAAATTGAGTGGATATTGATGAGACGGTCCAAAAAAAGAAGATAATTTATACTATCCTTCCATTCATAAACCGACGTTTCGGAGGCTATTCGCTCCTTCTTCATGGTTTTGAAAAGTCAGTGGAGGAAATCCAATGCGACATTCCCTCTGTCTCCTCTTTCAGTGGCAGTAACAATAATATATTGTATTTCATTCTCAGAAGAATTATAATATCTTCTTCGAAGTCGCATTCTTCTTTGCAGAAGTTACGTGACCCTACTGACTCACACGCCCACAGATTTTATTTTGCGGATCACTGCTCTCCATTTGGAACGATTGCGGGCCACCGTCGAAGCACCCTGGAAGCTCGCGCCGGTCCCCTCCCTTACTTGATCGGTCCATCTGGCCGGAGATCTGCCCCTTCTCCGTGAACCCTCAACTCTTCCCTGGATCACGATCCGCTCCAACCCATCACTGGCACGAGTAAGATGGCCAAAGTATCTCATGACTCTTGTGAGCACAATAATATAATATAATATAATATATATATATAATATATTATAATATATTACACTACTAAAGACTACATAATTCTGCTGAGAATGAAATACAATATATTATTTTTACTGCCACTGAAAGAGGAGACAGAGGGGAATGTCGCATTGGATTTCACTGGCTTTTCAAAACCCTGAAGGAGGGAATAGCCTCCGAAACGTCGGGTTTATGAATAAAAAGATAGTATAAATTATCTTCTTTTTTTGGACTGCCTCATCAATATCCACCCAGTATTTTTATTTTTTTTTATTTTCACATTTATTATTCTTCAATGTGCTGATTAAAGAAAATTCTAAAGAAAAAATATAGAAGAATTTTTATAGGCCAAAATATTGTGAGTCCGTTAATTCTTGTTTTGGAATCACATAAAATTTTTCATTGCAGACCCCATGAATAATTATTAAATAAAGTAAAAAGGATTTTTCAAACATAATACAAGAAAAAAATAATTAATCAAATAATTTTAAACCATTTACTCATATTATATTTTTCTATTTACATAAATACATTTTACTAATTATATGGTTGGATCAGGTCAAATACATTATTCGGGACACAATACCAAAAGCTCTGGATAGCCAGGTATGGAGGGATACCATCCATCCGGCAGTCATTTATTATAAAATCGACGCCTCATTCTTAAGGCTATGTGATTGATGGTGATGAATATAAAAATATTTGAAACCAATAAATATGCATAAAATGAATATTTAATACACTTTAGAAAATATTAAAATAATTTATACAACTTATAAAGAATTAGAATTGTAAATACTCGTATATTATAATATTATTAATATATATTATAATTTTTATTTGTTATTATTATTACAAAGGATAGAACATTTAATTCACAAAACCAACTACTATTCTATATTTTCTTGGAGAGGCTTTATTGGTAAGGTTGATGATTTGGAAGATTTACTACCAATGATGAAATATTTTACTATATTCATTTTTACATATATATATTATAATGTTGTAGATCGGCATTTCTCTTAACTTTCTGCTTTTGATAATGAATTGATATATTTATAATAAAAACATTGTATTTGACAAAAATAATCATTTTCACCAGCCATTTTTTTGAGGGATTGAGAAATGGATAATTAATTGTGTCGAAGATTTTTATAATTTAAATTAAGCATTATATCTGGCTTTGTGTTTTAACACGAATTTGAAGCATCGATTTTGACCTCCTATTTCAAATAAATATCTTCTATACATTTTTCTTATAAATGAAACATTAGACATCAAGGCCATGGCCCAAAATTTAAATAGAAAGTTTTTTTTGGAAGTAAATAGAGAAATGTGCTGAATTTAAGTATTATATTATTTAAATTTATAAAAAAGGGCTTAATTGGAATTGAAACACCAGAATGAGAAATGCTGTTCTACATTTTTAGTTGGATTCTAGACAACCTCTTGAAATTGTTTTTATTTAATTAAAAAAATAATTAATGATATATATAGAAGATTGAAACAAAAATATATTGTCATAGGCACTGCAATAGTGTTAATTTTACATCATTTTGAGATATTTATATAGCTGATGAAACAATTACATTTGAAAAACTAACAATTGAAAAAAGGTAAATTAAGGTTTTATATCATGATATAATGTTTAAAAATACAATTACTTCTAAGGAAAGCGGTGTTGGTTGTAAGTGAACATAGTAAATAAAATATATATATATATATAGAGATGTGGGGTTTCACAGGAATAAAATTAGAACAGTTTAAAAATAAAACTCAATAAATTTCGGGCTGAGGATGGGTGAATAGCCGGAAATATATTGAGTTTTATTTTTAAACTGTTCTAATTTTATTCCTGTGAAACCCCACATCATATATATATATATATTTTATATATATTCTTTTATTTAAAAATACAATTGATAATTGTATTTAATGTTTTATATCTGCATATTAGGGGGGTCAGATAGTCGGTAGCGTGAGAGCGAGCTAACCAGGGGACCCGGGTTCGAATCCGACTCTAGGCATCCAGCTAAAATCTGACCCCCGGGGGTAGAGACAAATTTTAAAAAATATATAACTAGTATCGTAATTAGGCTTATGGCTAGAAAGGCCGAAAAGCCAAAAAAAAAAAAAAAAAAATATCTGCATATTAGATTTGGTTGTGTATATTTGCTTCTCTTGAAAATATTTCAGCTATTGCAGTGCCAATAACAATTTGGATATTTAATATTTGTAAGTTTAGAATTTATCAATTCATTATTTTTTTTATTTAATAAATGCTAGAAAATTTAAGAATGTGATTGTATCTAAAGAATAGCAATAATTCATTTTTACTTGAAAAATGCATATTTAGTTATTTTGATCATTTATTAAAACGACATTTTCAATACTTTTTGGTATAATTTTAATTTTCCTTTATATAAATAAAGTATTAAATTCTGGAATAATAAGTATTTTCTAATAAACATTTTGGATAAACACTAAGAAGGAATGATTTTTTCGTCAATAACAATAAATATTAAAGATGAGGAGCATGATTGTTTTCTTGATCGAGCGTTTCCTGAAATTGTTGACGAGTTTCTCGGTTTGTTTGCAATAATTCCACAAGTTTGGCATGGATTACATCCGTTTTATGTTCCAGCAGGTCAAGAGCAGATTGTAATTGATCCAGTTGCAGATTTAAAGAGACGAAATCTAAAAATAATTTGTAAAAATTGTTATAAATTTCTCAAAGACAACAACAGAACATATTTAAGATATATATAATATAATTTTCTATAGCCACAATAATTAACTTAAACTGAAAATTATTGATAAGTTTTTCTTGTCTCTTCTAAACAAGAAAAAGACTTTTACGAACATCCAATATATACCAACAACGACTTTTTAATTTATTTAAAAAGCACTAGTAAGAACAAGGACCAGATGATAATAAAAGTAGTTTGTGGACTAATATAAAGGTGGATAGGTGGAAAAAATCTCAAAAAAAACTTTATCTATTTGAATCACTAATAAGATTAGTCTGTGTGGAGTAAAAATTTTATATAATTTTTATAATATTGATGTAAGAAGGAAGAGGGAACCCAATAGTCCAAGAATGAATGACCCCTTATGGCGAAAAGAAGAAGGTTGGGTCGAAATCAAAGGTACCTGTGGAAAGTCTGAATGAATATTGAAATTCAAGGAGCATTTTCAAAAATGATAATGGCGATTACAATAAATGCTCGGGATTATAGATGGAGGGAGATTAGAAGAATAGAAATGACAATTATGACTTTGTGAAAAGAATGTTTCAATTTCTTGGGAAGATTGATAGAATTAATTCGGAAAGATGGTTGAAAATATGTTGGGAAGAAATCAAAAGAAGAGTAAAAAATTAAAAGGGAACAGGAAGACTGAGGAAGGGAATGAAAAAAGAATATCAAGCCTGGAGTGGTCTAGATTGAAATGAGATTGAAAGGCTAATTAATGATCGAAAAATGAACAATTTAATAAGATAGGACATAGAACTACAATCCAAAATGGGTAGATAAAAGTTTCTGTACTCGGCATAAATATAAGAAGGGATCAAAGAGATGGGATAGGGCTTCTCAAATGGGGTTCCAGGGGTAAAAATTTGTCACGTTATCCTGGAATAACAAACCAAATTTTCCGGGATCTCCGAGCTAAAAATTATCCCATTATCCTTATTTCAATCCATAATTTAATAAGATAGGACATAGAACTACAATCCAAAATGGGTAGATAAAAGTTTCTCAACTCTGCATAAATATAAGAAGGGATCAAAGAAATGAGATAGGGCTTCTCAAATGGAGTCACAGGGGTAAAAATTTGTCCTGTTATCCGGGAATAATAAACCAAATTTCCAGAGAATCGCTCTAATTCTTATTGAGATTTTTTTCAAGATATTGAAACTTTTCAGTTAAGTGAAAACGATGATTTATTTAATTCAACAAACTTACTGATGAGATCGCTCAAACAATTCAAAAAGTCCACAAATGTTTGCTAAATCCCCACTTAAAAATGAAATTCTACAAAAATATGTAAAAATTCAGTACAATAAATAAGTCAAGTTGATAGGTGATGTAAAAAACAAGGTGAAACAGCTTTCTTACAATACTTGATCAATTTATTGCATTAAAAACTTGCATAATGAAAGCTTTGATGGTTTTTAATTGCTTTGAATTAAATTAAAAAAAAAAATACTTCAGCCACAACAACAAAACATGCACTAAGTGGATTAATTGGTGATTGTTAATAGAAACCGGGATTCCGGGAATATATTCATTTTTATCCAGGGATTTGAATTTTATGGGATTTTGAGAAGCCCTAATGGGGAGTAAAAAAAAGAGTAGAAAATGTAGAAATTTGTGAGTATTTGAGAGGGTAAACAAAAAGCTGTCTTGCGAATTTGAAGCTTTTTGGTAGGTTTTTATTAGTTCTTTTTTCGTCTCTTTTTGGGAGAGGGGTTTGTTAACTCTTCTTTCCATTTAGAGATAGGAAAAGCAAGGGTTGGTTTTGAAATTAGGCTGGAATAAGGAAATCTCTGCGTTGCTAAGGTAAATATTTTGTTTATTTTTAAAATATTTTTTCTTTTTTTTTAGATAATATGGTTAAAAAGGATAGTCAATTCAGGGTTGGGACTATGGTAGAAGTATAGGTGTTAAAACCAGTGGTGGTTTTTTCTTATGAGAATGATTCAGATGGTTATATAGATTATAAGGATATAGGGAAGAATGGTATTAATTTAAATACAGTATGGTTCCTACAAGTTAGTTAATTCAGATATTAATATATAGGTTTGCATTCATGTGTAGGATCTGGCATTGATTTGTGGAAGTCTGTCTATTTATTACTAATTGGGATTATAGTATTCTGCCTCCTATGATTAAATCAATTATAAATTTTGTCAAGTCATAAAGTCCTAGAGTTGTACAAAATTTTATTTAGTTCTCACAAGCAGAGATTAGCTGAGGTAGAGTGAGGTCATACCATCCTTGTTAAGGTTTTGACCAGGTTTCCTTAACAACTTATGGCAAATGCCGGGATGGCTAATGCGTCGCTTGCTCCTGGTATCGGGTTTTTGCGCGGAATTTTTAAATTACTTTTTGTCTTTTGATGGAAATCTATGGTCATGTTATTTGTTAATGAGCATACATTTCTATTTTTTTCTTTTTCTTTTTTTTTTTTTTACTTGTTTATTAATTGTTAAATTGTTGTAATTAATTTGTATTGATGTTTGTTAATGTATTGTAGCTAGATTGTATTGATGTTTGGAGGACCTAGCCACCGAGGACTTGTGCCTCTAAGCAGGTCGAGGAATAAAGATTTATTTATTTATTTATATAAGGGTGATGGAAATCTGGAAAGAATTAATTGGTCAAAAAATGCACTCTTAGGAGAAATATTGAAAGTTAATGAGGATAATGAAAAACCAAAAATCTTAAAGGATTATTATTTATCATTATTTAATGTTCATGTAAATTTTTGTATATTTTCAAATTTGTATAAATAAAATCTTATATTATTAAATGAGCAATTCTTGTATATATAGAATCGGTTTCTCAAAAACGGCTCAAACGATTTCGCTAAAAATTGGTGTACTTATCAATTATTAGTCGTGTATAAATTTTAATCCGATTGAAATAAAGGAAGGGGGTGTAAATTAGTCATGTCGCAAAATAGATATTTTAATCGTTCATATCTCCTCTTCGGAAAGTCGCAGAGCCTTGAAATTTGAAACTTAAGCTGTCTAGAGGCTACAAGAAGTACCACAAGATTTTGGATAAAATAAAAATACGGGAAGTTGATGTTTACGAAAGTAAGAATGTACCCCCAACTGCGTTTCGCAACCATAAATCTCAGAGTACGAAATTCGAAACTTAAGCTCTATATAGGCTAGAAGGGGCACAGCAAGCTTTTGGTTTAAATCGGAACACCGGAATTGGACATTTACATGAAAGATTTTTCGTTGGTTTTTTATTTTCTCAAAAACGACAATAACGATTTTTTTAAAAATTGGTGTACTTATCAAATGTCATGAGTTATTAGTCGTGTTTAGATTTTAATCAGATTGAAATAAAGGAAGGAGTTTTAAATTAGGAGTGTCGTAAAATAAATATTTTAATCATTCATTTATCGTCTTCGGTAAATCGCAGCCTTGAAATTTGAAACTTAAGCTATTTAGTGACAAAAAGTTACCGAGCATCGTTCGGTGGTCAAGGCACTATATATTAAATGGCTAAAGTAAGTATAATATATTTGAAATTTGAAATAAAAAACATTTTACAAATATACAAAAATTGAAAAATTCAATGGTAAAGTTATGTAAAAGTAAGATTTAAATTATGTATTAAATATGATTAGAATCATCATCATTAATAAAATTTTCATAAAGAGAAACAGAGGTTGTCCTCTGCTTGATGCAATAAACATTCACACCTATATAATATATCAAATATATATATAGGTGTGTACTACTACTTTTTGAAATATAGCTTAATAATAATGAATTTATAGTATATTATTTCAAATTGAATTGGTGATAAATTTATTAAAACATTGGTGATTGATCTTTATGAATGTTATAAAAATATGTACCCTCGTTTGGTTCCTCATCGTCATATTCTTCATCCTCAGATGTGCAATCTGATTCAATGGGTTCATTTTTTTGGCCATTCAATCCGTCATCTGCCATTACCATAGCATAAATTTTTTATTATAAAAGTTCTTGAAGGAAATTATTAAATGTCAAAATGACTATGTCGTTCTCAGATATCTTCCTTGTCTATGGACCTTGAGTCTTTTTTTTACGAAGGAAACTAAAAGCGGCAATTTTGAAGTTTTTTCTTCAAAAAAGAAACGATATCACTCACTAAAAATGTTTGTTATATATTAAAATAATCACCAATAATGAGATTTTAATGAATTTTCATCATTTTTATCTACAGATCAATTATAGCTTGGCTAGCCCGGGTTTAAGTCCTAGTCGCTGCAATCCGACTTAAATCTGATCCCTACACTAATTTACATACACTTCCTAACACACACATGAATACTTAATAGCCATAATGGACTATAATTTTCGAAGAAAAAAATTATAGCTTGCGTATTTGGGTAAAAATAAATAAAAATTAGTTTCCATTTGATAAATCACAAAATAATTATATTCTTATCATAATTATAATTAAAAGAAAAAGAAAAAAATGTTTTTCTATGCTTCTGTTAAGGAATCCTAATAGAAGAAATCAAAATGAAAATAAACAAGAATAAAACCAAGGTCCTAGTATGTACACAAAAAAGAACTGAAACTCGGTGTAGGCGCGCATACGAAGCCGCTAATGATTGTGGGCTAAATAGGTGGATGGAAACAAGAAACATTTATATAATCTCTAATAACTATTTCTTTTAAACTGTTTTGTTTAGTCTGATTAAAATTTGGGCTCAGCACATGGGCGGATCCAGGGGGGGGCGGAGGGGGCGATCGCCCCCCCATAGAGGCCCGTGCCTGGCAAAAAAAAATTATAAAAAAAAACATTTATTTTTTCAAAAATTTTAAAATTGAAAATAAAGTTCTATATGTGTGTGTGTGTGGGAGGGGGGCGCCTCTGACCCCCCCCCCCCCCCGCTTGGACAATTCGATCGCGACACACTTCCGAGATAAAAAGTAGATCTTACATCGGGCACCTTATATACATTCGCCCCCCCCCCATAAAAAATTCCTGGATCCGCCCTTGGCTCAGCATCATCTGTCTTTATAACCCATTCCATATTCGTGTCTTTGACCACATTCTTCAACCAGAAATGTAAATAGTAATATCCTTTAAAAAAAACAATACTTACAAATTTTTTTTTTGAGAATCAATCAGTGTATTATAGTTTTCAAATAAAGATGCGCAGACATATGTAACCATTTGCAGAATTTTCTTATTTTTATTATTGTAACCCTCATTGTCATTGTCCCACAATACAGGCAGTTGCTCTACCTCACTAATTAATAATTCAACATCAACCGAGGTCATTTTGTTAAAAAAACTTGTTACTGTAAGAAATGTAGTAATTTAAAATTTAAGTTTAAACTATGGAAATAATTAATTTATTCTTGTAACAAAATTTGCTCGTGTAGTCTTACAAAAGGCTAAAAAGCAAGTTTATATTATGCTTAACATGATTGCTAGAAAATAACGCCTGTTATAATGTATTTTAAAAATTAGGAATTGCTACAATATTCACGTGAACGTCAAAGCCTTGCCGTACGTCAAAACGCGCGTTGAAATATTATGAGGCCGAGCAGCTGCTAAGCTTGAAAATACCGCAATTACTTATTTAGCGCATTGCCCAAGCTTTTTTACGTTTGTTAAAATATAAATATATGTATATTTAATTGTGGAAAAAATGTGTTTTTTAATAAAAAAGTTTTAATAATCGTTTTCAATTTTATTTCGTCTTTAGGTTTATGGTAAGAGAATTAAGATATGTCGGTGCCGAAGAAGTACTAAAAGCCGTTTCCCGCTTTCTTTTCATCTCGATACATGATGGTTATTCATGCCGAATCAGATATAGGAGAATTATTGGAAAGCTAACGAATGGACCCGCAATGTGTGACAGCCTATCCATGTTGGGCAGTCTCTGTCGCATCTGACCTGTCTTGGAATGAACACATCTCCTCTGTGGCGAAATCTGCAGCAAGGAAGATTGGCTTCTTATTCAGGTCCAAGCGATTTTACAAGCCCCCACAACTTCTCACCATCTACAAGGCCCAAATCCGCCCCTGTCTCGAATACGGCTCTCATCTGTGGAGAGGAGCCTCAAAATATTCTCTTGCTACCCTTGATGCAATTCAGAAACGAGCCGTCAGGCTGATTGACGATTCTACCCTCACCGACTCCCTTCGACTCGCTGACTCATCGAAGAGATGTCTCCGCCCTTTCCCTTTTCTATAGATACTATCACGGCAGGTGCTCTGATGAGATAAAATCAATAATTCCCCCCTTTAAAGCATGCTTTGCACGCAGCACACGTTTTGCCGACTCCCAACACTCTTTCGCGGTCAAATTAGAAAAGTGCCGGACCACTTCATTCGCGAATTCATATATCCCCATGACTTCAAGGAACTGGAACTCCCTCCCAGCCTCTATCTTTCCCAGCACCTATGATCTTCAAACCTTCAAAACCAGGGTGCATAGACACCTACGTCTACACCCTCTCACTTAATCAACTTTCCCTACTCTTCGGTAATGCAAGGGTCTTTCGAGATCCATAGGGGCTACATCTTTACCGGTGCACCCCTTCTTGCATTCGATTACATTAAAAAAAAAAAAAAGAATTATGCTAGGCACACACACAGTCGATTTTCAGTCGAGCAATAGTTTAGTTGATGGACATAAATATATTAGGTTTAATGTAGGTGCATACACTACACAACTGCAGATCAACTCAATTATTTAATCAAAATCGTTCGATGAGCACTTTTGATAAAAAAATCGAGCTTAGTTAGTTAATTAGAGTTGGTTATAAATTCATAATTCATCAGGATTTCAAACAAACCCAACTAAACTGTTGAGTCGACTGAAAATCGACCGTGTGTGCCTAGAGCCTTACTCTTTTCTGTAATTTAAGTCCTGCCAATATTTCTGGCTGGCTTTCTGGGGAGTGTATAGGCTAAAATTCTGAAATATCTAAAGTTTTTCAATTTCAATCCATTCATATTTTCTTTACCAAGACCAGTGGCCGCGCCAGCCTTTCTTTCGGTTGGGCGGCTCCCGGCAGAAAATTTCGAGGGCGGGCAGCAAATATGTGCATTACCCAAATAGCAATTTAAACTTGAATCCTACTTGTAAGAAGTTTGATGTGTCAAAAGTGAAAGCTTGTGGTAAGTTTGTCGCGGCAAGTACATACACTTGAGGCAAGTTTAAATTAAACCTCCTAGTTTCCCAGCGACAAGCTTGCATGTTGTTTGTTTTTGTAAAGCTTATGCAACTAGGGTAATAAATTAGATACTTTGGATTTTTGAAATTCAAACTAAAATTAAAAAAATTGGATAAAAAAATATGTGTTAGCCTCATCCACATAAGCTCATAGGAGAAGTGAAATTTCTTTAGCCGTAGAAATGTTATTGAAATAATTTAAATCTACTAATTTTAATAAATTTTATTTGTCATGAAACATTAGTGGGTTTTAAAATAATAATTAAAATTTCTTAATTTTAATAAATTTTATTTGTCATGAAATATTAATGGGTTTTAAAAAAATTATTTCCCCTCTATTGAGTCATTTCCCCTTTATTGTAACAAAAAAAAAATTAAACAGATGCTAAAACAGTCGCTAAAAAGAATTTTCATCTACTTACATCTAAGTTCAATGCTTTTACAATATTTTTTTCGATGTACAAAATTCCTAAATATGTGAGCCTCTCTTGTGACATTGTGGTCCTTAAATAATTTTTTTAAATGGGTGTTTCAATATTTTTTTGCTCAATTGATCATTTTAGCAGAATGGGCAGACCAGTGCGCCGAATTATACCTATAGTACGGGCGCTCGCCCGGGGCCCGGTCAGCCAGAGATAAAAAAAAAAAAATATGAGTAAAGAAAAAAAAGAGAGAAGAAACTCAATTTTTTAATATTATTATTGTTACTATTTGTAGATTTAAGTGTTAGAACATGTGTTTCATTTATTTTTATTACCAATTCCAAATCTCTTATTATTTTTTCCCAACTTGTCCTCCTTTGACAAAATTTTTTGCAATATATTCAATGTTTCAATACTGCAAATAAACAAATACACATATATATCTGTATATATAGTATTTATATATATATATTATTTATTTTTTTGAGAGTATAGTTTTTCTTAAATTCTGGGTGTCTGTTCTAAAATTCACTGTATCATTTAACGAAATGTGAATTATTTCACTTATTGTTCTTTTAAAATACACTGGTTCAAAATCTAATATTAATGTATCATCAAACTTGAATTGAAGATTTAGATCAAAATGATGGGTAGCTAGGGCGGTTTTTTCATTTTTTAAAATATATTATATTCGAAGTTGAGATTTTTGTATATAGGGATAAAACGGAGAAGAAAAAGAAAAGTATTCTATTGTATTTTTAAAAGTGATTTCTGTTCTGTTTTGTATTGATAAGGTTGTTATTATAAAGAGAAAAATTGTGTTTTTTGTGAATGTGCCAAATATCTTTTGAAAATTGTATTCTGATGGCCTTCAATGGTAACGAAGGTAATAAGAAAATTTAGACGAATGTGTGACATGACTATTTGGTAGGTAAACTATTGATACATGTTTGTTTTTGGATTCTGACTGTACTTTTGTAAATTAATATCAAGAATGTTCTTATAATTGTAGAAGCACTGAAGAAGTCGGCAAAGTCGACGAAACGTTGGTGGATAAATAAAAAAGTCACACATAAAAAACTTGTCCTTATTTTCCCAATATAAACTTTCAAATTATATAATAAATTACTATGTAATTAATCATACAGGCAGTGATTGTTTATTTATTCTCCTATTGTTGTAATTTGAAGTGTTATTGCTGTTTTCGTATGTCAGTCTTTTTAAGTTAATAAAACCCAAATTAAAGATTGTTTTTATATAATTCTTTACAATCTAAACGTTCATGTAAAAAACCAGCTTATCTTGAAGATTATAAAATATAATTTTGGAGTAGGAGAGTAGTATAATTAAAATTAATTACTATATAAATATATATACAATTTTTGCTAGCTTAATAAGAGTAGATTAAAAGATGCTCAGAGTTAAATATAATTGAAAATGTCTTTTTGCCAAAAGTAGCAGAATTTTTATGAATTGAAGGAGACAATAAAAGAGTGTGTCTTATGCAGGAAAAATAAATTTTGAATTTATTCATACGGGACTATAGTTTCGAGGGGTTTGCTCTCTTTATCAGTCTATTTTTCCAACAGAAGAGACACTCTTTTATTGTTTCCTTCAATAAATAATAAAATTAGTAGTGATAAGTGAAAGTCGAATGGTGTGTTTTAAACATGGTTAAATTATTCATAATGATCAGTGAAAATAGTATGACGTACTATTCTAAGCCGATTAAGATTATCTCGCAAGATATGCTAAGAATAGATTCCTCTAATTGCTCTCGAAGGGTATATAAGGGGAAGAGAGAGATTGGGAGAGTAGCGAGGGGGCAAGAGATAGGGACAGTGTGTGGTGTTGGAGGGGGTAGATAGGGACAGTGGTTTGGAGGGAGTAGATAGGGACAGTGTGTGGAGGGGGTAGATAGGGACAGTGGTGGGAGGGGAGATAGAATGAATATAAGGGGGAGTGATAGGGAGAATGCGCAGTGTACCTCAGGAAGTGGCGAGTGAAACATCGACTGTGAGTATTACAATATGGCCTCTCTACCTTCATCCACCCACTGAGCTGATTCCACCCTCACTAATAAACAACCATTCATCCCTTATATTAAAGAATTTTTTTCTTTCTACTTATTATACTTTTTCGTAAATGAAATAGTGTTTGTGTATGTTTTCGGTAAAAGTGAAGATATTTTGTAGTTCTAATAACTCAATTTTTTAACGACAAATGTCTATTCTAAAAATGAAATATACCTACTTGCAAGTAGCTAATATCTTCTACATATTGTGTAGATATTTAATAATTTTGGCCATAAAAAGGTAAATCCTTTGGGACCAAAGCGTACAAATTCATGAGTCCAAGGTTAGAAACGCATTCAAAATTTAGAATTGAAATTCATATGTTCGGTGACTTATTTGATAAAATTTGTTGAGTTTAAGGAGAGTTTCATAAAAAATAAAACTAAATTATTTTTAATACTTGGGTAACGGGTAGGTGTGTACTTTTTTGTACTTATATAGAGAAAGAAGTTTAGACCTAGAATCATGTCCTATTCATAATCCTATAACAATTTATTCTGTATTATCATAAATCCTTATTCCTTCGAAACCGAAATGTTTCGCGAGTATATTTTTAATTGTTCGCGAGTTTAAGTGTGTACATCTGGGGTCAGAGTATTCCAAGACCAGCAGCGAGACGTTGGCTATTAAAGTAAGATATCTTTATAATAATTTATTCTTATAATAAAGTAAGTAATAAATAGTCTAAAATTTTCAAGTAATTTTTTCGAGTTTTTCACAAAAAAGATCAAACAAAATAAATAAATAATAAAAAAGAAAATTAAAACTTTAAGTTTAAAATCAATTTGTCTAAATAAATGATATATTTTTAATATAATTTTATTGCGAATATTTGTATAAAAATACTTTAAATTCACTATATTATTTTACTAATAATATCTTTTATCTATTTTCAGGTACGTGCTCGTATTACTAATATTAATCGATCCAGATCGCAGGTCGAAACACGAGACGTTGGCTGTTAAGGTAATATATCTATTTATTAGTCTATATTACTTTAAATTCACTAAATTATTTTACTAATAATATCTTTTATCTATTTTCAGGTAAGTGGTCGTCCTACTAATATTAACATTTACTAGATTAAGTATTTGATTTTCTTATCTCCTGGAAAATCAAATACTTAATCTTTTTAGCCTTTTATCCATTTTCCCGTATATTCCTTACTCTTCCCATTTCGAAGTGAATCGCGAGTATATTTTTTATTGTGCGCGAGTGTCAGAGTGCTACTGTGGGGTCAGCATCGCAGGTCGAAACACGAGACGTTGGCTGTTAAGGTAATATATCTATTTAATATTCTATATTACTTTAAATTCACTAAATTATTTTACTAATAATTTCGTTTTTTTCTATTTCCAGGTAGGTGGTCGTCCTACTAATATTAACATTTACTAGATTAAGTATTTGATATTCTTATGTCCTGGAAAATCAAATCCTTAATCTTTTTAGACTTTTATCCATTTTCCCGTAAATTCCTTACTCTTTCCATCTCGAAAGAAACCGCGAGTATATTTTTTATTGTGCGCGAGTGTCAGAGTGTTACTGTGGGTTCAGCAAGGCAGGTCGAAACACTAGACGTTGGCTGTTAAGGTAATATATCTATTTAATACTCTATATTATTTTAAATTTACTAAATTATTTTACTAATGATTTTTTTTTTCTATTTCCAGGTAAGTGGTCGTCCTACTAATATTAACATTTACTAGATTAAGTATTTGATTTTCTTATGTCCTGGAAAATCAAATCCTTAATCTTTTTAGCCTTTTATCCATTTTCCAGTAAATTCCTTACTCTTTCCATCTCAAAGTGAATCGCGAGTATATTTTTTATTGTGCGCGAGTGTCAGAGTGTTACTGTGGGGTCAGCATCGCAGGTCGAAACACGAGACGTTGGCTGTTAAGGTACTATATCTATTTAATACTCTATATTACTTTAAATTCACTAAATTATTTTACTAATAATTTCTTTTTTTTTCTATTTCCAGGTATGTGCTCGTCCTACTAATATTAACATTTACTAGCTTAAGTATTTGATTTTCTTATCTCCTGGAAAATCAAATACTTAATCTTTTTAGCCTTTTATCCATTTTCCCGTATATTCCTTACTCTTCCCATTTCGAAGTGAATCGCGAGTATATTTTTTATTGTGCGCGAGTGTCAGAGTGCTACTGTGGGGTCAGCATCGCAGGTCGAAACACGAGACGTTGGCTGTTAAGGTATTATATCTATTTAATATTCTATATTACTTTAAATTCACTAAATTATTTTACTAATAATTTCGTTTTTTTCTATTTCCAGGTAGGTGGTCGTCCTACTAATATTAACATTTACTAGATTAAGTATTTGATATTCTTATGTCCTGGAAAATCAAATCCTTAATCTTTTTAGCCTTTTATCCATTTTCCCGTATATTCCTTACTCTTCCCATTTCGAAGTGAATCGCGAGTATATTTTTTATTGTGCGCGAGTGTCAGAGTACTACTGTGGGTCAGCATCGCCGGTCGAAACACGAGACGTTGGCTGTTAATGTACTATATCTATTTAATACTCTATATAACTTTCAATTCACTAAATTATTTTAATAATGACTTTTTTTCTATTTCCAGGTAAGTGTTCGTCCTACTAATATTAACATTTACTAGCTTAAGTATTTGATTTTCTTATGCCCTGGAAAATCAAATTATTAATCTTTTTAGCCTTTTATCCATTTTCCCGTAATTTCCTTCTCTTTCCATCTCGAAGTGAATCGCGAGTATATTTTTTATTGTGCGCGAGTGCCAGAGTGTTACTGTGGGTTCAACATCGCAGGTCGAAACACGAGACGTTGGCTGTTAAGGTACTATATCTATTTAATACTCTATATTACTTTAAATTCACTGAATTATTTTACTAATAATTTCTTTTTTTCTATTTCCAGATATGTGCTCGTCCTACTAATATTAACATTTACTAGCTTAAGTATTTGATTTTCACTGTTAAGGTACTATATCTATTTAATGATCTATATAACTTTAAATTCACTAAATTATTTTACTAATGATTTCTTTTTTTCTATTTCCATGTAAGTGTTCGTCCTACTAATATTAACATTTACTAGATTAAGTATTTGATTTTCTTATGTCCTGGAAAATCAAATTCTTAATCTTTTTAGCCTTTTATCCATTTTCCCGTAATTTCCTTATTCTTTCTATCTCGAATCGAATCGCGAGTATACTTTTTATTGTGCGTGAGTGTCAGATTGTTACTGTGGGGTCAACATCGCAGGTCGAAACACGAGAGTTGGCTGTTAAGGTAATATCTTTATTTAATACTCTATATTTTAAATTCACAAAAATTATTTTACTAATGATTTCTTTTTTTCTATTTCCAGGTAAGTGTTCGTCCTACTAATATTAACATTTACTAGATTAAGTATTTGATTTTCTTATGCCCTGGAAAATCAAATTCTTAATCTTTTTAGCCTTTTATCCATTTTCCCGTAAATTCCTTACTCTTTCCATCTCGAAGTGAATCGCGAGTATATTTTTTATTGTGCGCGAGTGCCAGAGTGTTACTGTGGGTTCAACATCGCAGGTCGAAACACGAGACGTTGGCTGTTAAGGTACTATATCTATTTAATACTCTATATTACTTTAAATTCACTGATTTATTTTACTAATAATTTCGTTTTCTATTTCCAGATATGTGCTCGTCCTACTAATATTAACATTTACTAGCTTAAGTATTTGATTTTCTTGTCCCCTGGAAAATCAAATACTTAATCTTTTTAGCCTTTTATCCATTTTCCCGTATATTCCTTACTCTTCCCATTTCGAAGTGAATCGCGAGTATATTTTTTATTGTGCGCGAGTGTCAGAGTGCTACTGTGGGGTCAGCATCGCTGGTCGAAACACGAGACGTTGGCTGTTAAGGTAATATATCTATTTAATATTCTATATTACTTTAAATTCACTAAATTATTTTACTAATAATTTCGTTTTTTTCTATTTCCAGGTAGGTGGTCGTCCTACTAATATTAACATTTACTAGATTAAGTATTTGATATTCTTATGTCCTGGAAAATCAAATCCTTAATCTTTTTAGCCTTTTATCCATTTTCCCGTAAATTCCTGACTCTTTCCATCTCTAAGTGAATCGCGAGTATATTTTTTATTATGCGCGAGTGTCAGAGTGTTACTATGGGGTCAGCATCGCAGGTCGAAACACGAGACGTTGGCTGTTAATGTACTATATCTATTTAATACTCTATATAAATTTAAATTCACTAAATTATTTTACTAATAATTTCTTTTTTTTCTATTTCCAGGTAAGTGCTCGTCCTACTAATATTAACATTTACTAGATTAAGTATTTGATTTTCTTATGCCCTGGAAAATCAAATTCTTAATCTTTTTAGCCTTTTATCCATTTTCCCGTAAATTCCTTACTCTTCCCATTTCGAAGTGAATCGCGAGTATATTTTTTATTGTGCGCGAGTGTCAGAGTACTACTGTGGGGTCATCATCGCCGGTCGAAACACGAGACGTTGGCTGTTAAGGTACTATATCTATTTAATACTCTATATTACTTTAAATTCACTAAATTATTTTAGTAATAATTTCTTTTTTTCTATTTCCAGGTATGTGCTCGTCCTACTAATATTAACATTTACTAGCTTAAGTATTTGATTTTCTTATGTCCTGGAAAATCAAATTCTTAATCTTTTTAGCCTTTTATCCATTTTTTCGTAATTTCCTTTCTCTTTCCATCTCGAAGTGAATCGCGAGTATATTTTTTATTGTGCGCGAGTGTCAGATTGTTACTGTGGGGTCAACATCGCAGGTCGAAACACGAGACGTTGGCTGTTAAGGTACTATATCTATTTAATACTCTATATAACTTTAAATTCACTAAATTATTTTACTAATGATTTCTTTTTTTCTATTTCCAGGTAAGTGTTCGTCCTACTAATATTAACATTTACTAGCTTAAGTATTTGATTTTCTTATGCCCTGGAAAATCAAATTCTTAATCTTTTTAACCTTTTATCCATTTTCCCGTAAATTCCTGAACTCTTTCCATCTCTAAGTGAATCGCGAGTATATTTTTATTTGTGCGCGAGTGTCAGATTGTTACTGTGGGGTCAACATCGCAGGTCGAAACACGAGACGTTGGCTGTTAAGGTACTATATCTATTTAATACTCTATATTACTTTAAATTCACTAAATTATTTTCCTAATAATTTCTTTTTTTCTATTTCCAGGTAAGTGCTCGTCCTACTAATATTAACATTTACTAGATTAAGTATTTGATTTTCTTATGCCCAGTAAAATCAAATTCTTAATCTTTTTAGCCTTTTATCCATTTTCCCGTAAATTCCTGGCTCTTTCCATCTCTAAGTGAATCGCGAGTATATTTTTTATTGTGCGCGAGTGTCAGAGTGTTACTGTGGGGTCAGCATCGCAGGTCGAAACACGAGACGTTGGCTGTTAAGGTAATATATCTAATTAATACTCTATATAACTTTAAATTCACTAAATTATTTTACTAATAATATCTTTTATCTATTTTCAGGTAAGTGTTCGTCCTACTAATATTAACATTTACTAGATTAAGTATTTGATTTTCTTATGCCCAGTAAAATCAAATTCTTAATCTTTTTAGCCTTTTATCCATTTTCCCGTAAATTCCATACTCTTTCCATCTCGAAGTGAATCGCGAGTATATTTTTTATTGTGCTCGAGTGTCAGAGTGTTACTGTGGGGTCAGCATCGCAGGTCGAAACACGGGACGTTGGCTGTTAAGGTACTATATCTATTTAATACACTATATTACTTTAAATTCACTAAATTATTTTACTAATGATTTTTTTTTTCTATTTCCAGGTAAGTGCTCGTCCTACTAATATTAACATTTACTAGATTAAGTATTTGATTTTCTTATGCCCAGTAAAATCAAATTCTTAATCTTTTAGCCTTACCTTTCCCGTAAATTCCTTACTCTTCCCATTTCTAAGTGAATCGCGAGTATATTTTTTATTGTGCGCGAGTGTCAGAGTGTTCCTGTGGGGTCAGCATCGCAGGTCGAAACACTAGACGTTGGCTGTTAAGGTAATATTTCTATTTAATAGTCTATAATATTACTTTAAATTCACTAAATTATTTTACTAATAATTTCTTTTTTTCTATTTCCAGGTAGGTGGTCGTCCTACTAATATTAACATTTACTAGATTAAGTATTTGATATTCTTATGTCCTGGATAATCAAATACTTAATCTTTTTAGCCTTTTATCCTTTTTCCCGTAAATTCCTTACTCTTCCCATTTCGAAGTGAATCGCGAGTATATTTTTTATTGTGCGCGAGTGTTAGAGTGTTACTGTGGGATCAGCATCTCAGGTCGAAACACGAGACGTTAGCTGTTAAGGTAATATATACCTATTTAATACTCTATATTACTTTAAATTCACTAAATTCTTTTACTAATAATTTTTTTTCTATTTTCAGGTAGGTGCTCGTCCTACTAATACTAACATTTTTATTAAATTATTAAGTACAAAAAAATAAATTAATTAAATTTCAAAATTATCTATATCCAATTTTGTAATCTTTTCTTTTTGTCTAAATTTTTTCCGAGCAATTTCGTCTTTATATTTTCAGTTTAATAAATTTATTTCACATGGATAGATAAATACAATTTCAATTTTGTTTAAAAAAATAACATTCAAGAATAAATAATAAATAATACACTTTTCAAAATTATCTCCTTCTTTTTAAATTTTCCCCTCGATACTTCAATCTAATTATTTTCTTTTTCTGATTTTATGCACAACTCAATATCGAACTTTCTCTCATCATACTTAGACGTTATAAATTTTTCTATATTTGTTTCTTAACAAATATTTGACAAAATTTTTATACAAAATTTCCAATGTTTAAGACTTTGATACGAATCAAATTGCAGTATTGGAGACATTGTACTGGTATTTGATTCGTACAAGGTCTTTTAACAATTACTTATCTCAAGTCTAGACGTATTCTGTTACAAATATAATGTCTCCTATTTGTTTCAAAATACGTGTCTAACCTTGAGATTTTAATTATTTTCGGCTTTCAAATTGTATTGGACATTTGAAAATAAAGAAAATATTTAAAATTTTAAAAATATCACTCTATGAGTATGATATTATATAATTTGCGATCAAAATTATATTCCTTTTATTATTATTTATTTATCTATCCATGTGGGGGGTGGTGACAGCTGCCTACTCGTGGTGCCCCCTGTTTCGCTAAACAGCTGTCTATGTCTCTGTGTATAAATTAACTATTGAGATATAATCATATATAATAATATTACATTTGCATGAATTATTACATATATAATACACATTAATGATCATTTTCAATTTCTAAAACTCAAAATATGATAAAAAATATTACTTTTTTAAATTAATATGTAAAATTCATTCAAAATTTATGCAAATAATATTATATTATTATATATGAAATTTGAAATATTTATATTCGACTGAAAATACAAGGGAAACTTTTCTCTCTAAGTATTATTAGTATAATAATTTAATAAGTAAGTACCTGGAGGCCCCGAGCGATGCTCGGTAACTTCTTCCTTCAGTTAAAAGCTTTATTTTAATATTATTTTTAATTTAAAATTCTGATATAAAAGTCGATTTTTATTTGAGAGCCGCTTTCAAATTAAAAAAATACAAAATTATATAATAGTCGCCCAATGTAGCCCCCCCCACCTCCACCCCGCTCGACCCCACCCCGAAACCTCTCCCTACCCCCGGATTTCCCACCACTGCGCCCCACCTTCTGAACCTGTTTTGATTCAACCATATGATTCATTTTTATTCATCCAATTAATAAATAAAACCTATCAAAATGTGTTGTTTTTTCAGAAAATTGAGACCTGCTTATGCGAAATATATTTTTAAATAAATTCTTGATTATTTTTTATTCTATTAAATAAATAAAGTTCTTTATAAATACAATTATAAAACGTTTATTAATATTTCTAACGTTTAGGGAGAACAAAATATGTTAAAATCCACAATCACAATACTTCTTCAAGGCCTTTTAGAACAATGAAACAAACAACCCATTGTCCGCCTGGGTATAAAAGGAAAAGGGAAACCTTTTTTAAAACCCTAAGAATGGGATTTGTCTAACTGAGAATAATTAATTTGATTACGAATAAACCCATCAAAAACAATTTTGTCGAAGATGAGACCGTGACAGATCGAATTGTCACCCAAAAACCCCCTAACCCGTGAATTTCATCAAAATCGGTAGAGTCGTTTTCAAAATATAACCAAGATACAAATATATAAACAAATAAATAAATATACAATTTTTGCTCGTTTAATAAGAGTAGATAAATACAATTGCTTAAGTGCATATTTTTTCTAAATTAAATGGTTGTTGGGATAAAAATTCGAACAAATTATTATGAGAAAAAATCTATAGATTTCACATATGATATTCCATTCCAAGATTACACGTTGCATTTTTTAAATTAATTTGTGATCGTGAATAAAATATTAATATCTGGGTACCTACCGGGTAGGTGTGTACTTCTTTGGTATTATAGATAGGAATATTTATTTATTTTTGAATAGAGTGTCAATACAAATACAGTATACAAAAATTTTTTAGAATTACAAAATTGTGATTCTCATGTATTAGAAGTACAACAAAGATCAAAAGCACACAAATATACAAATACAGTAGGCTCTCGATAAATCGAACCTCGGTAATTCGAAAACCTCTATAATTCGAAGAAAACCCTCGGTCCCCCGAGAGAACCTCTATAACTCGAAGAAAATCAATGTATTTTGGTCCCCTCTATAAATCGAAGTGAAGCTAGACCGGCCCACTCCACAATTTTTCCAAGAACTTACCTCCCTCCAATGTCTATGATTCATGCTACACCACCCCTGAAATGCTTTAGTGCAGTTTCAGCCTTAAAATATGAAATCTCTTCCGCTAATCTACAGATCAAATAAGAAGGCGTGGATGACAGCAGTATTGTTTTCTGAATGGTTAATGAGCATTGATGCTGAAATGAGAAGAGAAAAACGAAAAATTTTGATGTTTATCGATAATTGCACAGCCCATAAAGATGTCCCTTCACTTGAAAATATAGAGCTGAAATATTTACCCCCTAACACAACTTCAATTCTTCAACCCCTAGATCAAGGAATCGTTAAAAATTTTAAAACCTTGTATCGAAAATAAGTGGTTAGAACTGTAATAGACACTATGGAAAATGGAAATAACCTGTGCAGCATTTCAGTGCTTACTGCAATGGAAATGGCTCACAAAGCATGGGAAGGGGTTAGCTCACAGACAATCGCAAATTGTTTTAAAGCCTGCGGATTCATCAAGGATCAGGAATGCAAGGACGGAAATGATATGGTTCAACAAGATCTGCAAGATGAGGGACCTCTTTTGAGTGCTTGGAACAGACTTCCAGAGGTTCCCATAACTTTCAACGATTATGTTAATATTGACAATAATGTTGCCACAGCGGGTACATTGTCTGATGAAGACATTATGAAACAGTCAATTGTGGTCAATCAACAGATTTCTGACAGTGAAGATGAAGACAACGATGTTCCGATGGTGTCTTCTAAGGAAGCAACCTTTTTTTTAAGAGGGTTGGGTTGTGTGTTCAAAGCAGTGAGCACTTTGGAAAATGCTGTGGACCAGATTGCAGCCAACCAAGCGACCCAAACGAAAATAACCGATTTTTTTATGAAGAAATGATATAACTTTTTTATAATAAATAAATTGATCCACATGTATTATTATAATATGTATTTTTGTTTCTACCAGCATTCACAATCTTATACAATGACATATATGTACACGGATTTCTTTAATAAAATGTAACTTTCTTCAATTCGAATTTTTACTTTCAGCCCCTCTTTAATTCGAACTCTCACTATTTCGAAAAACTCGATAATTCGAATTTTTTGTTTGGTCCCTATAAATTCGAATTATCGAGAGTCTACTGTATATCTTAAAAGTTTATAAAGATTAATAGTTAAAATTAACATTTTTTTTCTTTCTTTAACATAAAAAAGAAAACAAAAGAACAACACACAAATACAAAAATATATCTTAATTCACAAATTATAAATTATGCCTACAACTCGTCCAGTCTATAGAGATTTAGAGTTAGCAAGAAGCATTTTAGTTTTGTCTTCAAAAGAAAGAGCGTTGGCAAACTCTTAATTTCTAAAGGTACCTTATTGTAAATTTTTATGACGTTATTAACTGGGCTTTTTAATGTCAAAGACAATCAACTGGCATTTATCCTCAGATCATTCCTGCATCTAGTGTTATATTCGTGACTAAAGATATTTTTATGAAAAAGTGGTGGGTGTGTTTTTTTTAAATAAAACACTTTCCATAACTCAGACGTCATATACAGTTAAAATGTTCAATTCTTGGAAGATACTTTTGCTGTGAGTTCTCGGTCCCGCCCCTTCAATAGCTCTAACACACCTTTTTTGTGCAGTAAACAATCTAGCAAGAGTAGACCCTCCCCAAATTACTATACCATATCTCAAACTGGTTTCAACATAGGCTTAATAAATATTTAAGAGAACCCTCAGAGGAACCGTATGTCGAAGAGTGCGGATCAGAAAACCATATTTATTGACCCTTTGTTTAATCATATTGATGTGATTACTCCAACTTAGATGTCTGACGAGGTGACTGTGGGTCAGTGGCTAGAGTGTCGGATCGCTGACTCGAAGATCGCTGGTTCGAGACCGAGTCTCGGCAGATAGATATTTGCAGTCGCCTCCTCTTGGAAAGTAATGGCAACCTACCAAGAGTATAATTGCCTAGTCACCTCTCCAAATTAGCCGTTCGGAACCGGCGTTAAAAAGTAGGTCCTGTATATCTGTGTAAAACAACTAAACACACTCAGCACAGGTATATGTGGAGAGGCGCCGACACCCGTTTCGGGTATGGCACTCGAAGAAGAAGATGTCTGTCAATATTTAGCCCCAAGAACTTCACCTCGTCTATAATTCTGATTGCTCCGAAATCATTCAAGCCTAAATTATGTTGTACGGATCCATACTCTCCAAACTGTATGTTTTGAGTCTTTTCGATATTTAACTGGAGGCTGTTCTCCTTAAACCACCGCGATACTCCAAGTAACGATCTATTCACGGTCGATGAAAGAAGTAGCTCGTTTTTCCCCATAGACTATTGCTGTGTCGTCAGCAAAGAGTATCACATTTTCCTCTGCTACGATCAAGTCGTTGATATATACAATGAATAGCAGAGAGAAAGAAGTACATATAGGGCAGGGGCGTGCTGGCCCGCTGGGACACCGGGCAAATGCCCGGTGGGCCGCTGCCCGCCACATTAAAAATTAAGAATATTTTAAAAGAACAAGATCGTTGACGCCGATTCATTTTCAAGGGCCACTTGCCTATTCGATGATTATAGCAAAAACCTTCCTTTTAGTTTTAAAGTTCCTCTCCTTCGTAATTGATGCCCTTCGGTCTCCATCTCGATCACTTGCGAGAGCCCTTTGGTTCTCCTTTTTATCTATTCCTTTATTTTTCGCCGGTGGTCCTGCTATATTCGGTGATATTGTCAGTTGCAAAAAACAGGATGGGGGTGGAAGGTCTTTTACAATGTTTTTCACACATGTGGGTATCACGAGACGTCCTGTGTTAATGTAAACAGAGGCGTATTTTCGGGGGTCCATGGGGTCTGGATCCCCCCCCCCCCCCAAAGCTCTAAGAATTTTTTATTTGTTATTTGAAATATATAAATATATGGTAGGTAATATTGTATTTTATTATTATATTTTTCCACTTTTTTAATTACTCTTATTATATGTTTATGCTAAGATGTCATCCGAAATTGGTCCACCAGGATACACCACCTACACGGAGTCGCGGCGGCCATTTGGCTGAAATTATATTCCAAACATAATGTCATCGAATATTCTTTAAAATAAAATAAAAATTGTGGCAATATCACTTAAAGAGGTTTTTTTTATTTTATTTTAAAGTTCGACCGCTCTTAATGAAAAAACCTGTATAATGTATATTAAAAAAAATATAAGATATATTAAATTTTTGTATTTTTTCAATAATAGACCCCTCCCAGAAGAAAATTGTAAATACGCCACTGAATGTAAGTAACATTTACCTACTGTGTTAGATCTTACATAGATTTATGTCGCTATTAATAAATAACACGTTTGCTCAATGTTGATTATTAAATTTTGATTATAGAATCGACCGCCTATACATAGCATCTAATTGAAATAATCTTTCGTCTGATATTTTCAAAACACAGATTTTCTTTTAACGACTAGTTTACAAACACCAATACTGTTTCTGTGGTATTTCATGAAATGAATAAATAAGCATTATTAACAAATTAAAAAAAAAATAGTGGGCCGAAATTGTGTCGCATATCCAGGGCCGCCCCGTGCCAGCCAGCACGCCCCTGATATAGGGTATAGGATATAGTGATTGGCCCACATACATTGATTGGCTCATACTTCTCTAAACGACTAGAATAAGAAATATAAACGTCAAAAAGGCGTAGAGACAAGTTTTAAATTACGGGGCATCTATGTTAGTTGTGATGGCAAGATGTTTTGATGATAGAAAATCTGGTATGGCGGGGTTAAACAATTTTTGCCGAGTCGTATTATTTCTCCAAGGGAAAAAATAAATAAAAACGTAAGGATAGTATGCAAATTATTTTAGTTTATGTGCGTTAATTATGTAGACTGGGTCAATGACTAGTAGTGGGGCCAATAGCTATGTTTTGGAGAAATTTTTTTAACTTTGGGCCTTTTTAAAAATGGTTCCAGAATCTTACATTTTTTTATTTTGTATCAAAAGAACAGTACTTTTAGCATTCATATAGAAATTTCTAAGTTGATTGTCTTTCGGGGCTTTCAGTAATTGAGTAAAAACAAGGATGCCCTACCTACCTACTTCAGGGTTTGCCTCCCTGCCCACGTGACCTCATGATTCTTTTATCAACAGAATCATGTACTATCCCTTAATTTATGTATCCATATAAAAAACAATAAAATGAATTAAAATATTAATAAAAACTTAATAAAATTTTATATACATATATGTATGTATGTAATTTTATTTTTTTTACAAAACCAAATAAAAAAGTTATTATTTTTTTGGAAAATATAACTTATTCATTCAAGTATTGTAATCGTGCATGAAAAAAGTTTTGTTTTTTCCTCTTTTTTTCGAAGTATCTCAAAAACGGCTGAAACTTTTTTTGTCTAAAAAAAATTGGCCGGAACCATATGGCATTACGGTCTACTAAAAAGCCCTAATAAGTGAACATTGAAAAAATTATATTTTTCGAGATAATAATTGTTCTGTCTGTTAGTCTGTGCGTTACTAAATTTTTATGGACGAACCAGCTCAAAAACTAATGTGAATATCGAAACCAAATTTCACACGTAGTTTTGGTCCATTCAGATTAAGGTGCATCTCAACCCAAAATATTGGTGGGCGGGGGGGGGGGGGGGGGGTTAAAAATAAAAAAATCTAGACCATTTGAGCGAACTCAACCAAATTTTGTATACATAATCAGTGGGCCCACACTAATTTAAAAATGCAAAAACTAACCACCCAAATGGGGGGGGGGTCAAAAATGAAAATCTAGACCCTTCTACCAAACCCAACCAAATTTTGAATCTGTGGGTCTCTAGAAGCCTAGAAATGCAAAAACTGGGTGCGGAGGGTGGGTGCGGGGTGAAATGGGGGGGTGAGGAGTGATCCGGAGTATGGTGGGGGTGCAGGGGTGGTGCGGGGTGGAGTCCAGGGGCCATAGCGGGGGTGGGGCCCAGGAGGCTAGGCGGGGTGTGGTGCTCAGGGTTGGAGGGCACGGGGTAGAGTCCGGGGTGGGTGGGGTGCGGGTGGTGGTGTGGGGGCGGGGGTTTGGAACGGGTGCATGGTGCGGTGGCGGGGGTGCTGGAGGGGTTTTGGGGGTGGGGTGTTAGTGGGTTAGGGTGTGGAATGGAGTGTTGGGATGGTGGTGTGGGGGCGGGACTTGGGCATGGTGCGGGGGGGGGGGGGTCCATCCTGGCTAGCAAGAGGGCCTTCGAAGGCGGGCCTTGCAGCTAGTACATTATATAATCCGTTGTCCCACAGAAGGCCATTTGAGCAAACTCAACCATATTTTATATACATAACACTGCCCAACAATGAAAATGCTTCGGGCTCAAAAATAGCTGATTCTTATGTATTTCCACCTGCTGAATTCAAAAATCACCATAAAGATTACCGATTAGCTCTTGTTTTGGAGATATAATCGATCAAAACGGTGAAAAAGACCATTTTGACCTATTTTCGAGTTCCGTTAGATATTAAACAACAATATTTGAGATCACAATATTTTGTTGAACTAATAGAAAACAGCTTCCTCTTGGATTTACAAATTACCACTTGTTTGTAGCTCAATTAGAACTCGAGTTATAGCTAAGTTATACCGAAACTGTATAAGTTATCAATTAAATAATTCTAATAGTTATTAAAATTATTGTTTTATTATATTTGTGACAAAACCAACCCTTCAATTTAATGAATAACTAAAAAACTAAAACTACGTGATTATAATCAGTGGGCAGCACAGAAATCTAAAAATGCAAAAACTAACCTTCACCCAAAATGAGGGTGGGGGGGCTCAAAAAATTAAAATATAGAGGGTCCTTATACCAAACTCACCAACTAAATTTTAGTGAGGCTTAATCAGTAAGCCTCGCAAGTCTAAAATTGAAAACTGTAAATTGCCTAAAAATGGGGGGGGGAAATACATAGTCATTATTTATCGCTATATTGCAAGCGTTGATTTCAGTGTTAAATTAGCTCTCACTGTACTGTTTTTAAATCAAATCTCAGTTTGGCGCTATTGTGACGTCATCGATTGTAACAGGAGTCAATTGTGCCAAGTTTAAATTACTTCAAATTGCAATAGAGTCATTAAGAAATAGATTTTTAACATTAAACAATTTCGTTTTTGTTGTTCAACAAAACATTTGTGATATAATTAAGCAATACGATTAAATATTTAGAATTTAAGTTGATATCAATAAAATTTCAACAACCAAACAATATCCCATTCAAAGGTTATAGGCATATTGTTTAAATTATCAAATAATTTAGTATTATCACATTTAGAGAATAATTAATATCTATTTGCATATATAGATGGAATAAATTATGTTGAAGGACTTATGAGGGACATTCAAAGACATGTTGAATCTTAAAGGGGAATACAGAAAGATTATTTAATTGGTAACCAAATCGTGCCAATGAAAGTGCAGGACACAAATATCTTTGAGAAAAACATTCTATTCATTGCAATTATTAAACGATAATATGATAAATGCAGAGTAAAAGACATTTGTACTTATATATCTGTTCATCTTATTAATTTTTATATTTTAAATTTTTGTCAATGTATCTGTTCATCCATGGCTTTACTATGAGGGTGCCTAATCTGACTTACCTGCGCGCTATGCAGCGTTCTCCTCGTCTCTGGACCTCCTCCGTTTTCCATTGAAGAGCAAAGAGGCTCAAATACTTGTTTTATTTAGAATGTATAAGCAGGCATAATTTATAGGTTTTTCAACCAGCATTGAATCAGCATATAGTTATAATCAGCTTAACGTTCTAATTCAGTGTGCCCCCTGCACTTCAACCCACGGTCCAACCTCCAACCCCAGTCCACGCACCACACCAAACCCACCAGCACCCCCGCACCAGAATTTCATCACCTGTTCTCGAATTGCCCTGTACTACCTCATTCTTGAACCACCTGAACCCCACCACCAACTCCTGCACGCCACACACTACATTCCACCCCGCCCACTTGCACCACCCTTTTTGAAGTTTCGTATTCTACTTCAGCTCCTCATTTTCGCTCACTCTATTCTTACCTCTCTCATAATTTCAAACCATCCAATTTATTCCACCCCCACCACCTCCAATCTAGTTTATTTAGCTCGATTCACTATAAAATTTCAGTTGAGTTTGCTCCATGTAAGAAATTTTATTTTTTGACACTTCATTTTTGAGAGGGTTAGTTTTTGAATTTCTATAGCCTATAATCAATAGATATCATATACAAAATTTGTTGAGTTTTTGAAATAAAGTTATCAGAAATAACATCACTCAACTTTGGCATGAATAACATTTGTCGTAGAGTTAATAGTTTAGGAGTTATTTTATAATTTTCATTCAGCCCCCCCAAACCCCTCTTTGGGGTCAAAATATCAAAACGTTATATAGCTATAAACATAATAAAGATAAGAGTAAATAAATATTTTATTTAATATGGATTTAATATGAGTTAAGGATACTGGGTCACTTCATGGCTCACAACATAAGTTAGAAGACATCTGATGAAAATATGAAATTTCATAATTATCCCTTCAGCCGTTTTTACGTGAATCGTGAGCAACTTTTCGCGGAAACCACGGAAACGCACAGACAGACAGACATACAGGAATTTTGTTGAGGGTGTTTTCGTTCATAACTTTGCTTGAAACGTGGGCAACCAAAATTTATGATTTGGACCAATGTTCAGACAAAACCTTAATTTTATATATATGGAATAAATGAATTAGCTTTTGAAAAGCCGCGCTACCTAAAATATCCATAACTCCTTTGATTAATTTAAAATACTTGCAAAAAATATTGAAAATAAAAGAACGTGGTTACCGACATCCCGCGAATTTATCATACATTTTAATTACCATACATAATAATTTCCATCTTTTCGAATTAGAAATATTTAATTTTGATTTAAATATCATGTATCAATCTTCATATTAAAATTTAAAAATTTCTTTAAATGTTACGCCCACTACCTTCTGGTCTTCCACGGCCAAAACTACAGGTAACCTATAAGTGTAATCATGTGTTTGAAATTTGAACTTCATACGATGCAATCTTAAGGTGCCCTTTAATACCACGAAATTTGGGACTTTTTTTCAGATTTTTGCTTATAACTTCAATTCGAAAATTTACTCTTACCAAAATGAAAGAGCATAGAATTTCTCGAGGAATATCCTACGGAAACTTGTATCAGTTTAGCTGTTTAACACATAATCCATCGTCATTAGGCAAGTTTTACCAACTTTGCGTAAAAGTGAATTATTTCATTAGGTGATCACAAAGAAACCAGTTTTCGAATTTTCATGCTTATCCCCATAATAGTCGTCAATTACAAAAAATGACATTATAAAAGTTTCATCTTAATTTGACAACCCGTGCCGCAATAAGTTCGATCATGTCCTGTCTTGGAAAATGCTGAATTCTTCTAATCTAAAATGTTTTAACAAAAAAAAGTGGCTCAAATAAAACTTCAAGACAACAAAATCTTCGAAAATGAGACAAGTATCAAGTTTCTAGGATGAGTGGTTTTCATTTTAGGAATGAAAAACTCCAATTTTTTCAACCACATTGCGGCACGAGTTACCGTTGTCCAATTATTAAGATGAATGGTAGCAATCCCGTTTTTTAACTAATTGGTAACAATTTGGGGGTTAGCGACGCAAAAATTGGTAGAGATGTTTCTTGTGACCCCCTAATGAGCATTAATTCACTTGGTAAAAATTGCCTATTTTGACGATCGATTGTTGCTAAACGGCTGATAATATTTTAACTTATAAGTAGATTATTCGACGCGTAATGTTATGCTCTTTCATTTTGATAAGAGTAAAATTTTCTGTAGGACGCATGATTTTCGGGTTATAAGCAAAATATAAAAAAAGCCCAAAATTTTCGTGAAGTTTTTAAAGCACCAGAAACCGTCGAAAACTCATATAACTCTTATTTGGAATGCTTAACGTCAATTAAAATTATTTCCGGATTGTACGTGTACTTTTTTTGACCAGCGCGGCATATTTTCGGTTGTTTTCAGAGAGAATTCATCAGTCAACGTCATTAACCCAGATTTTATATTATAAATGGACTTTGTATTAGGCAACATCCCGCATACGCCCGTTTCAAATTTTTGATTTTAGTTTTTTCACTCCACCCTACTAATCATTGAATCACATTAAGCGAGTGTTCTATGGGACTTGTTATTATCCTCACGAAGCTGATTACATTGCTCTATCGTTGTTACACCCTGCATGGCAAAAATTACCGCTCTAAATTTAAAAATTCGAATGGAAGAAGTCTCGAAATTTTATGAATTAGAGGACATTGCGTCAGAAGGCGAGCTGTGCCGGGTTTTTAGGACAAAAAGCAAGGAGAATCTCGAAATTTTGGAGTTAACAGACCCTGAAAATGTGTGGCAGCCTATCCATGTTGGGCGTCTCGTCGCATCTGACCTGTCTTGGAACGAACACATCTCCTCTGTAGCGAAATCTGCAGCATGGAAGATTGGCCTCTTATTCAGGTCTAAGCGATTTTTCACGCCCCTACATTTTCTCACCATCTATCCGCCCCTGTCTCGAATATGGCCCTCATCTGTGGAGAGGAGCCTCAAAATATTCTCTTTTGCTACTCCTGGATGCAATTCAGAAACGAGCCGTCAGGCTAATTGATGATTCTGGGCTCCCAGCCTCCATCTTTCCCAGCCCTTATAATCTTCAAACCTTCAAAAGCCGAGTGCATAAACACCTACGTCTCCACCTCCTCTCACTTAATCAACTCTCCCTTCTCTTCGGTAATGCAAGGGTCTTTTCGAGATCCATAGGGGTTGCATCTTTTCTGGTGCGCCCGTTCTTGCATTCGATTGCATTAAAAAAAAAAAGAAAAAAAATAGAATTTCCGTGTGAAACCACCTAATATTTCACAAATAAGTTCACATCAAGAGCAATTTAAAATTCATCCAGAAAATTAAATTTTCTGACTCGTACTGTTTGACCAGCTCAATATTTTAGATTATCTATAATTTTCGAATTAATAAACTGTTGTAAAATCTATTGCTGTAGAAATAATTAATGGATTTTTCTCGAAGTAAAAGAGGGAAGTGGATTTATATAGAAGGGGCCACACACTATAAAATAAGAATTCCTCTCATAATACTAAATATTAATTCATCCTTAGAAAATATTTATTATAAATGTAAGATTCATTTAAAATTAGTTTTTTTTCATTAAATGATAAATCTTAGATAGGGATTCTAGGATATAATTTTGAAAAGTAATTAATTGAGATTGTGATGTTGTTGCAACGTGAAACAACTTTAATAAAGATAAAAGTAAATAAATATTATATGAAATATTTATATACTATGACTTAGGTTTTCTAGGTCACTTGTTTTACATTAAAATTTATGATATGTTTATAATTTAAAATGAATTGCAGTTTAATTTCAGGGCCACTTCATCAATGCTGCTATTGTAACATGAAATTTATCAGCGAAGCATTTTTAGAAAAACATCAAAAGAAATGTATTCATATTAAAATATCCACTATATTCAAAAATCATCTTAATATTAATGGATTAAAAAAAGGTAAAATTAATCTTTAATATCCAGTGAAATCCATTCTTATATTTAACATTTTCTCATTCATTCAGGTCGGAAATATTTTAATTGTACAGAATGTGAAAAGAGATTTAGATTCAAATCAAACCTCAATCGTCATTTGCTTATACATTCGACCGCCCTCCCTGGTGTAATGGTCAGCATGTCTGGCTGGCAACACGGAGGTCTCGGTTCGATTCGGCTATACCCAGACATTTTTTCTGTAAGTATAGGGTCTGGTAATAAAAATTAAGTGGGAGATAAATTTAACCGAATTTATCGCGCGGAGGATTTACCACTGCTCGAAGCCCCTAAAACCTTGGTAAATTGGATATTGAATTGTATCTAAGTTTCTGAGATTGGCTCGTGATCCCGGCTTCTTTTCCTTCTGCTCTGTTCTTTTCACGATTGAGGGGCCAGCCCATACAGGCCTTTAGGGATCCACCTTCTGGTGTATCTCCTCTTCTCATCAATATCATTAAAAAAAAAAAAACATTCCGGGAAGAGGCCCTTGAATGTCCCCATTGTGACAAATGCTTCTCAAGAAAATCTAATCTCGCAAGGCATTTAAGGATACATTCCGGTGAAAATCCTTTTATTGTCTGCATTTAGAAAATGCTTCTCAGACAAATCTGTTCTCACAACGCATTTTAAGGATACATTCTGGAGAAAGCCTTTTGTATAACCAGAAAAAACGCTTCTCAGACAAATCTGCTCCCTCACATCACATTTAAGGATACATTCCGTTGAAAAGTCTTTTTGATGTCCGCAATGTGAAAAACGCTTTTCAGTTAAATCTTCTCATAAGGATACATTCCGGCAAAAACTTTACGATCAGTGTAAAAACGCTTTTCAGATAAATCTACTTTCACAAATCATTTAAAGATACATACAGGAGAGAAAAAAACCTATAGATGTTCTGAGATATCCTTATAAGACTGTAGCCTTGATAGCCATTTGATTACACATATTAAGTTGATATAAATTTAAATAAATAAATAAATTTATTACTCGACCTGCCAGGCACAAGTCCTCGGTGGCAGATCAACAAAACATCAATACAAATTAACTACAGAAATTAATAAACATAAATACAAAGAAATTGACAATTAACAAACAAAAAAAGAAAAAATTGAAATTTATTGTCATTAACAAATAACATATGATTTCCATCAAAAGACAAAACGTAATTTAAATAATCCTGCTCAAAAACTGATACCAGGAGCAAACGACGCATTAGCCATCGCGACATTTGCCCTAAGTTGCTAAGGAAACCTAATATGGATGGTATGACCTCTCTTACCTCACGTAATCTCTGCTTGTGAGAACTAAATAAAATTTTACATATCTCTAGGACATTAGGACTTGACATTTAACCTAATTTCTTTTAATTTTTCCCACGAAGAATTTACCACTGCCTGCCCTTAAAAAAACTTGGTAAAAATAAAAATAATACCAATACAAATTCATTATAGATAAAATTTGTAATGAACATTTTTATTATGTAACGAAATGAATACAATAAACTTTACTTTGTTGAATCAAATCATATCATTAATTTGATTAAAATGATTAGTTTTAATTATTGTAGCATAAGATTATACCACCAAGTAGAATGTTTAAACACAAATTCAAACAGGATAAGGAGTAAATTTACTAAAATGATTTTGTTTAGTAATCAATGATTTTATTATAATAATAAAACTTGAGCAAGATGAGAGGTAGGTTTCACAAAAAAAGAAATAAAACAAAATTGAGTTTTGAATTCGATATATTTCGGGGGTGAGCCCAAACTCAGTTTTCTTTGACTCCTGATGATGGGCTCACCCCTAAATATATCGAATTCTCAAAACTCAATTTTGTTTTATTTCTTTTTTTGTCAAACCTACCTCGCATCTTGCTCAAGTTTTATTATTATATTAAAATGTTTCACCTAGAACCAACATCTATCTCCTTAAAAGTTAATGATTTTATTTATGTATGAACCTTGTATGAACATAATTTAATTTTTTATTATGTTCTAAATTTCCCCAGATAATTATTATTGTTTTTATTATGATATTTAAATATTTTTCATTAATAAATATGATATTGCGAATTTTTTTCGACTTACTTTAATTACGATTTTTATACTGACTAAATATTTGGTAAAATCAAATGATGAACTTGGTTGAATGTTCCGTCAATTGATTCAAAAAACTGTATTTAAAAGGAATAATTATTTACTTGATTTAGCATTCGAAATTAATAAATATTTTGGTAACCTACAATTGATTAAAATAATAAAATATATTGTTGTATTATATATGGACATGGGAGTGTTGCTCGATGCCCGAATTATTGTAAAATATGTAATTTAAATAAAACATTTTGTTAAAAAAAATAAATAAATATTTTGCTATATTAATTTAATATTAATTTGCGATTATTGGAATCCAAAATAAATAATCTAAACTACGATAAATTTATCTCAATGTATAATAATTCCTATAGCGCCCATGCTATTCTCGTTGTTTCTGCCTGCTGCTGACGTCACGTTCTCGAGTTGATGTTGGCCTCACCAAATCGACACCAGGGCGTGTCTATATCTTATATGGTCTAAGGTTAAAATGAATTTATTAACCCATTTATTTCCTTTGTTAACATTCGTGCAGGATTCAAATTCGAATCCCCATACCTTAATCTAATATTGAAGTAATTCGACACTTATGTTTCTTTTCTTTTATCTATCTCTTTCTTATATGGCCGCCGAATCGGCTGAGCGAAGACGTTGCTTAGAAAAGGCGCTATATAAGCACTCACTAAAAATCTTCCGCTAGAGCGCGTTATCTGTGCCATTCATTCCCATAATGCATAGCGTTAAAGAATCTGTTAAAGAACGCTTACATTTTATTCATTTCCGTTTGGAATTTTAGATTGTCCATAAACGTGCTTAAGGTAATTATCAATACTCACATAAATTCCCAGTATTTTACTCATTTTTTACTACAATTTGGTAAATTATTTTATATTTATATAATATCTGAATTTCTCCAAACATTTTTTTTTATTTATTTTTCAACTTGAAAATTTTTTTTCTCTGCATTTTATAAAAATTTATATATATTAATTCATGCTTAATATATTTTTATGTTTATAATCAAATATTTAAAATAAATTTAGAATAATTGATTTAAAATTTTACTAAATAGTAAATCGATCAATATATACACATATCGATATATTTACTATTTTATATACATATATATATATATACATTAGTAAATTACATATATATATATATATATATTAGTAAATTATTTAAAAATATAGATAATCTCAATCATAAATTTCTTTTCTTTATTTTAGTTTGTACAATCTCAACACAAAATGGCCGACAATGACGATCTTTTGGATTATGAAGATGAGGAACAACCTGAACAAACTGTTGTGGATGGATCCGTGGATAGTAATGCAAAAAAGGAAGTAAAGGGTACTTATGTTTCCATCCACAGTTCAGGCTTTCGAGATTTCCTTCTCAAACCAGAAATTCTCCGAGCAATCGTTGATTGCGGCTTTGAACATCCTTCTGAAGGTATTATTACGCCATCTATAAACTTTTAATATTACATCATAAGACCTAATATTGTTGAAATAAATTCATATTTACGAACTAATAAAATTTATTTATTGATTTGAAAAAATATTTTTGAAAAATAACCATACAATTTTGAATAATTTATTTTAGATGAAATGTAATATGTGAGTTGTGGCGGCAAATTGTTAATTATTTAGTGAGGATAGCATAGTGAATGTTATTCATAATTATATTCAAACTCCTCCCAATCCATCATAAACAATTTTTTTCTTTGCCCCGGGGCGCAATCACAACGAGAGACCTCATCGAAAGACAATTGAACCCGTTATTTCGAAAATGGCACAAGTCCATAAATGAAAACTTATCAGGATCAACAAAATTTTTTTTATAAAAAAAGTCTAGAGGGCTAAAGAAATTGAACATAGAAGTAGATAAATAATAAACATTATTTTTTTGGGGTTAATTTATAAAAAAGTTTATCATACAGATACATATATAAAATGGCGCCAATAAAGCTATTTTGAAAAAAATGTGACTCGTGCCCTTTTCGAAATGACCGGTACAATTATAAATTAAATTAAATTGATGAACGAAGAAAGTATTATTTTTTATTCATAAGAATTTTGCTGGCTTGGTGTGTACTGGATATATTAATTTTTTATTGTTAAAGGATAAATAAATTGAATTGCTTCTTTCCAGTAATTTATTTTATTATTCAAATAGTTAATCCAAATACTGAGGAAGAGATGCCGCAAGCGCTCTCGAAATATTTGGATTAACCATTTGAATAATAAAATAAATTGCTGGAAAGAAGCAATTCAATTTATTTATCCTTTAACAATAAAAAATTATTTTTTATATTATAGACAAAAGGATCAGCTGGGTTCGAACTGTCTTTTTCTATAATATAAAGGCAAACTCAAGGGTAGAAAATAATTTTTTTCTTTGCCCCGGGGCGCAATCATAACGAGAGACCTCATCGAAAGACAATTGAACCCGTTATTTCGAAAATGGCACAAGTCTATTAATGAAAACTTATCAGGATCAACAAAATTTTTTTATAAAAAAGTCTAGGGTGCTAAAGGAATTGAACATAGAAGTAGATAAATAATATACATATATTATTTTTGTGAGGTTTATTTATTTATAAAAAAAAGTTTATCATACAGATATATATATATATAAAATGGCGCCAATAAAGCTATTTTGAAAAAAATGTGACTCGTGCGTTTCGAAATGACGGGTACAATTATAAATTAAATTAAATTGGGGAACGAAGAAAAGATTATTTTTTATATTATAGACAAAAGGATCAGCTGGGTTCAAACTGTGTTTGTCTATAACTTATAAAATAAGCTGACTAGTGAGTAGCCAAGTTAAATTCGCCAAGAATAATTAAGTTGAGAAAATAGTAGATCTCTTGTTGTGTTTGTAATCAAGTAAGGTGAGCAGCTCAAGGGCCTGCACATATTTAGCAAATTGCCAGAATTGTATTAAGATTATTTGTAAAAAAAATTTTTTTTTAAATCTAAAATAATTAATTTTTTTTATTCGTTTTTTCAAATTGATTTCTTTTTTTTTTTATTATAATGATGATATTTATAGATAGGGACAACTGAAAACCATGAATGAATTATCTATGCTGATTTCTTATTATGTCTGAAAATATCATTTTTTTCCTTATTATTTACATTTTTTTTTTATTTATTTTTTTCTAGTTCAACATGAATGTATTCCTCAAGCAGTACTTGGTATGGATATTTTATGCCAAGCCAAATCAGGAATGGGAAAAACTGCCGTTTTTGTACTTGCTACTCTTCAACAACTCGAACCAACAGAAAATCAAGTTTATGTATTAGTTATGTGCCACACCAGAGAATTGGCTTTTCAAATCAGCAAAGAATATGAACGATTTTCCAAATATATGCCTCAAATTAAGGTTGGATTAAAATTTCAAACTTATCTTGTTATAACAAAATACTTAACACGTTAGAGATTAAAAAATATAATTAAATTTCTCATAGTTTATCTTAGTCTGTCTATATAGTCTTAAAGTTTATAACATATTTAATCAATCTTAATCAGGATTTAAATATGTATGGTACATATATACATACAAGAATTTTTTAAATAAATAAAAAATAAAATAATTGTGTCGTCCAGAAGACATGTGTTTAAGTTCTCTTTTGGGAAACTTACATTTGGTAATACTTATCCAACAAATTAGATTTACTCTTTTTACTTTACCATACAGGGTATGGTTAAGTATTGTAATCGTGCATGAAAAAAGTGTTTTTTTTTCCATCTTTTTTTCGAAATATCTCAAAAACGGCTGAACTATTTTGATTAAAAAAATTGAGCCAATCCATGGTATTTCGCTCTACAAAAACTCTAATAAGAGAACATCGAAAAAATTATATTTTTCGAGATAATAATTGTTTTGTCAAAATGTCTGTTAGTTAGTCTGTGCGTTACCAAATTTTTATGGACGAGCTAGCTCAAAAACTAGTGTGAATATCGGAAACCAAATACGTAGTTTAGGTCCATTGATTTTTCGTTTATTGGGCCACGCAGGTGGGGCCTCCACTAACAAGAAATATTTACATAATCGGGTGAATTAATTACAGGATTATTTACATAATTATAGGAATATTAACATAATATATTTACAAAAAAAAAATTTCTTTTTCTTTTTTTTCTTTTTTATATACAATTTCTATCGCATGGCGATTTCCTATAAGTTCTCCTGTTGAAACTGTAAAAATTCATTAATGAACCCCTCATCGCCCTAAAGGTCATATCGTATAAGTTCTCTGAGAAATTCCCAGGGCGACAAGGGGAGGCACCGCTTTTATGCCACCACTCCTTCCACGAGGAGTGTGATGAAAGCCAGCTCTCACAAGAACGAGCCACCCCAAACCTTGCCGCAATGTTGCTCACCAGACTGGAGTTGCCCTTATAATAATTGACTTTGTTTCTGTGGGCAACCCCCAGTCCGAGGAACGCTGACACTATCTGAACATCCAGAACCCACACCGTCCCGACCCGTCCTTCGCCACGATGTCTGGCTTCCTGTTCCCGGCCGAGCTCTCTGATATAAATATTCGAGCTCGACCCGCATTCCCTTTTTAATTAGTTCATCAGCCAGACGTCTCACCACGAATCATGCCTCCTGAGCCTTCCATCGTGCGTCCTCACACGACTGGAGAATATGCCCTGTCGTCTCAGTTTTTCTACACCCGGCCCTACACATGGGTGGACCCTCCGGCCGCCTTCCCCTACTTGTTCTAACGGCCGAAGGAAGAGACCCCGACCTAAGTCTACATAGTTCAATAAAGATATTGTTCTTAATCGGGTCCGGGTGCATCATAAAATTATATGAGGGCTTTGCCCCCGCGCACATCTCCAGATCCCTCCCGTCGACGCTGCTATGTAAGTTCTCGCGCCAGTACTCACCAACCCCCTCCACCCCGCCGAACTTACGGAGGACCCGTTCTGCCCATGCCAATCTCCTGGTGCACGTGTGAGACTCAGCTGCCACCCTGGCAGCTGGGTAATCTGATGTTCGCATTTTGTTGTGTGCACCAGGAGAGGTATAAAAGAACCCAGGGATTGCAGCCCGGGGCCGCCATCCTAATTTTGGAGTGAAAATAACCTAAAGGGGTGTCACGGGGAGTTTTAAGATCGATCTTACAAAGATCGAATCTTTCTGTCGGCCGCTGACAATTGACCGACTGAACTCCCTCCGAGAACGAAGGGTGAATAGATGAGGGTATTATATGGTTTCGCAATATCTGGAGCTTCTGTGAGGCCTTTAGTGGAGCAGCCCTCACCCTCTCCAGCAGTGGTCCCACCGACCACCCCGAGGTGACAATTCCCGTGCTGTGAGGCGGACTCCAAGATAGGAAAGGAGTCGCCCCTTGCGTGCCAGGCGTCACCATCCCACCCTGAAGTCGAAGTCTGTACAGGCCCACGGATTTTCCTGTCCTTCCCCGCGGGCACGAGCGAGCACAACAGACTTGGCGGCATTTGCCATCCCCAGCGCAGCGGCAGCGGATTCAAAGGAGCAGAAGCTGAGACCTCATTCCACGCCCCGACGACGTTACAAGAACGACGTCGTCCGCAAAGGAAAGAGACCCATGCATTACCCCTCCGAGATCATAACCAATGTCCGGGGATAACTGGTCTAATACATGTTTTGCCGCCAAGTTAAAAGGGGAGAGAGGATCCCCTGCCTCACGCCCCTTCCGGTCTTGATGGGGTCTGATTGCGAGCCCTCGTGGGAAATTGATGTAGTCCCCCCCATGTACCCCGACCTAATCACGGAGCAGAGAGAAGGGTCCAGCAGGTCACCCAGGATATCCACCAGGGGCTGATGCAAAATTGTATCAAATACCTTTGATATGTCCAGAAACGCGACGTGTAGCTCTTTAAACTGATACCTCGCGTCCCTGATGACAACCCCAGGACCTGGGTGTTCTCGGCGCAACCATCGGCCCTGGTAAAGCCCCTCTGGTCACTCCGCAGCTCAACAGTACCCTCCAACCTACGCAGGAGGATCCTGCTAAGCTGCCGAGCGACAACAGAGTTCACCGTGATTGGCCTATAATGCTGCGGAGAGGTCGGTGAAGCAATCTTGGGGAACATCACAGTGCGAGCGCGGGACAGAGCCTGTGGGACCGTGCCCTCGAGGAGAATCGCATTTAGCAGGGCGACACGATCCACGGCCGGGATTCTTTTCCAAGACCCCGACGAGAGACCGTCTGGCCCCGCTGCCGACTTGACCGATCCGCCGGTACCATTTAGTTCCTCGAGGGTTATCGGGGGGAGGAAGGACCCAAGGGCGATCGGAAACCGCGGAGAGTTCGCCGCGACAGTCACCGAGGACAGGTCCCCAGTACTGCCTCAATGCAAGGAACCCCACGCTGCGATCCGGAACCCCCTCAAGTACCTCCCTCACGGCCATATTTTTGTTTGAACCACTTACCCTGCATGCGATTGTAGGCCGCACGACTCGCCCTGCGACGCCCCCTACCGATCGGTTGAGGTCTGATCTCAGGACCTCTAGGCTCCACCACCCTCTCCACACAATCCACCGGGCCCGGCCCCACCTCCGCAACCAAGCCTCAAGCAACCCATCCCATGATTCCCCACCCAGAGCACCTAGCCACGATCCCTCCCACAACAGCGTCACGATTTACAATGGATAGATATGCCTTAAGGGCCACAATTAACGGCGGCTCAGGAGCATCTTCTACAATTTCCACCCACGGGTCGGCGGAGGGCGGTTCCCCTCTGGCTCATCTTGATCTTCTCCTTCGGTGGGCTCTTCGTGATCTTGTCTGGTGGGCTCTTCCTCCAAAATGTCTTCTAATCGGTCTTCGTCGTTCGGCGCCTCGATCTCGGTGGATGGCCCTGGTCTCGACGTCCCAAAGGCTTCTTCTTCATTGTATATATCCGTGTTTGGAGAGCGTCCTGGGGAAGGAGGGTGCGATCGCTTATGTTCTTCTTTGAAATCAGAAACTATTTTTGTATGCGATCGTCTTTCTCTTTTCCTTTATTGATCCGAGCGTTCTACCTTCGAATCTTGCAGCGAGTATTCATTCAAACGGACGCCCTCCGGGGCCTCGACTTCGAGTCGCGCTAGTATGCGTTCTTCCTCAGCCTTCCATCTAGGTACCTTGGCCGGGATATTAATGGTCGCATTATACTCTAGCTTATATTTGGCGGGAGCAATGTATCCCGAAGGCCCCTTTTTGAAGTGAAGGCCTTACTACAGTGCGGGCACACGTGGACTTCAACTTCTGACATAATCGGTAATGAGGTGCAGTCTAACCCCCAGACTAATGGACTGGGGGCTTAAAAAATTTTTTTTTTCCAATAATTGGACTCGACTTTAAGACTAAAAGTCTCGACAGAGCCCCTTTGCGCGCTAAGGTGAGGGGGTTGACTTTCCGGCCTGATTGCCCGCTCAGACCGGACTTGAACCTTTCCTTAATACTTGTCCTAATTTAACACGCACGTGACCGGGGATTATGGTATACATTAAGGGGTTTTTCACACCACTGCATTACATCAGGGTGACTTTTTAGGAGGGAGGGCCTTTGGAGCAAGGGTAAGTAAATGATTCACGGACCGTGCGTGTCTCGTTTCCCTACATAACCACTGAGCCCGAGAGACCGCCACAATGAATAAATAAAATAAAATAAAATTGTCATGATTCAATAAATAATTAATGAAAGAAATAATAAGTCGAATGATGAATAAATGTTATAAAATAAATTAATGAATATTAGCGGTCAAATTGATAAATGGGAGACGTCAATATTTAAAACTGTGTATGCGAGTAATATAAAATTAGTCTCCCACATACACGTGATATAACGAAGTATACAGGTCAATATAATAAAATTGGAATGATTTAATAAATAATGAATAATAATTTAAATGATAATGGATTTGATTTAATAAATTAATGAACAATGGTGATTAAGGGCGACGAAATAGGGGGCGTCAGTGGTTACAAATGTGCATGCGAGAAATAAAATAATAAAACTCTCGCCCACACTATACACTGGCGACAACACAGCAACAGATGACCTGTGTGGGGTGAGAATAAATGGTGGGGAGCCCTGGTGCGGCAAAAAAAAAAAAAAATTATATTACTTTTCAAATCCCGCGGCAGGTTGAAAGGAATGACGAAAAGAAGACGTCATTAATGATCATGTATTAATAGGATCATGCTAGACAAGAGATGATGTAATTAAAATTCCTTTGTCTGAATAGCTCTATTAATAAAAACAGAAAAGCAATACTTTGGGCCCCTTGGTCAGAATCCCACAACCAAATTTTTCCCTATAAGAGATGATGTATGCCATTTAGCTAAAGTTCTAGCTCAGGGTATCGAAATGATCCCCCAGAAAATAAAGTGTCACTATGGGGAAGAAAGCCCCAGAGGGGTCATCCCGCGGGCTTAGGGCCCCAGGGCCGCGGCCCCTAATAAATGCTGCACCCAGGTACTCACCCAAAAGATGTCGTGATTTAATTCCACACAGAGACCATCTTCAAGGCACTTTTAGCGGAGCTGTAGAAATCCACGTGTGTCCTTGCCGCCAGCGCAGAGCTGATTAGATTTTGGTGCACATCGACCCTAAAAAATCTAGGCCATTTGAGCAAATACAACCAAATTTTGTATACGCAATCAATGGGACCCCAGAAGTCTAAAAATTCAAAAACTATCCGCCCAAAATGGGGAGGGGGTCAAAAAATGAAATTCTTGGCCAATTACCAAACTCAATCAAATTTTGTATACATAATCAGTGGGACCCCAGAAGTCTAAAAAATACAAAAACTAACGGCCCAAGTGGGGGGGGGGGGGGGGGGGGGGGGGGGGGGGGGGGGGGGGTTTAGAGTCAAAAAAGGAAATGAAAATCGTGGCCATTTACCAAACCCAACCAAATTTTGTATACATAATCAGTGTGACCTCAGAAGTCTACAATGCAAAAACTAACCCCCCCCCAAATGCGGGGAAGGGGGTGTATGGTCAAAAAATGAAAATCTAGGCTCTTAAACCAAACTCAACCAGATGTTGTATACATAATCAGAAGTCTAAAAATGCAAAAACTAAACCCCCCTACATGATTATAAATAATTTAATTAAATATTAAATATAAGTGAGGGGCCATGTTTTATGGTAAAGTCAAGTGAATGGCCACGTCAGCTTTTTTTTAGTACAAACGATTTTATCCCTTCAATTTTCCTCAAAAGCCTACTTTTTATTTCTTTTGTATATGCTTTCTTATATTATTAATTTAATTTTTAACTGTTGTTTTTATCGACTTAATTGGGTTGGCTTCTGAGCGACTCACTATTGGTTATTTTTGTTTGTTTGTAGATTTTGTTTTCGATTGTTGAAAATTCTTGTAAATTTAGATGTAATATTCCTGATTAAGACATTAAACTTGTTATAAGGATAAAATTTGATTATATTTTTTGACCATTATCATCCTGCTAACTAATTAAAAAAAAAGATTTTAATCAACTGTTGATTGATTAATCTTTAGTTGAACTATTATTTATTAATTTGTTTATTTTTTTTTTAAGGTTGGAGTGTTTTTTGGAGGTCTACCTATACAAAAAGATGAAGAAGTCTTGAAAAATAATTGCCCACACATTGTTGTGGGAACACCCGGGCGAATAAAGGCCTTAGTGGCTAATAAGAAATTAAATCTCAAACATTTGAAACATTTTATCTTAGATGAGTGTGATAAAATGCTAGAAACATTAGGTAAATTTTTAATATCAATTACAATTTCATATTATTTACTATTTTAATATCATTCTTTGCAAAAGATTTCTTTGGCTTAGTGAATAGACCTTACCTTTTATGAAAGTTTGTCGAAAGGCAGTTTTAAAAACAGTTTGAATGGAACGGGTTCGAATCCCGTCTGATCCTCAATTCATTTTTTCTTTTCAAAGAAATAATAAAATAATTTTCTAAATATATAGAATTATTCGTTACATTATTTAACTTTCGCGGCTCAAAATGCTTTAAGAAAAAATTAAAACTAACGTTAAAAGTTAATTTGTCTAAAACATAAGTAACTATATTTTAAATAGAAAAAGCCGCGAAAAGGAAAAATAACATTCAATCTAAAAAGCTTTTCTGGCGGCATCATCCGTGGCCTAGTTGGTAAAATGCGCTCTTCGGCTAAAGGAGAGAGACACCGGGTTCGAATCCCGTCGGATGCTCAATTCATTTTTTCTTTTCAAAAATAATAAAGTAATTTTCTAAATATGTAGAATTAACATAAGAAATTATTCATTACATTATTTAACTTTCGCGGCTTAAATTGCTTTGAGTTAGAATGGGGTTTTCTTCACTTTTTCTCTAGTTAAATAAAATTAAAGGAGGTGGCTACAAGCTGCCTTCGTTGATCTTGTACTCGTTTTACTTTTCATTATCCTTGGGCTGACTTTGCACCAATTCTCCATACTTATTCGTACTTTCCAAAATACACTTGTATAAACTAAGCCAAGTAGAATTCACAAACTCGCGGCTTATTGCAACTTCTAGTAATTCTAATACAGCGAGTGTGACCTTTTCATTTGGGACCATTAATAATAAATTTAATAAGATACTTGTCTATTTGAAAATATGATTTTGCAAAGAATGATATAATATTTATATGATGACATTAATAGATAGGGACAACTGATTTTATAATGATCGAGTTATATCTATCCTGATTATTTACAATATATGAATAGACAAATTATTTTTTTTTTTTTTGCATTTTCATTAATTCGTTATTTCTTTCTGTTCCAGACATGAGACGTGATGTTCAAGAAATTTTCCGCAACACACCTCATGGAAAACAAGTTATGATGTTCAGTGCTACATTAAGCAAGGAAATTCGCCCTGTTTGCAAAAAATTCATGCAAGATGTAATTGATCTCCGTTCACTTCTCTTTAATCAATATTCAACTGAGAACCACCGTCGGCCAATATACATGCCTCCTTATTCCTTGGTCTCTATAAGACCTAGTTACTTCTTGCTATCCAAAATCTCCTTTTGTCTTCCTTTATTACCATGAATCTTGTCCTTACCCATTAGTAATCTCCTAAGGGGTTTTACCAAATGTTTATTTTCTGGTTGGGTCTGAAGATTAATTAAAATGGGTGTGGGTATGAAGATATCAAGATTAGAAGAAACAAGATTTCAAGAAAGAAGATTTCAAGAAGAAGAATTTTTGAAAGGGTGGGAAGGGCCTCCTTAATTCCTATAAACTCCTTTTTAATTTCCACCTGGGGATGAATCAACGTTAAAAAAAAATAAACCAAATGAAAGATGACTCCACCCGAAACACACAAAAAAAGAAAACCGAAGATCGTGATCGGGACAACCCGAGGACGTCTTCTTCATTCTTCATTTAATTTGAAAAACGCTTTCAAAAGGCAATTTAAGTTGGATTTTTATCTATTTTCTCCCCTTTTTTTCTCTTCCGAGACAACAATTAGGTGGCCAAACAAGAAAATACATCTTTTAGTAAATTTTTGATAACCATAGATGCAATCAAATAGTTTTAATGTTTTTTTGTTACTCTTCATTTGAGACATTATATTTTATTTCAACTAAGATATACTTCAGTTACAATACCAAGGCAAGTATTTTTTTTATAAGCCTGTAACCATTTTTAGAAACTAATATTCTTAATTAGCTCTTCTTTTTCAGATAGCTTCATGAGTTTTACTTAACCGGAATAAAATCGAATCTTTCTAAGTTATCAACAACAAAACATTAAAACGACTTAATTGTCTTAATTTCAACTTTTAATTGTCCACTTGTAAGTTTTTTCTTTAACGGCACAGGAGATTCAAGAGTGGCAATTGGTATTTTAAAAATTATTCTGATTACTAGGTTTTTCCATGAGGACGACGGTGGAACTTGAAAATATCTTTTAGGCATAAAAATGTATATTATTTTATTAATCCCTTTGTTTCTCACCATTTAGCCAATGGAAGTTTACGTAGACGATGAAGCTAAATTAACTCTCCATGGATTACAACAACATTATGTTAAATTAAAAGAGAATGAAAAAAATAAGAAATTGTTTGAATTACTTGATGTTCTTGAATTTAATCAGGTGACTTAGAATTTCGAAAAGTTTTCATAATTTATAACAAATATTAAAAGTTTTGTATTATTAATTAGTTGACATTTTTAAAAAAAAATCTTTTAGGTAGTAATTTTTGTCAAATCAGTTCAACGCTGTATGGCTTTGGCTCAACTTCTTGTAGAGCAAAATTTCCCTGCAATTGCAATTCATCGAGGAATGACTCAAGAGGAACGACTTTCAAAATACCAACAATTTAAAGATTTTCAAAAGGTAAAATAAATGTTTTTTAAATAGCTAGGTTCGGGATATTTTTAGGATGTGTACTGTATAATTTAACAGCGCATCCGCGACTGGTGATATATTCCTGATTTTTTACTTGGTTATTACGAACGTTCCATGAAAATTAAATTTGTTTTATTATCGGTTAAAGTCAGAGCCATTAGTTCAAAGGAAACAAAATCTATTCTCCCATAAGAATAATATGTATATTTAGTTCCCCTTTAACTAGGCTTCCTCTGATTTAAAGGGTAACAAAATCTTATAGATGTGTGGTTTCACAGGAATAAAATTACAACAGTTTAAAAATAAAACTCAATATATTTCTGGCTATTCACCCATCTTACATTAGACTAACTGGTTGAGATAGTACATACAAGTATTTAGGTCGAATCTTTTATTCTTATTGCAAAATAGATGTTGTTTCCCCTATAATTTTATGCCCATAGTTGTCACAAAAGATGAATTCGCTTGATTTTATATATAATTATTAATTGTATATATCTCAAAGAGATCTCACGTCTTGATTTTTGCCAAAAATATTCAGAAATATTAAACGATTAGCTGATTGCTGTGTCTTAGGGTAAAAGACAAATCGACTGGAATTGTCTAAATAGCAAAAATAAACCCCATCAATTTTAAGTCTTTTTTTATCGGTTTTCATGCTGCTGCAAAAGTAATTTAAAGGCCACCCTTATTTACATGTAATTTTTACCATGAACATTCTTTAATAATCTCTGTGCAAAAGATCTCGAAATATCTACAGTGAATATATATAAAAAAAATATTTCTATTAATACTCAATTAAGCAAGTCTCTTGCTATTTGTTGTATAGTAATGGAAATACAATTGAAAAAAAGTTATCTAATAACTTAAGAAATGATGAAATGTTTTAATTAATGATCCCAAATGAGGTTTAAACTTTACGCTGATATTTTAAATCATTTCATTAAAATAATTATTTTATTAAACATTGTGTTTTAATAGTATGATTATTTATCCATTTCAGAGAATACTTGTAGCAACGAATCTGTTTGGTCGTGGTATGGATATTGAACGAGTGAATATCGTCTTCAATTATGACATGCCAGAAGACTCAGATACATACTTGCACAGAGTTGCACGAGCTGGACGTTTCGGGACCAAAGGACTTGCCATCACGCTTGTTTCTGACGAAGGAGACGCCAAAATCTTAAATGAAGTTCAGGACCGTTTTGATGTAAATATCACCGAGCTGCCAGACGAAATTGATCTCTCCTCTTATAGTAAGTCAACTTAATATTTCTTGAAAAGGCTAGGCACACAGTCGAGCGATAGTTTAGTTGATGGACATAAATATATTAAGCAAAACGGAGACGACGGCGCACATTATTTAGGGGCGCGACAGAACCCATGATGGTGGTCCGATGTCTGGCGGACGAATTGATTAAAAAGGAAATGCGTGTCGAGTTGGAGTACTTGTACTCCACCCCTGCAGGTGACCGAAAGCCAGACATCGTGGCGAAGGATGCGTCGGGGGTGGTAGACGTGCAGATCGTCTCCGCGCTGGCTTGACTGGGTGTTGCCCACCGAAACAAAATTAAAAAATATAGGGGGAACTCCTGTCTGGTGAGCAACAGGCATCGGGGTGGGCTCCGAAAGAGTCGAGGCCATCACACTCTCATGGAAAAGGTGTGGTGCCATAAAGCGGTGGCATCCCTCATCGCTCTGGGTATAACCCAAAAGACTATAAATGACACTTAGGACGATGAGGGGTTCTCTATTAAATTTTTATTCTTTTAATAGGCATATAGGGCGGGTCACAATTAATTACTGTGAAAAAAAAATCAAACCCAGTGATAAGGGTAATTTACCCGAGTCAGTTAATGACTCGCCCTATGAAATTTTAACTTTACCTGTAAAATGCCACTGTACCATATTTTTACTAAATTTGTAACTTATTGTCTGTAAGAGGAGGCCCCCTCCTGCGCGGCCCAATAAAGAAAATAGCTGCATACACAACACAACTGCTGATCAACTCGATTCTGTAATCAAATGGGATCGATGAGCTTTTGATAAAAAATTGGGAGTTTAGTTAGTTAATTAGAGTTGGTTATAAATTGATAATGCATCACGATTTCAAACCAACTCAACTAAATTATTGGGTCGACTGAAAATCGACTGTGTGCCTAGCCTAAATGTTTAATTTTATTTTCGGCCTTTTTTTTAATGTAATTTCTTTTCTTTTTTTTCAGTTGAAGGACGATAAGAATCTACAGTTATAATATTGTAATATTAAATTTATTCTTTAGAATTTAAGAAATAATTTTGTATTTTCTTAGATACTAGTTTTTAATTGACTGATTATGTGATTGATTGTACAAATAATTAATTCATTGGCATTTATGCAAGTTCAATACAAATGATATTGTTCTCTATTCCAATCTAAATAAAAAGCACATTTTAACTATAATAATATAGTCTTTATTTTCTATCCTTCTCATATTAAAGAAAAAGTTACTCTAGTCTAGGGACCAAACATCCAGAACGGGTAAAATAGGATAATAATAGAGCAAAACCCGCTAACCAACCAAGCAGATTTTTTTTAAGAATTAACTATAACAATATCAATGGAGATTTGATATTCTTTTGATATAATGTCAAATAATATCAACAAACCCTACACTGGGACAAAATGCTTCCTTTATTGACCCTTCTAAAATGCGAAGAAATAAAGATTCTATAAAATAGCAGCTATTAAAAGGTTGATAATGACTTTCCAATATTTCTTTTTTTGGGATTTTTTTATATTATAATGTTTGTTCTTCATCAAATCTCCATTGATATCTTCCACCCCCCAAAAAAATATTCCAATATATTGACAATTGCTTGTAAATAAATAGTTGTTTCTAAAAACACTCATAAAACGTTTATTGAATATTAAAACGGGAGAAATTCTATTTTTATCAATGTAAATTAGGAAAATTAGTTGCTTTATGAAAGAATAATAAAGCAACAAATTTTTCAATTTCATTGATAAAAAATAAATTACGTTTTAATATCAATAAACGTTTTATAAGATCTTATGATTTAAATACAATAATCAATCAAGAATCAAAATTTTGCTTTCGTACAACTGCTTGTAAAACAAAATATCTTAGCAATTGGAATTCATTGAGAAACGACTCGAGAGGAACGACTATATCAACAAATAAAAGGATTTTTAAAAGGTAAATTAAAATTATAAATTTATAAAAAGGAAATTTTCTTTGAATCACAAATAGAAAATTTTAAAGATATTTATTGAAAAAAACGATACAATAATTAATTACAACGTTTCATCCTGTGTGATTCAAATAAAACTTCTTAAAAATTGCTTAAATGAAAACATTTTTTTTTTAAATGATTAAACTCTCACTGAAATTTTATTACATTTTATTAATATTAGTATTTTATAGAAATTGGACTAATATGACTTACTACATACTTGTTTGATGAATCTGTTTGGTCGTCTAATCACTTAACTGGTGGAATGTCTTCTTGTAGAAGAAAATTTGGCTACAAAGGAACAGTCTTAATTCAAGATTTTCAAAAGGTAAATATAAATTATAAATTTAAAAAAATATATTGCTTAAATGATGACAATTTTTTTAACTATTGAACTCAATGATTTTTGAACTCTCTCACTGAAATTAATTAATTTCATTAATATTAATATTTTATAAAAATTTGGAATTAATTGTATGTTTTTATTCCTTTTAGCTAAAATTGGTCTTAACTTCGTTCTATCAGATGAATGGTATGGATTTGGCTCAACTGCATTAGGGCAAAATTTTCTCACATTTGGAATTCATAAAGAAAACAATTCTTAAAATATCAACATTTTAAAAGGTAAATATGATTTTAAAATTAAATTAACTGCTGAAATAATTATTATTTATGAAAATTTATTTACATCAAGCAGAGGACACACTCTTTGATTTATTCTTAAAAATTAAATGGTGTTAGGTCGTCAAATCAGTGGTTTTGGCTCAGGACATAATTTTTCTCCCTTTTGCTATTTCTAATGGAACGAATCTCTAAATATCAACATTTTAAAGATTTTAAAATTAAATAAACTTCTGAAATAATTAATTATTATTTATGTAAATTTATTTATATCAAGCAGATGACACAATTTTTGATTTATTATTAAAAATAAAAATCACCTCTGTTACTCTAGGCATAAATATTTATGTGATGATTTTAATAGATAGGGACAACTGATATTATAATGATCGAGTTATATCTATCCTGATTATATATACCTACAATAAAATAGACATATATTTGTTTTTTGGTTCTTTATTAATTCGTAATTTCTGTTTGTTCTAGACTTGAGACATGATAGTTAAATGGTGTAGGATTTTGGAGCAACTGATTGTAATACAAAATCGCGAGACTATTCTCTAAATAACAATTTGGAGATTTTCATAAGGTAAATTTAAATTAAAATAAAAAAAAAAATATTACTCAAAATGATGACAATTTATTAAGATAATGATCACAATGATTGTTTGAACTCTCTCACTGATATTTTAATTCATTTCATTAATATTAATATTTTATAAAAAAATTGGATTTAATTGTATGTTTTTATTCCTTTTAGTCAATGCTTGTATTAAATGAAGTCAAATCCGTGGTTTTGGATATAATTTTTCTCCCTTTTGCAATTTCTAATGGAACGAATCTCTAAATATCAACATTTTAAAGATTTTATAAGGTAAATATGATTTTAAAATTAAATAAACTACTGAAATAATAAAATTATTATTTATGAAAATGTAAATTTATTTACATCAAACAGAGGACACACTCTTTGATTTATTCTTAAAAATAAAAATCAACTCTGTTACTCTAGACATAAATATTTATATAATAATAAATGGGGGTAGGTTTCACAAAAAACATTTACCTCGCATCTTGCTCAAGTTTTATTATTATATTAAAATGTTTCGCTTAACGCCTAACTCGTTAAAAGTTATAAATATTTATGTGATGAAATTAATAGATAGGGACAACTGATTTTATAATGATCGAGCTATATCTATCCTGATTATATAAAATATACAATATATAGACAAATGATGTTTGTATTTATGCCTTTTTCATTAATTCGTAATTTCTGTTTGTTCTAGACTTGAGACATGCTAGTCAAATGTTAAATGGTTTATGATTTTGGAGCAACTGATTGTAATACAAAATCCGGCAATTATTCGAGAGACTATTCTCTAAATAACAATTTAGAGATTTTCATAAGCTAAATTTTAAATTAAAAATTAAATAAAATTGTTTAAATTAAATGATGACAATTTTTTTAACTATTGAACTTTGATTTTTGAACTCTCTCGCAAAAATTAATTAATTTCATTAATATTAATATTTTATAAGAATTTGGAATTAATTGTATGTTTTTATTCCTTTTAGCTAAAACTGGTCTTAACTTCGTTCTATCAGATGAATGGTATGGATTTGGCTCAACTGCAAAATTTTCTCTCATTTGGAATTCATAAAGAAACAATTCTTAAAATACCAACATTTTAAAGGTAAATATGATTTTAAAATTAAATTAACTGCTGAAATAATAAAATTATTATTTATGAAAATGTAAATTTATTTACATCAAACAGAGGACCTTCTCTCTTTTTATTCGTAAAATAAAATTCACCACTGTTACTCTAGCCATAAATATTTGTGTGATGAAATTAATAGATAGGGACAACTGATTTTATAATGATCGAGTTATATCTATCCTGATTATATAAAATATACAATATATAGACAAGTGATGTTTGTATTTATGCCTTTTCATTAATTTGTAATTTCTGTTTTTTCTAGACTTGAGACGTGATAGTCAAATGTAAATGGTGTATGATTTTGGAGCAACAGATTGTAATACGAAATCGCGGGACTATTCTCTAAATAACAATTTGGAGATTTTCATAAGGTAAATTTAAATTAAAATAAAAAAAAATTGCTTAAAATGATGACAATTTATTAAGATAATGATCACAATGATTGTTTGAACTCTCTCACTGATATTTTAATTCATTTCATTAATATTTATATTTTATAAAAAATGGATTTAATTGTATGTTTTTATTCCTTTTAGCCAATGCTTGTATTATTAAATGGTGTTAGGTCGTCAAATATCAGTGGTTTTGGCTCAGGACATAATTTTTCTCCCTTTTGCAATTTCTAATGGAACGAATCTCTAAATACCAACATTTTAAAGATTTTATAAGGTAAATATAATTTTAAAATTAAATAAGCTTCTGAAATAATTAATTATTATTTATGAAAATGTAAATTTATTTACATCAACCAGAGGACACACTCTTAGATTTATTCTTAAAAATAAAAATCACCTCTACTCTAGGCCTAAATATATTATGTGATGAATTTAATAGATAGGGACAACTGATTTCATAATGATCGAGTTATATCTATCCTGATAATATATATACCTACAATAAAATAGACATAGAGTATGTTTGTTTTTTGCTTCTTTATTTATTCGCAATTTCTGTTTGTTCTAGACTTGAGATGTGATAGTCAAATGTCAATTGGTGTATGATTTTGGAGCAAATGATTGTAATACAAAATTTAGCAATTATTCGCGAGACAATTCTCTAAATAACAACAAGGTAAATTTAAATTAAATATTAAATAAAACTTTAAATTAAATGATGACAATTTTTTAATTAATGATCCTAATGATTGTTTGAACTCTCTCACTGATATTAATTTATTTTATTAATATTAATATTTTATAAAAATTTGGAACTAATTGTATATTTTTATCCTTTTAGCATGTACTTGTAGAACAAAATTTGCTTGCAAAGGAACGATTTCTATTTCAAAGGTAAATTTATATTAAAAATTGAAATTATATAATAAATTGCTTAAATTCCATAAGAATAATATGTAGATTTAGTTCACCTTTAACTAGGGCCTCTGATTTAAAGGGTAACAAAATCTTATCTTATTGCATAATAGATTTTGTTTCCCCGATAATTTTATGCCCAAAGGGAAGGATGAATTCGCTTGATTTTATATGTAATTATTAATTGTATATATCTCAGAGATTCACGTCTTGATTTTTGCCAAAATTATTCAGAAATATTAAACGATTAACTGATTGTTGTGTCAATAGTCTATTAGGGTAAAAAGACAAATCGACTGGAACGGTCTAAATTGAAAAAAAAGCCCATCAATTTTATCGGTTTTCATGCTACAAAAGTAATTTAACGGCCACCCTAATTTACATGTATAATTTTTTACCAGAAGTTCTTTGATAATCTCTGCAAAAGATCTCGAGATATCTACAGCGAATATAATTCTATATAAAAAATAAAAATTTTTATTAATCCTTAATTAAGCAACTCCTTGTTATTGCAAATTGCTATTTGTTGTATAATAATGGAAATACAATTAAAAATTGAATAAAAAAAGTTATCTAATAATTGCCTAAAATGATGAAATGTTTTAATTAATGATCTTATATGAGGTTTAAACTTTATGCTGAAATTTTAAATCATTTCATTAAAATAATTATTTTATTAGACATTGTTTTTTAATTGTATGATTATTTATCCCTTTTAGGGAATACTTGTGGCAACGAAACGTTTGATCGTGGTATGGATATTGAACGAATGAATATCGTCTTCAATTAAGACATGCCAGAAGACTCAGATACATACTTGCACAGAGTTGCACGAGCTGGACGTTTTGGGACCAAAGGACTTGCTCGCAAAGGAACGAATTCTATTTCAAAAGGGAGTAACAATTATATTAAAAATTGAGATAATAAATTGCATAAATCCCATAAGAATAACATGTAGATTTAGTTCCCCTTTAACTAGAGCCTCTGATTTAAAGGGAAACAAAATCTTTTTTCTCATTGCAGAATAGAATTTTGTTTCGCCGATAATTTTATGCCCATAGTTGTCACGAAGGATGAATTCGCTTGATTTTATATGTAATTATTAATTGTATATATCTCAAAGAGATCTCACGTCTTGATTTTCGCCAAAAATATTCAGAAATATTAAACGATTAGCTGATGCTGTGTCAATAGTCTATTAGGGTAAAAAGTTAAATCGACTGGAACAGTCTAAATAGCAAAAAAAGCACATCAATTTTAAGTTTTTTTTTATCGGTTTTCATCCTGCTGCAAAAGTAATTTACATGTAATGTTTTACTAGATGTTCTTTGATAATCTCTGCAAAAGATCTTGAGATATATACAGCGAATATAATTATATATAAAAAATAAAAATTTCTATTAATCCTTAATTAAGCAACTCTTTGCTATTGCAAATTGCTATTTGTTGTATAGTAATGGAAATACAATTAAAAATTGAATAAAAAAAAGTTATCTAATAATTGCCGAAATGATGAAATGTTTTAATTAATGATCTTATATGAGGTTTAAACTTTATGCTGAAATTTTAAATCATTTCATTGAAATAATTATTTTATTAGACATTGTTTTTTAATTGTATGATTATTTATCCCTTTTAGGGAATAGGTACTTGTTGCAACGAAACGTTTGATCGTGGTATGAATATTGAACGAGTGAATATCGTCTTCAATTAAGACATGCCAGAAGACTCAGATACATACTTGCACAGAGTTGCACGAGCTGGACGTTTTGGGACCAAAGGACTTGCTCGCAAAGGAACGAATTCTATTTCAAAAGGTAACAATTATATTAAAAATTGAGATAATAAATTGCATAAATCCCATAAGAATAACATGTAGATTTAGTTCCCCTTTAACTAGAGGCTCTGATTTAAAGGGAAACAAAATCTTTTTTCTCATTGCAGAATAGATTTTGTTTCGCCGATAATTTTATGCCCATAGTTGTCACGAAGGATGAATTCGCTTGATTTTATATGTAATTATTAATTGTATATATCTCAAAGAGATCTCGTCTTGATTTTCGCCAAAAATATTCAGAAATATTAAACGATTAGCTGATGCTGTCAATAGTCTATTGGGGTAAAAGTTAAATCGACTGGAATCTAAATAGCAAAAAAAAGCACATCAATTTTAAGTTTTTTTATCGGTTTTCATCCTGCTGCAAAAGTAATTTACATGTAATGTTTTACTAGATGTTCTTTGATAATCTCTGCAAAAGATCTCGAGATATATACAGCGAATATAATTATATATAAAAAATAAAAATTTCTATTAATCCTTAATTAAGCAACTCTTTGCTATTGCAAATTGCTATTTGTTGTATAGTAATGGAAATACAATTAAAAATTAAATAAAAAAAAAAAAAGTTATCTAATAACTTTGTTAAAAATGATGAAATGTTTTAATTAATGATCTTATATGAGGTTTAAACTTTACGCTGAAATTTCAAATTTTATTAAAATAATTATTAATTTTATTAGACATTCTGTTTTAATTGTATGATTATTTATCACTTTTAGGGAATACTTGTAGCAACGAATCTGTTTGGTCGTGGTATGGATATTGAACGAGTTCAGGACCTTAATCCCTTTTAGCATGGCTAATTGTAGAACAAATTTGCTCGCAAGAGAGCGATTTCTATTTCAAAAAGGTAAATTTATATTAAAAATTGAAATAATAAATAGCTTAAATAACATAAGAATAATATGTAGATTTAGTTTCCTTTTAACTAGCTCCTCTGATTTAAAGGGTAACAAAATCTTTTATACTTTGATTTTATATGTAATTATTCGTTGTATATATTTCAAAGAGATCTCACGTCTTGATTTTTGCCAAAAATATTCAGAAATATTAAATCAACTGGAACGGTCTAAATCTAAAAGTAATTTAACGGCCACCCTTATTTACATGTAATTTTTTACTATGAAGTTCTTTGATAAGCTCTGCAAAAGATCTCGAAATATCTACAGCGAATATATATATATATATATAAATTCTATTAATACTTAATTAAGCAACTCCTTGCTATTGCAAATGACTATTTGTTGTATAGTAATGGAAATACAATTAATAATTGAATAAAAAAAGTTATCTAATAACTGCCGAAATGATGAAATGTTTTAATTAATGATCTTATATGAGGTTTAAACTTTACGCTGAAATTTTAAATTTTATTAAAATAATTATTAATTTTATTAGACATTCTGTTTTATTTGTATGATTATTTATCACTTTTAGGGAATACTTGTAGCAACGAATCTGTTTGGTCGTGGTATGGATATTGAACGAGTTCAGGACCTTAATCCCTTTTAGCATGGCTAATTGTAGAACAAATTTGCTCGCAAGGGAACGATTTCTATTTCAAAAGGTAAAAATTATATTAAAAATTGAAATAATAAATTGCTTAAATCCCATAAGAATAATATGTAAATTTAGTTCCCCTTTAACTAGCGCCTCTGATTTAAAGGGTAACAAAATCTTTTATTCTTATTGAAGAATGGATTTTGTTTCCCCGATAATTTTATGCCCATAGTTGTCACCAAAGATGAATTCGCTTGATTTTATATGTAATTATTCATTGTATATATCTCAAAGAGATCTCACGTCTTGATTGTTGCCAAAAATATTCAGAAATATTAAATCAACTGGAATCTAAAAGTAATTTAACGGCCACCCATATTTACATGTAATTTCTTACCAGAAGTTCTTTGATAATCTCTGCAAAAGATCCCGAGATATCTACAGCGAATATAATTATATAAAAAATAAAGAAGAATTTTATTAATCCCTTAATTAAGCAACTCCTTGCTATTGCAAATTGCTATTTGTTTTATAGTAATGGAAATACAATTAGAAATTGAATAAAAAAAGTTATCTAATAACTGCCGAAATGATGAAATGTTTTAATTAATGATCTTATATGAGGTTTAAACTTTATGCTGAAATTTTAAAACATTTCATTAAAATAATTATTTTATTAGACATTGTGTTTTAATTGTATTATTTATCCCTTTTAGGGAATACTTGTTGCAACGAAACGTTTGATCGTGGTATGGATATTGAACGAGTTATACTTGCACGATCTGGACGTTTCGAGACCAAAGGACTTGGCATCACGCTTGTTTGTGACGAAGGAGACAAGAAAATCTTAAATGAAGTTCAGGACCTTAATTATGTTTTTATCCCTCTTAACATGGCTACTTGTAGAACAAAATTTACTCGCAAAGGAACGATTTCTATTTCAAAAGGTAAATTTATGTAAAAATTGAAATAATAAATTTCTTAAATGATGACAATTTTTTTAATTAATGAACACTAATGATCGTTTGAACTCTCTCACTGATATTTTAATTCATTTTATTAATATTAATATTTTAGAAAGCAAATTAACTTAATTGTATTTTTTTATTCCTTTTAGCCAATGCTTGTATTAAATGAAGTGTTTGGTCGTCAAATCAGTTCAATTGTGGTTTTGGCTCAGGACATAATTTTTCTCCCTTTTGCAATTTCTAAAAGAACGTTTCTCAAAATACCAATATTTTAAAGATTTTATAAGGTAAATATAAATTTAAATTATATTTACTGTTGAAATAATTATTATTTCTAAATATTTAAATTAATATTTAATAAATTTGTATTGAATTATATAATTTTATCTTTTTTAGTGCGTACTTCTAGCATATTCGAGTGGTTTTGGAAGATTTTCTTTAAAAAATAAAAAGATGTGTGGAATTTATAGACAAATTTATTACGTCTAAATATGATATTAATAATCCTTACATATCGCTTCAAATGCACAAGCATACATGTCATAAGGGAAAACGGAATAAAAATAAATGTAGATTTAACTTTTTTTTACTTATGGAAAGTGGTGTAGGTTTTAGGTGAAACATGATATTAGTTAATAGAGTAAAGGGTGTGTAGTTTCACAGTGAATGAAATAAAACTCAAAGAGGTTTATACAAACTCAATATATTTCGGATTATTAGTCCATCATCAGGAGTTTACAAGTTAATACTAATAATAATAAGTAGATTTAACTTCCCAATCCCGGTAATGCCAAGAACAAAAGAAGAAAAGAAAAAAAATTAAAAAAATACTAATAAATATTAGAAAAGATGTAATACTTGTACTAAAAACAGCAGTTGGAAGATATATTGACAAAACTTGATGAAACTGTATGACTAAACTTGATGAAACTGTATATATCAGCGATTCTAACTAAGTTCATTAGAGTATGACGTGAAAAGGAAAAGTCTCGAAGTGGGTGTTTATAATAAAGAAATATTAAGGTAGTTCTTTCACAAATGCAAAAATTCAAGAAGTCTTTGAAACTTGGAATATAAGTCATTAAAAGCATAATACACACACTGTCAAAATTTGAAGACAATTTACCACACCAAACATGAAATAATTGCAATTAAAAATGGAATTTTAGGTAGATTGGGAAAGGGTGGGAAAATGATCATTATTTTATTTTTTTCATTGAAGGACTTTGACCATCTTGATGAAAAACTAATATTTGTTAGAATAATATATCCGGAGTGACTAAAAAAAAATGAAATTATTTACCACTTAGTTTTGATAAAAAACAAAAAAAAACATTTGGGCGATTATTTTTAGTGGAGGGGATATAAGATCAATGGCTTGGAAACGATCCATTCATAAAAAAATATAGTAGTGTAAAATGTACAGTCACGTTAAAAATCATAACCTAAAATTTTAGCACCGTTCATATTTATAGGGTGGTTACAAGGCTAAAACTTTTTGTGTGGATTGTCGCTTAACACTCTTTGAAGCAAACATGGACATTCAATTCATTACTGGGAAATATATATTTGCATCTTAGGTAAAAAAATTATATATTGAAAGTTAACGCTTGAGTTTCTAAGCTATTAAGAGATGCAGCTTCTGATGCTCAAACCGGTAACTTGAGCATCAAAGATAAATTTAGAAAAAGCTCAAGAAGTTCACCATGTCTTCCTTTATCTAAAATGAGTAGACAATCTATATTTATTAACACTAGCCCGACTAAAGAAAGAGTAATGATGCTCAAATCAAATAAAGTTCTAAAAAAATCAATCCCTAACCTACCCACATATTTATGGAAAATATGAATAAATGTAGTAATAGAAGTAATGCCATAAATAATGTCTCGCTGATTTTGTGTCATTCTATGACTAAATTATGATTGTAAAAATAATGAATTTATTCCATTTGTTCATTATAAATGATATTGTTCTTTATTTTCTAAATTAAATAAAAGCACTCTTTATAACTAATTTGTTTATTCTTTTATTTTTTTAATAATAATTGCAGGATTTAATTTTTTTTAATATGGTCGCTAGAAAGCTTCTGATCTTTATCAGGGAAGATTATTTTTTAAGTTACTGAAAAGAGGAGAATATTGGAGGGGCTGAATTATTTCATTAATGCACAAGGCCATTAAATGAGTAGGTCTGAAGTCTATAAAACAACAATCGATATAAATTGATGTTTTTTAATCCCATGAAAACATTCAAGACCCACAGATACCTTTGACCCCCGCCCACTCCTCTTCTTTTCACGATGGAGGGGCCAACCCAGGCCTTTAGGGGATACCCCTTTTGGTGTAACTCCGCCAATAGGGATTGGCGCAAACGCTTTCAAGAAATTGAGAAAATTATGCTAGATTCACAATGATTTGGTACAAAGGTTATTGTGAATGTAAGGCATCGTGTATATATATATATATATATATACAAAACGCTACCTTTCACATGTCATTGTGAACCTAATTTTAACTAAATTAATAAGTAGTAGGGAATCAAGGACAATAGCTTATGCAAATAATTTTTATTTTTTCCAACGTTTCGTCAGCTTTGTTGACTTCCTCAGGAGCTCAAACAAATTAACTTCTTTGCATATTTGTCATTTTATTAATATTCATTCTTAGTAAACACATAAGGTAGTCATCACACAGATGAAAATCTTTTCCTAAAATGATGACAAATATGCAAAGAAGTTTTTGTTTGAGCTTTGAGGAAGTCAACAAAGTTGACGAAACGTTGGCGAAAATAAAAATTATTTGCATAAGCTATTATCCCTATAACTACTTATTAATTTAATCGATGGGCATAAATAACTTAATTTTAACGTAGAATCTTTTACTGTTCCTTTCTGAATTGCATCCAGGGTGGCTAGAAAGAGATGCTTGTATATTATATACTGAATTAAGGAATAGCATTAGTTTCTTATGGCAATTAGGAAAACTGTTAGGGAAAATCCTGAATGAATGGGATTGATGATGTTAACGAATTCCTTACGTTAAACCAACTTCGAAATTTTCTTCTAGAACAAGTGTGCCCCTGTTTTTTTTTTTTTTTTTACTTTTTAAATCTCGAAGAACATGTTGGTGATATTTTTTTCTATAAAGGGTGAAAGTGATGGAGATTGATCGGTAAACTTAAATATTTTTCAGACGGATATTTTAAGATTATAATATAGCTGAAATACTTGAGATGGAATAGGACAATTTCAGGAGTGCATCCCTTGATAAAGAATAGAGGGACTATCATCATTTCCAGTTTAGAACAAAACTTGAATAATGATTGTGTATCACTCTCTATTATAAAGGATTTTTTAATAAAGCTCAAGAGACTAATGTATTATTTTATTGTTTATTTTATAAAATAAATATGCATATAAAAATACTTTAGGGAATTTTTTCATAATGAAAAATAATTTAAAAACTTTGGTAGTTTTGAAAAGTGAGTTTCAATAAACAAGCGTTGGAACATAAAGAATAAAAATACTTAGTTTTAAAGCATATTAGTAGACTTGATCTTAGGAACGATTTCCTGTTATGCCTATCTAAACTATTTTATATATTATAATCAACTGTAAAATAAATATTTTTGGAAAATTATACAAGCATAATTTTTAGGAATATCAATCAGTATTGAGAATATAAATGTAGAAACATATATCATTAAAATGAGTGTTTTGTAATATCTAATCCATTTTTTTTCAAATAAATATATGGGTGTGATTTTGAGTTTCATTTATGGAATTCTAAATAAAATGAATTACTTTTGATATATAAAAGCAATAAATTTGATTTTCTTACCCTAAAATTAGGAAACAAATTCACAGATTCTAGCTTTATGAGATTTCAAGACAAATAATATAGTTAAAGCTCATCGTGAAAGAGATCAGGTTGAATACAATTACAAGGAAAGTCGGGCTGTTTAACATATTCCATTCCCTCTCTGAGTTTTACAGGGCTTATGAGACGTGCACTCCATTCCTGAAAATTAATTTTTTAATTGATTAATGTATTTATAAAATAAATTAAGAAATATAAAAAATTATACTTTAAGAGCTGCATGGTAACATAAAATATGAACCGGTAACAAATTTTTTTGAGCAAATTGTTGTCCATTTGTAGAAATATTGCGTACTTTTTCATCATTTTCTAAAGCATAATTTAATTTATCGATTAAATCACTTAAATCTTTTTTAAATGGAATATAATGAATCCATGGTGTTAGTTGCTTATAAAAATGTTCATAGTATTTAGAATCTTGTTTAAAAACAAGAGAATTGCCCATTAGAAGATAAGGAAATCTGTAGGCAGCAACAGTTCCGTCCAAATTGATTTGATATTTGTACTATATTAATAGAGAAAATTTGATTAGTTCAAAATAAGGAAAAAATATAAATTCAGTAATCAAGTGCTTAATATTTTAATAGTGAAAATGTGTTCGCAGTATAAAGTATGCGCCAAAATATACAGTACTGAAATGAAAAGACGAAGAATATTACTTTGTTATTATGTGAGAATTTATTTCTCCTGAAAGAAACTTTTAGCTTGTTGATTTAACACGATATGCGTAATGTTAAGTGTTTGAAGTGTACACCATCTCGATGTAGAAAATTTTCAAACATATCCTGGTTCTGGGTTGCAGCTTGGAATTTCACTGAGTTGAGTGGTTTTTTTTCTTCGAGGGTAGGTCGAAATCTTCACAAAAAAAGACACTTCTGGGCCCGTACCCAGCAGAGTGTGGGATTCCTACCCACTAAAACCACCTCCCTGTATCGTCACCCCATCCTCCTAAGGAACGACCGTTAGGTATAGCATTGTGAAGTGTGTAAAAAGTTAGTTTGTATGTATCTTAAGATCTTTATATATTTAACTAAAACACGTCTGTGCATTCTTTATATCTGCTCTATGATGCATCTAGACATCATTTATGGTTAATAAATCAATAAATATCTTGGAACATGGGTTGCTGCACACTTCAAAAAGTAGGCAATTTACAAACATAATACTGACATAGTTCTTGGCACATCTTCACAGCTTGAAACTCCTTTAATATTCCCCACAAATAGACATCCAAGTAGTGTAAGATCGGGGAAATGGGACGGATATGGGAAGAAAGTACCAATCAATCAAAATTATTATGTCTTCAACAATGTTTATTATAAACAGAACACCGGTTTACCTATGGGCAGCCCGTTAAGTCCCCTACTCGAAGAAATTTACATGTCAAATTTTGAAAAAATGGTAATGACTTCTTTTAACCCCTCATATAATTATATCAAATTCTGGAGAAGATATGTTGATGATATTTTCGTTGTTTGGTCGGGTACCACCAGAGGGATTCAGTTACTTAGTAATTATCTAAATCAAATCCACAAAAATATTAAATTTACATCAGAAATAGGCAATAAAACTATTTCATTTTTAGATTTAACAATAACCATCACCAACCAAAAATTAGAATTTAATATTTTTAGAAAACCGACCTTTACTGACACGATTATCCCCTTTTCTTCTAACCATTCGACAAATACTAAATTTTCAGCTTTTTATTCAATGATCAATAGATTAATCTTAACCCCTCTTAGCAATACAAATTTTAATAATGAACTAGATACCATTTATAATATAGCATATAATAATGGATATAGTAAGGAAATTATTAAAAAAATATTTATCAAAATTAATAAAAAACACACGCTTTCGCAATTACATTCACTCACAATTGAATCTGAAAAAATCTATAAAAGAATCCCCTTTATTTCTAAACATATAACCTATCCAATAACAAATATTCTCCTGAAGCATGGAATCACTCCAGCCCTTTATAATATAAATAATTTATCCTCCCAATTAATAAATAATAAACTTGACAAAATTGATAAAATAAATAGATCTGGTGTATACAAATTAAATTGCAACGATTGCGAGGCAATTTATATTGGACAAACTGGACGATCTTTCAAAAAACGGCATAAAGAACATTTAGCTTCCCACAGACAATTAATAAGAAACCAGCCCATAAATCCAGATTCCACTTCCGCATTTGCTAATCATCTATATTCTTTAGATCACTTACCTTCACCTACTAATCCCACCCCTATTCATTTCGAAAGAAAAGGATTAAGATTGGATCTTCTTGAATCCACGGAAATAAAATATGCCTTGTCGAACGATGAAAATATTATCAATAATCAACTGGATGTAAAACAAAATATAATAATTGACCTATTAATATCTAAGCCAAAAATTTATTCCCAACCTAGAGACACAAGTCAATGAACTTACTAACTTTTCTTTTATCTAAACATACCTATGTCAACAAACGCCAACCTTATATTCTCACTTAACAATAGCTTAAGAGAAAGTGTCCTTTTAAAATAATTTAAAAATTCTTTCCCTCTGTTCAATAAACATATATATAACCTGTTATTCAATAAGTTGAATTAGTTACTTTCTGTACTTCCTGAAGATGGGTTGATAGCCCGAAATATATATATTGAAAAAGAAAAAATTTTTATATCTTTTAATTTTTTAATTTTAATGTGAAATAAGTGACCTAGTATCCTTAACTCATAGTAAATCAATATTAAATATAATATTTATTTACTCTTATCTTTATTAAAGATGTTTCACCTTGCACCAACACCACAATCTCTACTAATAATTAAGAAAGTACCATGTGAAATGATTCGTCCTGGAATGTTTTCCTACAGCATGGGTCGAGATTCTGGAGCGGTAGGTGGTCACCTAGTCTTGTTGCCTTAAATCCTTAATAAATGTCCCTCTAGCCTTCTGTTGACATAGTAGACTGCCAGAAAGACGTAATTTCTAACAATACAAAGTTTAACTATGTTACTTGGTCCCATCTTATTAAATCTCTTGGAATTGTCCTGCCAACTTTTCCATTCTCGGTCCCCACTTCACGATCATTTAAATAAGATTGGAAATAATACTATGAATACTTTTTTCCTGGGTTGAGAGACCCATTTTTTTTCACTAATGAGAACCCCGTGCAGTTGAGCTATGCTCTGTCCACAACACACAATCGAGTCCGAGAGTACTGTGTATTTTGGCGTTTACTATATATATAATACCAGAGTGATACATATGGATATAGGTATATCCCTATATGTCAGTTTTTCTGTACTATCAACATTTTCACTGTTCAAAAGCCTAATCACAGTAGAATTAAAATAATACTTACATCAAAAAATTTAAAGAAAGAAATTCGTTTTTCACTTGGTCCATAAACATTTTCTTTATCTTTAAAAAAGAAAAAATTTGTAAGTGAAGCATTTATTAAATCGGGATATTGTCTTGATAATTCAATTAATTTAAGCCTTTCATGATTTGAATCTCTCCCTCGCCAAAAAGCTTTATTAATTTTACTTTCCCATTTGTTGTCAATATTTCCTTGAACTGATAACATATCCAAAGAAACTCTTCAAAACAAAAAGAGAAACAATTTTTATTGTAGCATGGAAAGTGAGGAAAAAAAATGTTTATTTTACCTTCCCATGTTTTCTAGGGTAGATTCAGTTAAATCATAGGTCGGCAAAACAATATCTAAGGTGTCGTCTGATCCACACCAAGAAAATATTGGAAGACGTGGGTTATCTCTTTTGGTAACCAGAGGCCAGTCGCCCAAATTAATAAAGAATTCCATGTCTGGTAACTGAACCTTTCTCGCAAGAGATAATAAAATAGCATCTACAAACATTTTAAAGTCAACGTGTTGTCCATAACATCGCCTAAAAATCTTTTTAAAATTTTTTAATTTTTTAATTATAAAATGCTAACAAATAAATAATACTAAACCTTATTTTGAATGATGGCATAGTTGCAAACGCTCATAGAATGTGGTTTATTAAATTTCTTTATAGCACTTTTGAAAAGAGATGTAAAATTAACTTCATTGAAATGTTTTAAATCCGAGTCGATTTGATCATAATTTTGTGGGCATTCTAAATTTTTATACCAAGTTTCAAAGGACTCATAAGGACAATAGCATTCTTCTGGTTGACACATTTCTGTAATATTTTATTAAGATATTATTTAAATTTTAGATAGGTTTAAGTTAATTTATTAGTTTTAATTTAAAGCCCTATTCATAGAACAAAATTGAGACTTTTAGCAAGCCATTGAAAGTCGATTTGGTAAAGTCTTTGTAAAAGACAATGACAGGTAGAATCTTAGAAATTCACGTGTTGCGCGCTGTGATGGCAACAAATCAGATGACTTGCCTTTCATCTGATTGACCATCCTGTCAGGCACAAGGTGAATTCTAAGGTTTTATCTTGTCGCTTTTACAAAGACTTTACCAACCGACATACAACTGGCCCTTAACTGCGCAGATATCTGTGGTGGAGTTTATAATTTAAAATGATGTGTTACAACGATTTTAACAACATCGCGGATAAACGTTCAGATATCTCTGCATGCGTTCAATTCAAGATGCTTACATTATAAATACAGACTTTAGCCCTACAAGGAGACTTAAGAATAGATGACATTGCAAATATGAGAAAAACGGAAAAGTTAACTTTATGATTAGAGTGAAGAATACCCTCTCCATGAATTTCGAAAATTACCTTACATTTTCTAGCGAAGGTGCGAATACATAGACTTTTCAGGAGGAAATTGCGTTAAATCTGTTTTTAAGGGATATACACATAAGGATCAAAAACGAAATTCTTATCAGTGGTTATAAAGTGATATATATGCACCAACACCACACAATCTCTACTAATTAGTGATATATTATATTTATAAGGACTAAGATAAATTAAGGTGGCTGAATAGTTTATTTATAAGATCACAGAGTTCAGGCAGCCAAGTAAAGAGAATAATCTCTAAATAGTTTTTAAGGATTTGGTGTTTGGTACTTGGTGAAACATTTTTTAAAATTATTGGATAAAAATACTTGGTAGGTTTCACATTAAGATATAAAAAAATAAAACGAATTTATTTTTGGAGAATCTTTAATCTCGATATATATATTTCGGGTGAGCTAACCCATCTTCAGGAGAAACAGAAAGTAACTAACTTATTTTTTATATCTTAATGTGAAAACCTACCAAGTATTTTTATCCAATAATTATAATCTCCTAAAAAGTCGACTTTTGTTCAGCAAAAAAGTGGAAGTAAAATTAATATCTTCCGACATTTTCTGCTATTTTTCATTAAAATTCTTAATACACTCAGGTTCTGCTGAGGAGGATGTCATAAAAGTCGACTTTTAGAGATCGTTTTCTTTATTTGCCAGTCTAAGGGCCACTTGCATCGGTTGGTAAACTGCTTTTAAGCGTTGACAAAAGTAAAACCTTAATAATCACCTTATGCCCGGTGGGATGGCCAATCAGATGACAGGCACTTTCACCTAATTAGTCATCCCACCCGGCAGAAGGTGAATTTTAAGGTTTTACTCTTGATCAACGTTCAAAAAGAGTTTACCAACCGACATACAACTGGCCCTAAAGTGCCATACGTTTTGCTCGGTGCGACTATCACGATGATCGTTCAACAATAATCGTGCAACGATAATCGTTGAGCATTATTTCTTTGTATTTCTTATGGAGGTGTTTTCCTTCGAGCTACTGTCGGTAAAAGGTATATTTTCCTCGTTGCACGATTATTGATGAACGATGATCGTGATAGTCGCACAGAGCAAAACGTACCTTAAAAACTGAAATCTTATATTTACAACGATCATGCGGATGAACAATGGTAGTATAATGCATTGCACTTTCAATGTAGATAGATACAATTATTCTTAAAATTTTTCAGGTAAAAAGAATGGATAAACCTGATGATGATGATGATGATTAGAAAATAATTCAATTAATTACATCCTGCATATGATCTTACCAAAAAAGTTTAATGTATTATTCTACAGCTTTTCTATAAATGCTATTATAATATTTACCTGAAATTAAGTAAGGGGATTGCGATACATGTTGATTATCATATTTAACTTCAATTTTAATATGACTACAAGATTCATATAATTTATATCGTACAATAAAACTACCATCTTTTCTATCTAAAATATTTATCCAGAATTTACATGGTCTATTATTGTTTTTCGTTTGTCCGGTAATAGTTATATCAAATTTTTTTTCGGGAGTATTAGGAATTCTGAAATAAAAAAATAAAAAATTAATAGAAAATAATGGTTTTTATTTTAATTGATGTATATGTTGCAGTAAAAACCCGTTTTTTAGTAAAAACGTGTTTCACTGAACACCTTTGTGGCAGCTAGAGATTACTGATGTTGGTTGAGTTTGGTTCAAAGGTCTAGAATCTTCATTTTTGACCTTCCGCCTCATTTTGGGTATTTATTTTAAAAACATCAGTAAACTCTAGTTGCCATAAAGGTATTCCAGTGAAACGCGTTTTAACTAGTAAGAATGCGTTCTTACTGCAATATATACATATAACTATTATTAAATAATCAATGTTGGGTTTTATTCAGCAAAAGATATCTGAGAACCAAGAAAATTCGCATTTCTGAAATTTTGACTAAACCTAAGAGTGTTCTTTACTGGGGGATGAGAATGTTACCCCACTCCGATATGTTGAGGTAAACATCGAAATTTTACAGGAAATAAATAAAACGTTCAATTAAAATTTAATAAAAACAATACTCTGATAAAAAAAAGCAATCAGGGCTTCAGAGAGATCATGTCTCCCACTCCTAGGTGTAATCAATCCATACTCCCCTAACTCCTCGGTGGGTAGTTACCCCCGAAAATTAAATACCCCCGTCCCCGTCCCCCCGAAATTATTTTCTAACTACGGCCTTGGTAAGCTGGTCACTCAACAAATGAAACTAGTCTCTAACAAATAAATTATATAAGCATTATATACATATTTATATTCGTATATACAGGTTTTTCAGGAGGAATAGTAAATATTTTAGGAGGTGGTAGTATAGACGAATTGAAAATAAAAAATGTCATATAACATGTGTCCAATTTTTATTGAGTACTGAGATACAGCTGTTAGTATGTAACCCAATATCGGCAGACTCAGCATGTGTAAATACGTGCGGCATGTTTACACGCTAAAGTAGAGTAAACTTGGCCAACAAATCACAATGAAAACTTCAATGTAAACTAAAGTACAACTTGACAACATTAACGCTCTCTACTACTGACATTTGATTAATACACCCATAGCAACCTGTGTACCAAGACACGAAACGAAAATGAATTGAACTCAGCTGTATATCTGTACTCAATAAAAATTAGAAACATGTTATATGGTATTTTTATTGCAATTCATCTATACTATCACCTCCTAAAATATGTCTCCTGAAACACCTGTATATGTATACTTATATTTGCATCAAGCAGAGGACAACCTCAGTGATTTCTCTTCAAGAATCAACAACTCTGCTACTCTCGGCAAAACAAAATCATTTCAATGTATTGTAATGTTCAGAATTGATTAAAAAATTTGATCAAGCACATTATGCTTAGAGTGATTTAGCTCAACTTGGCAAGGGCCCAAAGGTGCGGGTTCGCTTGCAGTTAACAGTTTAACAGTGCCAAATGGTGTTAACCCTTACCTCCTCTTACTTTCTAATTATAGCAGAGAGGCTAGTTATTCCTAGATTATTATTAAATCTAAATTTTTTTTTCTTTTATTAATCATATTTATATTTGATAAATATTTATTATAACATAGTTATAATACTCACTTTTGTCTATTTTCATCCATACATTGAATGAAAAAATATCTTGCCGGCAAAACAATCAGTTGAGGTTTTAGTCCAGGTCCCCATACTAAGGTATTGGTAGGGTCAACTCTTTGGACAGAATATGCACATGAAATGAAAAACAAGAAACTAATCAAGGCAATGAAATAATGCATAATTTTGACAGTTATCTTTTTGGTTGGACCATTTGGACAAAGTATTCTCTCTCTCTTTCTCTACTGTTGAATCCATAAGAGAAAGATGTCAAACTTTTGTATGTGTGTGTATGGATGATGCATGTTTCATGATTCCCACGCTTATTTAATCAGGAATAATAACTGCTAGAGGCTTTTTAATTTGAATTTCTTTTCATATTGCAATATTTAAAATAAAAATAAATAAATGATGTATTAGTTTAAGTAAAGTAAGAATACATTTTATTGGGAAGAATTAATTAAAATAGATATATTATGTATAAAAACAAGTTTATTTCAACAGTAAAAAAAAAAAATTAGGACCCTACATAATTTAAAATGATATTAATTAAAACAATTTTTAATTAATAAAATTGAAGAGATAATTTATTGGAACGTTGCCGAACAAACTCATTCGCCACTTCATTTATCCCTATGACTTATAGGAACTCGAACTTTTAATGCAATCTCTCTCCTTTGCCTTCCTCTTTCCCAAGACTTTCAATTTTCAGTCTTCTAAGGGCCAGATGTATGTCGGTTTGTAAAGTCTTTGTTAAAGTTGACAAAGGGTAAAACCTTAGAATTCACCTTGTGCCCGGTGGGATGGCCAATCAGATAAAAGTGGTGTCATCTGATTAGCCACTCGGCCAGGCACAGGTGAATTCTAGATTTTGCCTGTCAACTTAGACTTTAAAAACCGACATCAACCATACCGACCGGATGCCAATCAGGTGACACGCACTTTCATCTGATTGGCCGTCCACGCCGGGCACAAACTGAATTCTAAGGTTTTACCCTTTGGTAACTTTAACAAAGACTTTACAAACCGACGTACAACTGGCCCTAATACTCGTGTACACCTAGTTGAATACCTACTAATCTTTTCGGGTATATTATGACTTAAAGGTGGTGCGCATTCTAGCTTCTTCCATTTTATAAAAATTTTTTATAAAATGTCCATTTTTTGGGGTTGAACTATATAAACCGGAAATGATCTTCAGGCTGGTGAGTCGTCTATGTAAACTAAAGAATGAATAAATGATGAGCAATACATATCCATATAACTATTTCAGGTTAATCTACGCCGATCTTACGGCTGGGCTGGCCGAAGTATTAAATTCACTCGATATTTTTACTTTGCCATACAGGGTATAGTCAAGTATTGTAATCGTGCATGAAAAAAGTGTTTTTTTTTCGAAATATCTTAAAAACGGCTGAAACTATTTTGATTAAAAAAAATGAGCGAAACCATGGCATTTCGGTCTACAAAAAAGCCCTAATAATTTTTTTTTAATAATCGTGTTAGAAATATCTGAATCACGGGGAAAAATAATTTCCATAGATGATTTTTTTCATGTGCCTGGATTCTAAAACTCACAAAGAACACATATCTTAGAAATGTTTGTATTTCAAAAATAAAGAACTGATTAGATTTAGGCTTCAAAACTTGCAGTTCAAAAATGCAGAAAATTAAAAAATTCTAATTGTCATTTTTTGAACGATATGGAATGTTTGAAATTATGTTTAGATTTGGCACACATTTGTAATAATGAACTATATCTATGTGCCAAGTTTGAGTTTTTTAGCTTAAACCGTTCATTATCAAAAAAATTTCCAAATCCCTAAAATTTGTGAAAAGCTGTAGGTATACTGAGTTTAAGAAAAGTTTTCACTTTTTCCTTCCTTTTTAGGCGCAAAAAGATACAAAATCTATAAGTTAAAAATTAGAAACCAAAATATTGTATATTCTAAAAAAAAATTTTAATTGCTTTTTTTCTAAGTGAACAAACTAGTCAATCATCTAATTGAACTGATCAGCTAAAGCTTTTATCATTATTTGAATATGGACAACTAAAAAATTAAATTTACTTTTAATTATAGCAAATGGTGTTCAAAAATAAATAATATCTAATGAATTAAATCCATAAAGGGAGACTTTTAATTTTATTATTCTCATGAGTGCGCAAGTGCGGATACTCATTCTCAATAGATTCTAAAAGCTAGCAGGTATCATTAATAAAATTGAATCGGCCTTAAATTCCCGATGGGTTGGAAAGGATTTGTGCCCTTTATTCTAACAACGATCGCTACAGGATTTCATCGTAAAATTGTAAAATGGATAAGTTTGTAGTTTTTACCTAAATTATTCTTATTATTTTCCTATTTGAACATAATTTCAAGTATTATTTCGTTTATTTGCGTTTCTTTTTTTATAGAATAATTTTTAGAATGAATGTTTTTATGTAAAAAAGTAGATCTATACTATATATTTTCTTAATTTTTTACTCTTTTAAATAAAGTAACATTTACATTTCAAGTAAAAACCCTATATTTACATATTAATTAATATTAATCTTTAGATATTAACATTTTTTCTCTTTAAATATTGTTTCGTAATACTAAAAAAAATTACTGCGGATGTAGTATATTTATTTATTGGCAGGTTTCAGTTCTTTTCTGCTTCCACTTTTGGAGCCGTCTTCATAAATGTATCTTGAATCCCACATTCTGATCTTTTGGTATTATTTATTGGTCTGAGAGCATAGATGAACGATAAGTGGAGGCCCTATTTAATATATTAATTCCCGAGAACTGCTGCTTATATATAGAAGTGAAACATCTTGATAATTCTAGAAAGTTAAAAAAAGTTCTAATTTCACTTTGGGTAATCTAGCCCGAAATACTTCTGGTTCATTACAAAGTTATAGATGGAACATATATCTATATCTAATAATCAGCACATCATGAAATAAACAGAAACTTTTTCTTAATTAATTATTTTAATAAATTGAACATAGATATATTTATGGTGAATTATTATCAATTTAATATATGAGATACGTTTAAATAAATCTTTTTGTCATGTTGTTTTTATAGTTGTCTCTGGTCTATTTGTCTTGTCTATAATGAATTTAATGATAGTCCAATTTTCAATTGAAAGTTAGTGAAAGTAACATAGTGTAAATACTCTAGAGAGGAGAAAAATTGAAAGAGAACAGAGCTTTTTAAATTTTCTGCCTTGACAACCCCATAATCTAAAAATTATGCATGCGACCCCGAATCTTTATAATATAAAATTCATGAATAAATCTTTTATATATAACAATCTAGAAATGTTTATTAAAATTCTAGACATTTCAGGAAAAATTCTTCCTTTATCAATGGAAATTTGAAATTTTTGAAAAATAGTTGCTTTAAAAGAATGATAAATCAACTATAAACAAATAAATAAATATTTATTTGTTTGTAGTTGCGCTTTATCATTGTACTATAAAAGAGTCGTTTTTTTTTTTGGCTTTTCGGCCCTTCTAGCCATCAGCCAATTTAAGATACTATTATTAAATTATGTCTTCTATGTTGTGATCAGATTTTTAGCCGGTTGCCTCGAGTCGGCTTCGAACCCGAGAGTTCTATTTATTTATATACATTATAAAAAATCAATAAAATTTTTTTCAATTATATAATATAATAGAAAAAAATATCAATTTAAAATCTTGTGACCACAAAAAATATCCTGACCCATATTTTTAAAAAGCTCTGATATCGAATGATTCAATTAGATTTCAAATTAATAAACTATAGTGAACAGGGGCGGACTGGCCCTGTGGAAAATTCTACATGGGCCGTATACGATTTGGGCCGTTTTTCTAAATTTTTTTGAAAATAAGTGAGAAAAAAAGACACTTATTTATGGGATGGGGCGGTAATAATTTTTTCCACACAAAAATTTTAAGGCCAGTCATCCACTCCTGACCCCTTGGTACAGGAGTCTTTTTCCTAGTTAACCACTTTTTACATGCTTTATATTAGCTTCACCTGTATATATGTATGTATCTATCTATCAATGTGACATTTGTTCTGTTAAATCCCGCAAATATTTCTCTATAAAAATAATTGTTTACCTACTCAATTTAAATGAAATCACATAAAAATAATAAAACTAAATACATTTCATTAAGTTAAATTCCGCAAATTTTTCTCAATAAAAATAATTGAGACTAAAAAGTAAAAAAATAAATTATATTTTAAAAAACTAAAAAACAAATGCTTCTAAAAGTACAAAATAATGTAATACTTAATCAAAAAGTGTGGGGCACTTTGTCGAAATTAATTAAAAGTACATGTTTCTGCGCCCCACACTTTTTGATTAAGTATATTACATTATTTTCGAGGGGTGAACCGTGATTGGAATTAGGTGTACACTTCTTTGGAATTATGTGGAATTATTTTGGAATTCATTAGATAATGCCCCTTCATCTATTGACTTCTACCTGGAATTTAAAGTGGAAGTAGAGGTGTTCACGATATTAGGTCGCGGTTCACCTCTAGATTATTTTGTACTTTTTAGAAGCATGTTTTTTAGTTTTTTTAAATATTTAGAAAGAGGATTTCTAGAGCGAAATATTTAAAAAATTAAATGAAAATATCTCAGGATTGGATGAAAGCAGTCAGGAAATAAATAAGAGACTACTTTGGAACAATAATATTTATTGGACTGCCTTTATCCAATCCTGAGATATTAATATATCAGTCCGTCTTAAAAAAAACTTCTAACCTATTAAATGAAAATGTTTAAGTGTTTTATAAAGCTTATCATGAAGATGATTGGTGTGATAACTTTTTCTTGCTTTGTATTAAAGCGCTTGATTAAATTGAGCCGATTTGGCAACACTGGACTCGTGTCTTATAAAAAATACCACCTATATTTAGTTTACTCCACCGGCAACCAATTATTATGCTTTCAACTAGTCGCCCGGTGCTCCAACTATTTAAACGTTTCCTAAGCACTACTCAGGTTGTCAGAATGGATAAAACCGGCATTGTTCCCGATGTAATTGATAAATTACCAGAAAAATTGGTTGAGGTCCGAATCTGAATGTCACATGAAACTGTTATGTAATCATCTTTAGATTAATAAATAGGCTATTAATATTTTTAATTTTCATTTGCCAGGTTCAATATGAGAATGTGAAAGTAGATAAAGGAAATGTCCTGACTCCGACTCAAGTCAAAGATATTCCCAAAGTTAACTGGGAAGTTACTGGTAATGGTTATTATACTTTGTGTATGACAGGTGAGTACAAGCCGGTTCTAACATTTTTATGTTTATTATATTAATTTAGACCTTTCCTAGTACAATATTAATATGTACAAAGAAATAGTTTAATCCACAAAGAGAAACAAAGGGGTTGTCCTCTGCTTGATGCAAATAAACATACACACATATACCAGGTGAGTTTTTTATCTTGAGACAGTTATATAACTCAAAAACAATGCATTATATGAAAAAAGTTTCAAATAGTTTATTTATATCAAGGGGGAAACTTAACTACGCTATTATTTGTTGACGCAGAACAAGCTTTCAAGGGTATTTCAATGCCAAGTTCTGTTTTTTAAATGGAACCCTATATTTTTCTATACTTCTACTTAATCTACAAAAAAAACTAAACAACTTTTATAAGAACTATTTTTTTATACGACATCAAATAAACAAAAAACATGAATCAATTAGATCTCAAAAAAAAAATTCTTAAAAATTATTTTTAACAATAATTTAACTTAATTATCAAGTAATAATGATTAAATAATTAATTATTAAATAAATAATTTAATAATAATTAATAATTTTTCGACACTGTTCTGAGACATTCGAGAGTGTATTGCAAGTCTTCTGGATGAATTCCAGTTCCAATTTCTTTATTTTTATTTTTTTAACAGATTTACAACACTATAAAATGAAGCTTGCCAGGGTGTATTCATAACAGGAAAATCCTCGGCATCCATTTCAATAGTAGACCTATAACACTTCTTCCACATTCGTCTTCAAAAAAAAAATACTACATTTTTTGGTACTTACGTATTAACGTCACCGCAGCTAATATTGGCGGTTTTTAAATTTCGCCAATCTACACCTAAAATTTTGTTTGGGAACCCATTTTTTTATCTAATCAAACCGAGATCATAAACCGAACCCATTCAAGTTGTTTTTTGACAGAGAGGAACTGATTTATTCTATTTCATGATTTATGTCAAAAATTTTAGGTGTAGATTGGCGAAATTTAAAACCGTCAAATCTAGCTGCGGTGGCGTTAATACGTAAGTACCCATTTTTTTTTATGGTAATACAATATAAGTATCAACTGGATTGACACAAGAAATAAACTTTTTTAAACTCAAGAATTTTAAATATGTTCTATTAAGTAGAAAATAATCCCTTAAACCTGAGCATAACGAAGTTTTAATATCATTATAAAACCTTATTTTCATTGTTGAGACTTTTCAATTTAATAATTAATTATTTAATCATTATTATTTGATAATTAAGGTGAATAATTGCTAAAAATAAGTAGTATTAAGATTATTTTTGAGATGTAATTGATTCATGTATTTTGTTTATTTGATGTCGTATAAAAAAATAGTTCTTATAAAAGTTGTTCAGTTTTTTTTGTAGAATAAGGTAACTTAAAGAAAAATATAGGGTTCCATTAAAAAACAGAACTTGACCTTAAAATACCATTGAAAGCTTGTTCTACGTCGAAAAACAATAGCGTTGTTTAGTTTCCCCCTTGATATAAATGACCTATTTGAAGCTTTTTACCATATAATGCACTGTTTTTGAGTTGTAAGACTGTCTCAAGATTAAAAACTCACTTCGGTATATCGAAATTATAAATCTGTATATATATTATTTATTTGTTTGAGATTATAGTTTCGAAGAACTTGGTCTTCATCATCAGTCTTTTTTAATTATAAATATTATTTTTTAATTATTTGCATGAAATTTTCTCTGAGAGAGACGGACTGGCAGAACTTTTAATTGAAAGTAATGGAAGGTGCAGCTCAGGGCAGTGAGGAAAGAAAAAATTAATCACTATTGTCCAGCCAAGATGTAATTTATTGGAATCCTTCCCCTTTTCCTTTCAAACCGATGCGACGTTTCGGAGGATTCTTCCCTCCTTCAGGGTTTTCAAGGGATCAATGAAGGAAACAAATAAAATGCTTCCTTCCTCTCTCCAAAGCAGTGTATAAAACTTTTTCTTCCTTTAGCAGAAGTATAGATTAATTAAGATAAAGAAGAAAAAAATTGTTTTTCTATGCTTCTGCTAAGAAAGAAAAAGTTTTAAACACTGCTGTGGAGAGAGGAAGGAAGCATTTTATTTGTTTCCTTCATTGACCCCTTGAAACCCTGAAGAAGGAGGAAGATCCTCCGAAACGTCGGTTTGAAAGGAAGGAAGGAATCCAATAAATTACACCTTATTTGGAAATGTTTTAATTTTTTCTTTCCTCACTCACCCCTGAGCTGCCTTCCATTACTTTCAATTAAATTTTTAATTATTTTTATTGCATAATATTCAATAGATATTGAGAGGAGGAAGAGGGGAGTGAAACTTTTCAAGAACAATACGTTTCTGTGAATTGAAAAGATAATTAATTTATTAAATGGTAATTCAAAACACATGTGTTGATTATTATTTTTTGCTATATATGTAGAAAGAGATTAAAATTTCAAAAAAATGATGATATTTTTTGAATAAGCTTGTATTTTAACTTGAAAACCTGGAGCTAGAAAAAGCCCGAAATCTAATCAGTTCTCTGCGTTGGATATACAAACATTTTATCACAAGAACGAACTTTCTATGAACTTTCGTTCTTAAGTTAACCTATCTGAATACAGACACAGACAAAATAAAATGATTTTTCTCCACGTTCTAGACATTTTCACCATAATGAGCAAAAAAACAAATTGAAAATATTTGAGGATACTATGCCTCCCAGGCGTACCGAGTAATGTCTGTAATTGAAAATAATTGTTTACAAACATTATATTTTTATGTCGGTCTAGATTTCGTACCCAAAATTCAAAAATGAAAGCTCTATACAAGTTCTTTCCTATGCTCAATTATTTGTATTTTCATTACAAAAAAATTGATCCAATTTTGAACTCACTAGCTTATGAACTTCTAAATGAAAAATGCAGAGAATATTTAAAAAATCGAATTCCTAAATGTCAAGCTAACTCTGGAAGGGTTCTAGTTAATGAGCTGAAATTTGTCATATAAGATTGTATTGATTAGTTTCATCTTCATGCCAAACTTCAGCTTCCTAGCTCGAACCGTTCGCAGAGTTTTCATACAATAATTGATTTTGTTCCATTTTAGAGGATTCTTTGTGTTTTAATTATAATATTTTAATAATTTTATTTCAATTCCAATACAGGTTCGAACCCACCTTAAGAACTTAAGTTATCATTTAGTGAAATAATACACACGGTGAAATAAACCACCGACATTTAGTTCCACCTGAAAGGAAATCGAGCTTAAAAATCACACAAATCTCCAAAATTTTGCCTATGGCTTATTGCGTCGTAAACTAGACTTTTGGATGTTAGTTAAAAGAGAGTATTCTCTCCAGTTATATCCTGGAAATTCGTCCATAGGACTGGTTTCCTTTTTCCTTCGCTTGTATTTGATGAGGCGTCAATTATATATACTTGATCATAACAGTGGAAATAAACTTGACCTTGAATCGATTGAGAGCTTTCACAAATAGAAAACAGGCTACTTTACCCATTACTTTATCGTCTTACAATATTATTAAATAATCGATTATCTATTATTATGTTATGGACGTATTTTACTTTTCTAAAAAATTAGAAATGGATACTTATTTAAATTAAGAGATTTCTTTGCTAAGGATGGTTAAATAAAAGCTTTTCTTGTCTATAATAAAATGAACAATTAAAAAGGTTTCGTCTGACTTTGTGCTGACATCATCAGCGCCTTTTTATTACCTGCCCCAAAGAAAACTTTCAAATTAAATTGCATAGTTAGTATTATAAAACAAATCTGCTTAATCGAGATGTTATAGATAATTCGGAAGGCTCTCGTCCCCAAGAGAAATGAACCCAAGTGCCATAATTCTATCAGGACCAATGTCAATCGTTCTGCACAAACCAATCTGATATAATCAGCCACTAAATAGCAGTCAAAGATTATTTTCATTAAAAAATATATACAGTGTGTCAATTTGAAAACTTACCACCCCTAGTATCGCTAAACTGGCAAATTATTTCAAAAATCGCTGAGACACGTCAAATTTGTATTCGAGGGTGAAGAATTTTGACGTATAAATTAGATCGCCCCTTCACCCCCTGCCCCCCAGAGCCACTCCCCCAAAAATCTTAAATGGGAAAGGGGTCGAGTGAGACATCATTTTGAAGGGCTTTTTATTCTCTACATTTTGGTGTGCCATTTTTTAAATTTGAGTGCTGCGTTGCCAAGTTAGGCGACTTTGAATATTGCAAAATTGAATTTTTGTAATTATTTGTGTGATACATTAAACTTATAAATTCTCATTAAAACAGGTTTTGACGGTGGTACGTTGTTTTAATAAATCAATTTTTACAGATAAAGTAGCATCATACCTACTAGATTAACGTAAACCACAAACAAATTAGAACGCGTTTTATTCTTGTACATTTATTTTGCAAATGATTAACAAAACAAAAGTGAAAACACCAATCAATCAATCAATTTTGACTTTGTTGTTTTCAATTTTGTATTGTTAATCATTTGAAAAATAAATGTACAAGAATAAAAACGGGTTCTAATTTGTTTGTGGTTTACGTTAATCTAGTATGTATGATGCTACTTTTATCTGTAAAAATTGATTTATTAAAACAACGTACCATCGTCAAATCCTGTTTTAATGAGAATTATATGAGTTTAATGTATCACACAAATAATTACAAAAAATGAATTTTTCAATATTCAAAGTCGCCTAACTTGGCAACGCAGAGCTCAAATTTAAAAAATGAGCCACCAAAATGTAGAGAATAAAAAGTCCTTCAAAATGATGTCTCACTCGACCCCCTTTCCCATTTAAGATTTTTTGGGGGGTGGCTCTGGGGGGCAGGGGGTGAAGGGAGCGATCTAATTTATACGCCAAAATTCTTCACCCTCGAATACAAATTTGACGTGTCTCAGCGATTTTTTAAATAATTTGCCAGTTTAGCGATACTAGGGGTGGTAAGTTTTCAAATTGACACACTGTATATTTGACTGGAATTTAGTGGATGATTAATATGTTAGATGAGCTCGATTCAAAGGATCGCCATTTGCCCTGAAAGTTTTTCGTCTCTTTGGTTCTCTTCTCTAGAGGACGACAGCCTTACTGACATGTCAGGAAAATTATCATAACATCTCTGATTGAGCAGAGAAGACATTCTCATTCATTTAATTTGAACCAATCGATTCTTCTGCCAAAAACAACTCTCTAGAGTCTATATTAAATCATTAATTAACATTAGACCCTATTTATTTGAAGAAATATTTTGGTTAATAATATATTTTTTTAAGGAAAATGGTCTATATTTTTTTAGACCCTGATGCTCCGAGTCGCAAAGAGCCTACGTTCCGTGAATGGCATCATTGGCTCGTTGTTAATATTCCAGGACAAGATGTCTCTAAAGGAGAGACACTTTCTGAATATGTAGGATCTGGACCACCAGAAGGAACAGGTAAAAATAAAGACCAAAAATCACCTTCAATTTTTTTTTCATTTTATTTTATTTTATACTCTTTCAAAGATATTTGGATCAAAATACTAAAATAAATTCTGCTATTAAAAATTCATCCTATAATTATTAATAGAATCAATTCTTTTGAATTTTTAATATAATGTCGAACAAAGTTTGAAATAATCAATAATATTGAATAAATTTATTCTTCCAGGACTTCACCGATACGTTTTTCTTGTCTACAAACAACCTGGAAAACAAGAATTTCCAGATGTCCCCCGCTTAACAAACCGAAGTGACAATAATCGAGCTTGTTTTTCCATCAGATCCTTTGCCAAGAAACACAACCTTGGTGAACCAATTGCTGCAAATTGTTACCAGGCCGAGTGGGATGATTATGTCCCGAAACTTTATGAACAACTCAGTGGAAAATAATTCAAGACAAATAGCCATCACATTATGTTTTTCCTATATCAAACAATTAATCAATAAAATATAAAAATGGTTTAGGGTGAATATATAAGAATAATTTTCTGAACACATTATTGATCTTTATTCAATTATAATCTCTCAACACACCAATATTGAATATCAATAAATATTTTAATTAAAGAAAATGTTTTTCATTTGAATAATTATTTATTCCTTTATTGAAACTTTTTTAGCTATCTTTTTTTATTTAATGAAAATGCAAAGTGTTACACCAAGAAGATGTAACACCTATAAGTAAGGGTAGAAAGAATTAGGAGATAGTATTCCATTATTCGTGTCCATGATTAATAATTAAAGGAATCGTAGGGAGTTGGACTTGACTTTAAATTAAATACAAAGTTTTTTATTTAAATAGGCCAAACGTTGCTGGTTCGCAACTTCTTCAGTTTAATAAATGAGCCACTGAAAAAGTAGCGAACCAGCAACGAAACGTTTGGCCTATTTAAATAAAAAAACTTTGTATTTAATTTAAGTCAAGTCCAACTCCCTACGATTACTTTAATAATAGGAGATATTTCAGCGTTTGGGTTGGAGTCTTGGGTACATGAGGAGATGGGTCTAGATTCTAGAAGGATTTAAGAATATAGGACTTGAGAAAAATCAAAAAGGAAACAGTGTTCCAGCTTCTAGAAGAATTACTTACTGCTTTCATTAATTGTGAAGATGTTTGGCATTTAACCCTTAACCCGAAATATGTGCTAATAATCCATTAGGAGAAAGATTAGATATCTAGTCGGAATTATTCTTGTATATTTCCAGTTTTTTAGTTATCTTATCATTTTTACATTACTTATTTCGAATAATAAAATTAAAAAGAAACTATATTAAAATTAAATAAAAATATTTAAGTGTCTTCAAAAATATTCTAAAATAACTGTATCATCTCACAAACCACTACTTTTTGAAAAACGTTCACGCACACTCACTTAGTAGACAAGACTAAAATGGGTTCTCTGCAAGTAAATACGAGTATATTTAAAGTAAAATTCACGAAAGGACACCCTTTTCAAGTAAAAGACGTCTAAGGACGGAAAACTATAATTGTGTGTAGACTCACAACACATGTTTCGTGTTAAGGGGGCTAATGTTATTTCATTCCCATTTGAGTTGCTAAGAAATCAATCCATAAAACAAGGATAGTCCGAACCGAGGGTGAACCGCGATTGGAATTATGTGTACACCGTCTTTGGAATTATTTGGAATTACTTTCTGGAATTCATTAGATAATCTATTGTCATCTATTGCCTCCTACTTGGAAAATGAAAGTGGAAGTGGAAGTAGGGTCGTACACGATTTTAGGTCGCGGTTCACCCCTCGGTCCGAATCCCTAAGAAAGCATAAGCAGAAGTATGTAGAGCTACCTAGGAAAATCCAAGTAAGGAATAAATCTTTTTGTGGTAAAAAGAATAAATCTAATTATTAGGTTGATGCATAATTATGGAACGTTTTTTAAAAATATTTTTATTCAGCAAAAACGATCAGCCTTGTTGTTGTCGGAGAGTTCGTGGGGGACCCATCCAGCCAATTTCCATACCTTGCCAAGCTTTTTGAGGCGTCGAACGATCGTTGATTGGTCGACATTGAAGTCTGCAGCCAGCATTCGTGTTGTAAGGCTTTCATCCTCTTCCACGGCTGTCAGAAGTGCCTGATCATCAAAATCCGATGGCCGACCTCTTCCTTCTTTATCCTCCAAACTAGTGTCACCTGATTTGAAACGGGCAAACCACTTCCGTACTGCACTATCAGTAATTGTTCCTTCGCCAAAAAGTTCGTTGAGATCGCGAAATGACTGTGCTGCCTTCCATCCTTTCTCGTAGTGGTAGAGCATAATATGACGAATATGAATATGGTTTTCGACACGCATTTTTATTAACTATAAATAGAGAAGATTGTTTTTATAAAAAAAATAAACAAAACGCCATTTTTGGCTAAAGAAAAACGCGCCAATACAAACGTTCCATAATGATGCATCAACCTAATAGTTAGATAAAAATTAACCAATTTTAGAAATTTTGAAAAAGTAGACTTGGACGCTTTGGCTTCTGAACGACTTATCATGATCAAGAGATGTTCACTTTTAAGTCTAAATCAGATTTGTATTTCTAACTATATCATCTCTTCTAACACTAATCAGCGAAAAATTAGTACTAATTTCAAGACTATGAGCATAGGAATTTAGTAATATGAACTGAAATATTATTTCATACTTGAAAATTTTCTAGCTTATTAACAACGCTTGGATTATAATTTTTATATCATTTTCAAGTAATAATAGATATTGTTAGAAACAATTCAGTCACAGTGATTTGTTAAAATTGATATTGATATGAAAGTCATGTCACTCACTACAGTACTATTATATCAATTATGACTTAAAAACGGATTCTAATTCTTAAGCTGAAATGTCGTGAATAAACTAAAATATTTTAAACAATTTCGTATTTTCTCCATGGTTATCATACCCGAAAGAATTTTCCACTTCAATATGGTCATAGCAATTAAGTAAGAATAAACTGAAATGAATGGCACAAGAAATGATCATGAATTTTATAAAAATGGATGATTTGATTGTTAAAGCTTTAAGATATATACACATATTATATGACTTAGTTTTAAATAAATAAATTATTAAAATGACTAGGACCAGGTTTGCTTAAGAAAATCAGAAACTCGTTCTCCAATCATCAAAGCTACACTTGCTGTATGACTTGCAGGAATTTGGGGCACAACGGAAGCATCAGCAACACGCAAGCCTTGAACTCCTCGAACACGAAGGTCAGGGGACACAACTGCTCTGGAATCTGAATCCGGGCCCATCCGGCAACTTCCCACATAATGATATAACGATGTAGTCACCTTTAAAAAATTATTTAGATAATTGTGTGCTTTGTTTTAAATATAAACATGTTTACTTAAATAATAACCTGTCTTGCAGCACATGCCCAATAAGAATCTGGTAAATAAATTGGATCGATATTATTAGTCCAGTATTTCTCACATCCAGGAAAGGGACGGGGCATCAAACGACTTCCGAAAGATTTCAAAGGAGCTGATGTTGAAAGATTAACAACCTGAAAAAAAAGAAGTGTATATATAAAACCATACTAGGGCAGTACGTACAGATCTAAGGGTTTGCGGAAATGGCATGGTTGATTATTTTGTTATTATGTAAATAAGTTATAATACTTATAATAATGAGTTTTTATATTCTGTTGGAATGAAGATTTTGTTGCATTTTATGTGATACTAATAAACGATTGTATAACTTTTTTATTCCTTATTTTATTACCTATTGTTAGTTTTCTATAAGAAATATAGCATAGGCGGCATATTTGTAAATCCGCCTCTGATTGTTTATATCATTAAAGTTATATAAAATAATTTAATTAATATTTTTGAAAGTGAATTAACGAATGATTACCAACGAATCTCTGTAATGGAAAAAACTTTTTGAAATTCTTGAATCTCGCCCCATATTAGGTGGTTGGCTTTTGCGTTTCTAATATTCTAGGCTACACAGATTTAAGTGTACAAAATTTGGTTTGCATTTCTAATACTCTAAGCTTCCACAGATTAAGTGTAGAAAATTTGGTTCAGGTAGGTTCAAAAGCTTATAATTTTCATTTTTGACCCCAATATGGTTTTTGAATTTCTAGTTTTCTAAAGGCCCATATAGTAAATGTACAAAATTTGACTCATGTAGGTCTAAGGGCTTAGAATTTTTATTTTTGACCCTTTCCCCCATTTTGGGTGGTTGATTTTTACATTTCTTCTTGGCTTTCACAGATTAAGAGTACAAAATTTGGTTCAGGTTAAAATTTGCATTTCTGGCCTCGTCTCTATTTTTGAGTGCTTGGTTTTTGTATCCCATTGGATTGTATCGGGAACTAAATATGTATAGAAAATTTAAGCTCAATCGGATAATGAAATTCGGAAAGAAATTTAGAACCAGAAAAATATCATCGAACTTTGCAAGTTAAATAAAAGCTTGAAATTACAAAAGTATTAATTAATAATAACTAATTAACCAGAGATAAAGGCTGGTCAAAAATAGACATTAATATGAAAAACTGATTCTTATTAAATTTTTAAAAATAAAATAAAAAGTTTGAAAAATGCATGTTTGGAAATATGCTTCAAATATCTTGTCCGCTTGGGCCGATAGATGATCTAACAAGAATGAGAACAGAACTTGGTGTGATAAAGAAAATAAGTTTTTAGAATATTTGCAGGCAAAAGAAGAATATTTCATGGTTTGGTCTCAATGTCGGGACATCGAAGAAGAATTTCAAAATGGCAATCTTCACTTTCGTGTGAGGATTGCCGTTTTTAAATAAACTTGTCTTATTGCTTTTTATTATTTAATAATAAAATTATTTATTCAATACTAAGATAATATTTGCTTTCGGAGTCTTGAGCCCCTGGAGTGTGCCTTTCTTATTACGCCCAAACTGTAGTCGTATGTATTATATTTATTAAATTTAGGAATATTTGAAAAGATTAATTTATTTTAAAACTGTAGAGGGTACTATCAATTTGATGAATTCATATTAATAATCAAAAAAATCCATAACATATAGGGTAATGTATAATATCGGAGGGGACTGTCTCTGGTCCCGAAAAAGTTCTCTCAATTAGAATTATAAATAAGAAAAGAAAGACATCTATTTTTGCAATTTTCTTTATCTGGAGGTGTGAATACATTGCTTTTATAATAAAATAATAAATAAGTTTTGTTAACGGTTTTAATTATTCACTACGATAATATAGCTTTGCTCTGTCCTCTGAGTCTTGGATCCGTGGTTGCCAGCCAAAGGCTAATATAAATATAATATATATATATATATATATATATATATATATATATATATATATATATATATATATATATATATATATATATTAAATTTATAATTAATTTATTTATTATTTTATATAATCATAGTTATTTAAATATATTAAATAATAATGTTAAAAGATAGAGACAATATGCTGAATTAACTTGTTGAATCCATAACAAATGGCTCGCTCATGGCGGAAGGCGTGCGGCCCAGAACCTTGATAAAACCTCTAAAAAATTTTAAAAGAGAAAGAAAACAATCTTATTTTATCTATTTCATCTATTGCAAGATTCACAGTACCTATCTAATATAAGAAAATAGCATTTCAATTAAGAATTTTCAAGTATAATTGAAATGTTAAGAAAACATTCACTTTCTTGTCTCGGGCAGCGATTCATATCAAAAGGTTTTATTTTTTTCCCTCATTACTTATGCACTTAAATGTATTGAATTTCATATCTATGGAATATTTTATTTTATCTTTTATATCAAATAATTATTATTCGGAAATTTTCATTTTTAAGGGTAGTTTATTTGAAAAGACGTTCATTACTCCTTTGAAATAATTTTAAAATATATGAAATTAATAAATATTATAAAACAATCAATTATTAATAATTAGATTCAGTTTTGAACGAAATCGGTCAAGTAGTTTTGAGAAAATTGTCAAAAACCCTGAAAACCGTCTATGAAAGGCTGTTTTAGAAGGATTTAAAAATTTACCTCCATGTCACAAGTCAATGTTTCGTTTCATATGAACTTTTCAACTTTTTTCGAAGGCATTTTTAAGGACGAAAAACATCGATTTATAGACGGTTTTCGAGGGTTTTTGATCATTTTCTCAAAAACTACTTAGCCGATTTCGTTCAAAATTTAATCTAATTATTAATAATTGATTGTTTTATAATATTTATTAATTTCAAATTTCTAAAAATTATTTCAAAGGAGTAATGAGGATATTTTCAAATTAGACTTCAAATAAACTACCCTTAAAAATGAAAATTTCCGAATAATAATTATTTGATATAGAAGTTAAAAGAAAATATTTTATATATATGAAATTTCAATTCATTTAATTGCATATGTGATGAGGAAAAAAATAAAACTTTTTGGCATTTCTAGTTTATTCGGTCCCGGAGAGTAGAAATTGAATCTTTTCATAAAATTTCTTTTAATCTGGAAAATTCTTAATCACATGCTATTTACTTATATTAGAATAGTACTGTGAACCTCCAGATAGATGAAATTGATTAAATAATATCGATTTCTTTCTATTTTATAATTATTTTAGTTTGTTTTATCGAGACGTTGGCTATGACATCTTGACATTAGATAGGGACACATTATTTATTTTGGATTCATCAAGGCCATACATTATTGAAATATCTTTTAACATATTAAAATTATAACTAATTTTCTTTTTTCTTATTATTTATTACTCTTGCGAACTTTTCACCAGAAATGGTGCTGGTATAAAGTTTGGCGAAACGTTCGCAAAAGTAATAAAATATAAGAATAAAATATATATTTTACTTTCATTCTTAGACTAAACACCTGCAACTGACCACATATAAAAACTTTTCAAATCCAGTATCAAATTAGATTTTTGTTTTTTAGCCCCAATAAATATACGAAAAAATGAACCCTGGCAATAAATAAATAAAAATATATATATATATTATAAATACATGAGCTAAGTAAACTATCGAGCATAGTTCTTGGATGGGTGACTGTCTAAGATTAAGTAGTGTGACTACCCTGACCCTAACTGTGTTTTTTGGATGGGTCTTAAGTAAAATACCTACTTGACGTTATGACCTTCACTAGAAATGGAACAGACATATATTTTTAACAATTATTATTTACCTATATTAATTATTAGATATACCTATAATCAATAAACAGCAAAAAAGACTATTAAGAATGGGCTTGTAGTTATTAGTGGTAAATTAATGCATTATTTCATTATCAAAGTGATTATTTATTTATTTTTGATCGATTTTTGTATAAAAAGTGAGAGTAGATGTATAAATATTCGGTCAAGGTAACGCGAACTGGTTAGTTAAGCATTATATAATATTTTTCCATTTTATAAAAATATCCTAAATTCTTTTTACTCAATCCCGAAATTTTAAAAGTTTTTAATATTTGAATCTAAAATAATAAAAATTAATCATCTTAATACATTTTCCTCAAGTTCTTAGATATTTGAAATATAGAATTTCATATTGTGTATGAGTAAGAAAAATGGCATTTTATTATCTTAAATAGTTTATGAGTTATTCAATTTATTTTAAGAAATTGATCAATATATCAGCAAGATGATTCATTTCTTGTTTCCATTGAAATCGAAATAAAAGTTTTTATTATTTCTGGCTGCTCTTATTACTGATTTGATAACATTTGAATGGGAGTCTTTCTTCACTTAGCAAAAATTGTTGATACTTGTGGATTGACCTTAAAATTTGATTGATTGATTTATTAAGCCCAAGACCCGATATCCTCAGCAGCTTTACAGTCGATGGACTAGTTTCAATAATTATTTGCATTAGCATAGCAAGAAAATTAACTTCAGGGAAAACTACAGATAAAGCTCTGAAGATGATCTATAAAAAAATCGAAAGCTTGGAAATAAACGATCAAGCTGTATTTTTTGACCGAAAACCCGATATATCCTTAACAATTACGAAAGTATTGTCATTTTTAATTTGTTAATACTTGTTGCATAGGAATGCAAAATATGTGTATTTATAACTATAAATATTATACCTATTGCAATCTCGTTGTTGAGCAAATAGGATTTTGCATTTATAATTGAATTATATAAATCGATTGGTAATTATTTTATCGTTTGAATATTTTTATGAACCCTAAATCTTTGATCTACCCAAAAGAAATAATTTTGATTGAATAAATGATTTAAGTAAAAGATTCTAAACTTTGCGCTGCAACACCTCGGAATGCCGCTCAATCCTTAACTATAGATTAAATTCGGCTGGGCTTACTCGCCATGTTACCCCACCAATCTTACAAAATGTAACGTAACGTGTAGCTGCGGTCAGTAGGTCAAAAAAGGAGCAGGTCGAAAAAATTAGGAACCATTGCGTTATTGAAATGTTTGAATTTTTTCTTTAAAATAAATAAATAAAACATCATCAATTTATTGATAATAATTCTTCTTTAAGTGCCATATCAGGTCTCCCTGACGTTTCGGCACCTCTCCACATATACCTGTGGTGAGTGTGTTTAGCTGTTTTACAGATATACGGAACCTATTTTTTAACGTCGGTTCCGAATGGCTAGTTTGGAGAGGTTCACTAGGCAATTAATAATTAAGTGGGATAATTTAATTTGTATTAATTGGATTAGTAATTTTGTATATTTTCATACCATTCGTGCGGCATGCACCATGAGATGCAAATCTCGTTCGTCAGCATAATAGTTGGGATGCAACGCAGGAGGTATGAGAGCATCTGCGCTTCTCAATTTTAGGTATCCTATACTCCGAGGACGCATCAAAACTGGTACTACAGAAAAGGCATGTTTGTTATAAAAAGGTCCTATGAATTTTCGGTATTTTTTTGGATCGAGTCCAAGTAATCTGTAATTTAATCATCATTTAAGTTATATAACAAATAGAATTCAACATAGGTATTATGTATTAATTCTAACGATGTTTTGAATTGATCTCATAATCTCATTATATTACACAGGTCGACAAAAATTTGTACCCATAAACCTAACAATGGATTCCAGTAGAGTTTTATATGCTGATTTTCATGCAATTTCTCGATTTTTTACAAGTCAGAGTTTCGAGATATTATCGGTCAAAACGACGAAAAAGGCTATTTTGACCTATTTTCGAGTCCCATTAGATTTGAAATCAAAATATTCTGTTGAGGTAATAGAAAACACATTCCTCTTTGATTTTCAAATTACCACTTGTTTTTAGCTCAATTAGAACTCGAGTTATAACTAAAAAACTAAAACTACGTGATTATAAAGGATAATAATCATAGATAAAAACATATGGTCTTAGTTTTTTAATTATAACGCGAGTTCTAATTGAGCTACAACAGTAATTTGAAAATCAAAGAGGAAACTGTTTTTTATTACGTCAACAAAATATTGTGATTTAAAATATTGCTGTCTAATGTCTAATGGGACTTGAAAATAGGTCAAAATGGCCTTTTTCGTTGTTTATTATTATTATAACCACTACAAAAGCAAACTTTATATGGAATATAGGTATTTTTCCTTTATTTTGATGCACAATGAATAGAAAAATCATTAAATAAATCTTAGGACAAGGGAAAAAAATTGTCGACCTGTGTTTATCAATACAAATATGATAAATATATGTTATAACCTGGAAAGGCTTCCTGATGAGTCGCCAGTTAAAGCTCCGGGACCGAATACAAACTCCACATCAGGATCATTTTTACGAAGGTCTTCATCAGGTAGTTCATTTTTTGCCAAAGGAGATCTGACGAAAGCCAAAATTTCAGCTCCACCAGGTAAAGATAATGGTCCAGCTCGTCTAGTCAAATAGTTTATAAAAGATTGAGGATTTAAAGCAAGTTCAATTTCTACTAAAGAATATGGAGGCTTTACTAAGAAAACAAGTCCACTTAAAGAAACGTGATCCTGAATGAATTGACCGACGGGTAAATCTGCCATTACTGGGATATTGTAACGGTGTAAATCTTCAGCTGGTCCTATACCAGAAAGCATTAAGAGGTGAGCAGAACCAACTGTACCAGCAGAGAGGACAATTTCCTTCTTCGCCCGTATCACACTTTTTACTGTACCGTCAGGGTGGAGAACCTGTAATAATAATGAAAATCAAGGATAAGTGAATATTGACTGGCTTCTCTATGGAAATGCTCTATAAATGTGTAGTCATAGAGTTTCTAGTGGATTAAAGAGTCTCAAAACTCCTAGTAAACGCCATCATGTACCAGAATTTGGTTTTTAAAGGTGTAAAAATTTTTTTTTTCTAAAAACCAAATATTTTTGTAACATTGTTACTTTTTTTAAAAATAAAATATTGAAAAATAAGAATTTTGCAGCGTTTTGAACTTGTAACAGTTCATACCATGGCAATGTGTAAAAGTATTATTTTAGTGGTGACTCACCTCAACACCGATAGTTTGTTTAGTATTAGGGTCAATATGTATTTTCGTAGCTCGGAATCCTTTAGCTAAGAATAAGTTAGACCGATTTTTGGCTGGACTTAAATAGGCCTTAGCTGATGAGCAACGAGCTCCTCGGCGGATCATGCCTTGGACAGGTGCGACTCCCACCTTCAATACATTACACAAAAATGTAAAAAAATGTAGAGCAATTTTAATCACAAAATAAATTTTATTTACTTGCACATCTCCAGCAATATCTTTGTATTTTAATCCAAAGTTCAAAGAAGCTTGAAAAAAAGCCTTTGAGAGCTCAGATGGTATCTTCGGGATTTCAGAGTAAGAGGTCCTCCTTTACCTCTAGGAACCTGAACAAATAATTTATTTAATTATAAGAAATAACTAATTAAAATATTATTTATAGTTTGGTGAATCGTATCCATAATTTAATTAATTTGTAAGATCTTAGGAAATTGGATGTATAAATTAAATTCAGAGATTTATATTGAATAAGACGAATGTTTCGTCACTATATTTGCGACTACTTCAGAGACTTATTCTTCAACACAATTGTCTGATATTATTATACAAAACATTCTATCTTTTTTAATTTATCTTATTCTTAAACACTATTAATTTTTTATCATTAGGTACCTACAGTTAAAACAAAGAACCACCTTTGTTTTAACTGTCCGTCTTATTCGATATAAAACTCTGAATTTAATAATATAATTGGATGTTGATGAAGGCAGTCCACGGTGGTTGTAAAAAATAAAACTATAATGGTTTTATTGTTTTACATTTATTTGTTAAAACCGACGTTTCGGAGATTTATTCTCTCCTTCTTCAGGGTAATAAAAAGTCAATGAAAGTAGTTCAAATCATTGACTTTTTGTTACCCTGAAGAGGAGAGAATAAATTTGTTACCCTGAAGAAGGAGAGAATAAATCTCCGAAACGTCGGTTTTAACAAATAAATGTAAAACACCATGAAGAAGGAGAGAATAAATCTCCGAAACGTCGGTTTTAACAAATAAATGTAAAACACCATGAAGAAGGAGAGAATAAATCTCCGAAACGTCGGTTTTAACAAATAAAACCATTATAGTCTTATTTTTTACAACCACCGTGGACTGCCTTCATCAACATCCAATTACATATTTATACCAGTCCGTCTCCTAAAGAAAACGCTATCAATCTGAATTTAATTTATGGTATTATCCAATTTCCTAAGATCTTAAAAAAAAACATTTATTATTATTGTATATAGCAGTGCAGTAACTAAAAGGTAAAATAAAAGCATTGTCAAAAATTAAATTTCTTAATAAATTAATAATAAAAACTGGCCAATAAATAAAAAGCATATTGTAGTTTTATTAATAATTATTTTTAAAAATAGTAGGCTCGAATTTTACAAAAACATTAGCACAAGGGCATTCAAAGAAAGTCACGTCATCGATACAGAAAAAGATTCAAATAAATAGCAATGTTTATCATTTTATATGGTAAAAATTTATTCTTTATTGCAAATTTTAGATTTCTTTCTTCAAATAAATAACTAATTTAAGCTCACCTGACCTGGCCTTCCTATATTTGGTATTGTATATGTATCTTCCAGTTTAACAAAGTATGGCAACACATTTTTCCAGCTCCATCCCTGATTACCCATTCGTTCCCATTCATCATAATCTGCAGAGGATCCTCGGGAAAAAACCATGAAATTGATCACGCTCGTACCACCAACGGCACGACCCGTCAACCAATTACAGCGACCTTCAAGAAAATTAATCATATAGTTAAGAGAACAAATGAAGAGGTCTTCCTCAAAATTTTAATTATATTTATTTATTTATTATGTTTACGATTGAATTAGTTTTTGGAGACGGACTGGTAAATTGCTATTGAAGGATTTTGATGAGGCAGTCCAGGTTCAAAAAAAGTGAAAATTATATCTATAAGATATTATTTTAATTAGATAAAGCTCTTTTCCTCTCTTTATTTTTTTTATTCAAAGCAGACATTTCGGAGATTTCTTCCCTCCTTCTTCATAGTTTTGAAAGATCAGTGAAGGAAATACAACGGGACACTCCCCTCTGTCCCCTCTCTCAGTGATAATAACAATATTCTACAATTTTTCATTATTAGCAGAATTTGGCGTAGTGATGATTAGGAAATTATTAATTAAATATGTATCTCGAATCATCCCTACGCTAAATTCTGCTGATAATGAAAAATAGTAGAATATTGGTACTTCCACTGAGAGATGAGACAGAGGGATGTCACGTATTTCGTTCACTGACCTAACAAAACCCTGAAGAAGGAGGGAAGAAACCTCCGAAACGCCGAACTTTGAATAAAAAAAAAGTAGAGAGAATTTTTTCCTCTAAGCTTTATCTAATTAAAATGATAGTATCTTATTAGTAGAGACCGAATTTTTATGCAGTAAAAACTGCCAAAATGTGCCATAAAATATGCAGTGAAAATTGCTGAAATATGCAACTAATATGCAGAATAGGTTGAAATATGCAAATATATGCAGTAAAAGATGGCAAAATAAATTTTTTTATGCACTAAAAAATTAAAATTGAAGACAAAAAGACTATAAAATCGAAGGAGTGCTATGTAAGAAATAAAACCATGTGTCAAATCTGTACTTTTATTGCGAAAAAAATTGCACAAAATTCTCATTGGGTATATATTTTTTAAAATTTATTTATTGTCCCCGGGAAAACAGCCCATTTAGACAGCACATTAGAAAATGTTAGTAGTGTTAGTGAGAGAGCCGAGATTTAGCCGGTCGAAATTTTATATGCTAGCAGCTAGCAAGGCTCCAACCCGGGCCTCCCGCTTGAACATCGTCATAAAGCAACATAATAAATATAATAATGTTTCAAAAAATGTGAATGAAAAAATACGGGGGGAGGGGTGTTAGTTTTATTTAACAGACACAATTGTATTGTACCTACTCCTTTTATTTTATTTTTTTTATATTAACAAGCTTTTCATATTGACGTAACTACAAATAATAAACTAATAAAATAATGCAAATATTTGACCGGCTCTGATCCCTACACTAATTTACACACACTTCCACACACACGCGAACACTCAATGGCCAAAATCGGCTATAGTTACCGAAGGCCTTAAAAAAAAATAATGTCCCCCCTGTTTTATTTCTTCATCTTTTTCATTCTTCTTCCAAAAATTTACTTTTAAAAAATCTGTCTTTTGCCCAAAAAATCCTTCAAATATGCAATTTTATGCAATACTCTTCAAATATGCAATTTTATGCAATATTCTTCAAATATTCAAATATGCAATTTTATGAAATATTACCCAAATATTCAAAAATATGCAGTATAAAATTTAACCCACAGTATTCTAGATGCATGATTCGGATATATTATTGATCCCCTGGGTCGTATGTGGCGACAAACAAAATATGCAATTGAATAGGAATCCGGTCTCTACTTATTAGATATAATTTTAATTGAATGTAATGGAAGGCAGCCCAGAGGTAGTGAGGAAAGAAAAAATTAACACATATCAAATAAGGTGTGATTTATTGGAATCCTTCCTCCTTTCCTTTCAAACCGACGTTTCGGAGGATTTTTCCCTCCTTCTTCAGGGTTTCAAAGAGTCAATGAATGAAACCCTGAAGAAAGAGGAAAAATCCTCCGAAACGTCGGTTTTAAAGGAAAGGAGGAAGGATTCCAATAAATTACACCTTATTTGATATGTGTTATTTCTTTTCCTCACTACCTCTGGGCTGCCTGCCTTCCATTGCATTCAATTAAAGTTTCTACCAGTCCGTCTCTCTCCAGAGAAAATTTCGTTACAAAAAAATTAGATATAATTTTTTCCTTTTTGAACATCGACTTCGTCATCAAAACCCTTCAATAATTATGCTATATTCTTATTATACTAGCTGCACCCCCTTGGACATCCAGGGTGATATGGCGCCTGGTTGTTTACCGGCCGCTATATTCCTTTTTTTTTAGATTTTTCCCCTTATTTTGGTATTATAATCTAGCAGATTTCAAAATTTCCGATTGCTAACTTATCGGGAAGTAAGAAATCTTTTCAGGACACTTTTAAATTAGTTCTTTTATATAATTATAAAGGTTATAATATTAATTAGTTTCTTACCATCTAGCATGCCCTGACAATAATTTTCATTAGGTTCTGCTCTCATATTCCAGCTATACTCGGAAGTAGCTACAAAAGAAGCCATCAGCGGAATATCACTGACTAGACTTTCGCTCTGGCCAGCTTCAATAGCGAGAACTCGCCAGTTAGTTCGCTCCGAAAGACGAGCTGCGATTGCGCTTCCAGCCGTTCCCACACCGACCACGATGAAGTCCCATGGGCCATCGAGATCTGCGTCCGATGGCTCTTGAGGCAATGGATTCGTGAATGGAGAAATTAAATCAGAAAATTCAAAAAATCGATCCACAATAAACTGAAAAAAAATAATTTATAGACATATTCAGGTTATTTAAATTTCAATCTTTCATCAAAAATTAATGAATTTACTAGGTATTTCGGCTACTCTTTCAGAAGGCGAGGATTTATAAACAAGAAATAATTTATCGATCTATTGATAATTAATTAATCATAATAGCAAAAACATAATATTGAAGGAGACAATAAAAGAGTGTGTCTTCTGCTGGAATTATACATTTTATTTATTTATAACGAGACTATAGTTTCGAGGGCTTTGCCCTCTTCATCAGTCTATTACAATGTATTCACAGGAATTAATTTATGAATGGTTCATAAATTAATTCCTGTGAATCCATTGTAATAGACTGATGAAGAGGGCAAAGCCCTCGAAACTATAGTCTCGTTATAAATAAATAAAATTTATAATTCCAGCAAAAGACACACTCTTTTATTGTCTCTTCAATATATAAAAATTCTACTACTCTCGGCAAAAAAACTTTCAATTTAATAAAAACATAATATATCTATTATAATAGAAAATCCAAATAATTATAATATTCAACCCCCCATCTAAAACGTATGAATAGATAAGATCATAATTGAATAGCTAATTGGATAAACATGAAAAAAATTGAGATTTTTCGTGAGAGATGTATTAAACGCTCCTTTGTTTATATACCTATTGTTCTTAAGTTTTAATAAACCTTCAACAGAGGCTGTTTTGAGGATATGAATATCTTTTGTGTACATGCTTATAACAAATAACGTCCCCTTAATGTGTAAACCTGCTAAATCACAACAAGGAAATTTTACAGGGGAGAGAAAAAACAAACAAAATTTAATATTGTTGTGAGTTAGCAGGTTTACACTCTAAGGCAATGATAAACTTTAAGAATATTTTCCCAAGAAGTTTATTTGTAACTAAATATGTTCATCCACTAAATTATTCACTTCTTTGAATAAAAGATTTTTCATTAATCAGTAATGTACGTTATTGAAGATTTAATGCTTTGGTGCTTGAGTTGTTTATTAGTAAACAATTTTCGAATGAAATCCTCTGATTATAAATTTTTAGTGAGATATTCTTATCAGAATACACAACATATCAATTCATAATCCTAGAGTCCCTTGAGAAGCCAGTGAAATCAAACTGGTCTTAGCTTTTCAAATGTTTTCATTAAAATATAAATTATAGTTATATGTATGTTCAATTTCAAGAAAGAAAATTTTAAACAAAGGCCTTCTGGCCCTGGTAATTAGCACTTGCAGAAAAATTTGACATGTTCAATTTATTTGGCAATGAATGCCTTGGTCCAATTTCATCAGTCAAATATTTAGCTTATTAAGTTAGCCAATAAGTTGCAATGACAAAATTAGCAAATAACAAATAAGACAAGAATTTATAATATTAAACTTATAAGCTACATAATTATTTCTATTTTATTCATTTATTTCGAACTCACACCCCCTTTCCCTCGAAACTAATATAAACTGCCCATCTAGCTCAAATCCTGGGCACGGGCCTTGGTTAAGTTAATACAATATATTCTCAGAGATTTCTCAAAGTATTTAAAATATTTAATTAATTATAAATTCAAGGATACAAGAATATTTCGCAAATTCTAATATTTTTACAAATATACATAATGTTTATCGTCGATTTATTGCAAAAAGTCACTAAGTACACTTTTATTGTCTCCTTTAATTGATAAAAAATTTCCTACTCTCGGCAAAAAGAAACTTACAATTTAAGTAGGGGAGACCGGGGGAATCACGCCACCTTAAGGAAAAACAATTTTTAATTCACGTTATATTTATAATAATTCTATAAATATAATTTAATTACATTCTATAGATGTTTGGTTTTTCACAGAATTTTTTGATTGCTTTGCCTGTTACTCTAAGTGCATTAAAATTTTTTTTTGTTATTTGTCTACACAGTGGTGATATTACTCCAGGCATAAGGGGTAATTCCGCCATACATTTGGGGTAATGGGATATGCATTAGAACAAAACGTTTTAGCAAAAACTTACTGAATAAGATATTACATTTTAATAAACTTAATGTTTACCTACAACAATTATTTCGCTAAGAAAAAGGTTAAAGTTTAATCTTAAGCCCTGGCAAAAATGTGTCCATTTTCCACACCGTGGCGAAATTGCTCAGTGTGGCTGAATTGCCCCGGTCTCCCCAACACTTTTGATGAATTTAAATCTAAAAGTACGTAGTTGTAAGTTTCGATCATATTTATCGATGCAAAAACTCATTAAGTGCATAAAAATAACACGCATGTGTTTGTATTATCTTGATGTACTTAAAAATTTAATGTGACACCCTTGAAAAAATCTGAAATTAATACAAAGGGTCCCCCCTCTGTGGACTTAATTTTTGATTTTCATAGAAAAATAAACTATTAATTTTCAAGATATTTTTATCGATTCTAATACAAGAGTATTTAGCGAGACCAAATACGATATTTGTTTTTATATATGGTATGTACTTTTACTGAGGGTAGGGCGTCATGGGAAAATTTTAATTGAAAAAAGATCTTGCGACTCGGAAAAGTTTTGGGAACCCCTGGACTAGAAACTAAAGATTATTTTCTAAAACATCGATAGATAGGGATTGTGTAGTTTATATTCTTCTAACTACAATAAATAGTTATACTATCGCATTTAATAATTTCGATAAATAATTTTTTATTTATTTTTATATTAATTCACTAGAGAGTTTCGGTCTTCGTTGTTTGACCATCTAGTCTATTAAATCCTTGTAGTTTTTGGAAAAACCATTGTGGGCCATTAATAAAATACTTGACCCGAAATTTCGCCTTTTTGGACCCACTTGTCTCACATTTTCTGGAACCCCCTAACAAATATAACTTCACAAAAGCTAGACCCCCCTATAATAAAATTAAAAAAAATCAACAAGTTTAAAAAAATTAAATTGATGAACTGCAAAGGTCAAGTTTCCTTAGACCCCCTCCCTTGTAACATATCATCACGCTAAGCAATAGCCCTTCCTCCCCTGTTTGCGAACGTATTTTATGAATGGTCCCTTGGTGAACGAAACTTTTTTTTTGACTTTTCGGCCTTTTTAGCCATAAGCCAATTTACGATACTTATTATTATTTTTTGAAAATTTGTCTCTACCTAGGAATCAGATTTTAGCCGGATGCCTCGAGTCGGATCCGAACCCGGGTCCAGTTTGTTTACAGGCTGGTACGCTAACCCCTAGCCTAACCCGACCCCGCTGTCTAAGTTAATTAATATAAATAAATAAAAACTTATTTACCAAAATTATTAAAATTATTTTAATAGTATGACAAAAAAACCTTGAAATTTTAATTATTTATGTTAAAGTGTGCGTGTATGTTCAGTGTGAAAAAATCTAGGAGCCAAATTATATATCGATGAATAGTGTAAACATTGTGAACGGGGTTTGAACTTGAGTCCCAGTTATGAAAGTTTGAACGATACCTTGACCAACCCGACCCCCTTTTATTGCTTCTTAATTACACATGAAAGACAAATAACTTAATAGAAAATTTAATTTACTTTAAAACCATATATTGGTGATTTAATAAGGTGAAAATTCTCAAATCATGAATCTGAGCACTCAAGCCTCAATAAAAAAAATTAAAACAGTCAATTCTATATAAATATGCAAATATGTATATTTGCATAAAACTGAAAAATGATTGGCAATTCCCTTTCTACCCATAAAATTTAGACAGGATCTTAGAGAAATAATGAAGTGAAACTAGAAAGTTGTCATTGTAGTTGAGTCGATTTTATAATAAAGTGAAATAAAAAAACTTTTACGAAATTTGAAACAATTGATATTTAAACTAAAAAACTAGGGCTGTGTTTAAATTTCGAATTTTTCATCAACGCAATTTTACGTTCAATATATTTAACTGAAATTTAATTGCTGATTATATACTCTCAGGAACTTGGATAAAATGAAAATCTAAAAATTTTCGAAAGCAACGTTTTGTCTCTTTATTGAGACTTTTCGAAGCTCTTAAATTTACTGTTTTTACGTTAAGCTTAATAAATACATACTTGCTTAATCATTACAAATAGGTTTGTTTAAATAAGGCTGGCATCAAATTATTCAGTAGCCCGGCGTTTTTCTTAAGATCTCAAAATAATTTGATTAATTTTGAGTTCTTAAAGAAAACACCAGATAGTCACTGATGAGACGAAACGTTGCTTTCGATTTTCCTGTTGTTCAAGTCGCTGAGAACATTTTATTAAGATATGAAAGATGATGGACGCGAATCATATAATGGAATTATTAGCGTGGTCCTTATTTTGGGTATTTTCGAATTTTTACGCGAACAAGAGCTCATATGGTTCGAAATAAATAAAAAAATATCCCTCAAGTTTCAAGTCTCTATCTCAATTATAACCTGTGACCCCAGCGATGTAAGTTTCTCATCTAAATAACATGGGGTTTTTGCCATTGAAAGATCAATTTTTTATTCCGGCCAAAGTAATGGTTCAAAAATTTGAAATTCTGTAGACTTTATCCTTATAATACTAGCTATCCATCAGAATTATTACAGATTTTTAGCTATTATAATTTTGGAGTTACAGCTAAATAAAATACTGCTATATATCTTAGTGTTACTAAGTTATAGACTCCAAAATTATAATAGCTAAAAATCTGTAAAATTCTGAGGGATGGCTACTATTATAAGGATAAAGTCTACAGAGTTTCAAATTTTTTGAACCATTACTTTGGCCGGAATAAAAAATTGTCTTCAGCAAAACCCCATGTTATTTAGATGAGAAACTTATACATCGCAGTGCGGGCCTGTATAGTCGAGATAGAGACTTGAAATTTGGGGAGATATTTTTTTATTTATTTCGAACCATATGAGCCCCTTTGTCCGCGCTAAGGAGTACATTTTATGATGTTTCGAAGAACTCCCCATTGGCTTATTTAGATAGCTTTTTGTTACTTGGATTCGATTCCAGAGAGAAAACATCCCTTTTGACAAGTAAATAGAGACACAGAAGACAGTATTTTTAATTTTATTTTTAAATAAAATAAATAAAAGATTAAGACAGAGGTGAATAAATAAAAACTTACGTTTGTAAGCTGAGAGATGGGTCCCCATTCTTGAGCTTCCGGTGAAGCTATATTAGCGAAGAGCAGTACAAGGAGAGCAGCCACTGCACAAAGCCCCATGACGATGACTGGCCATTGAAGGACCCCACCAGCCTCATGTATGAACAAGATAGCTCACCTGTTTAGGAAACGATAAGCCCATTTTGGCTCTGTTGCTTAATCTGCGCGAGCAGTGGGGAAAGACAAGGAGGACAAGAGCGTGAATAGTCAGGATTACTTTTCACCAATGTAAACAAACGTTACACCAGTAGTCAAGGTCGAATCTTCCTTCCTAATTAATTCTTCCTTTTTCATCCTTTACAAGTACTCAAAGAAATAACAATTTAGAAAAATATTGTTTCTCGGTATGGCGAGCAGGCGAAGCCGGGTCGCAGTATTAAATTCTTTCGATTTTTTTTTGCTTAAATATTTAAATTTAGAAATTTCTGACCATAGTTTTATTTATTTTATTAATCGTCGCTAGCTTGCTATAACAACAAAACGAATTTGTCTATATAACACATTCCTAATTAAAAAGACTGATGATGAAGGTCAAATCTGAAAACTATAGTCTCCAAAAAAAAAATATATAATTATAAGAAAGATTTCTATTTGCCGATGGTAATAGATTCAAATTTTCTTAGAAAATCATAAGATGGTGTCATCTATTAAATCTATTAATTTTTAGCCCCCCCTCCACCCATGCGCGGATCCAGGGGGGACTGCCCCCTCCCCCAAAGCGTTGGAGATCAACATTTTTTATATGCTTATTAAATTTTTTTTTTTATAACATTAAATTATGTGGGGGGGGGGGCGGCGTCTCTGACCCCCCCCCCCCCCCCCCCCCCGCTTGGACAATTCGATCGCGACACACTTCCGAGATCAAAAGTAGATCTTATATACCGGCGACCGCCCCCCCCCCCCCAAATCAGAGGTCTGGATCCGCGCCTGCCTCCACTCCCCCCTTAATTTTTGGGTCGATATGCACCAAAATCTAATCAGGTCTTAATCTCAATGGACCAAAATTACACACTAGTTTTTGAGCTAGCTCGTCCACAAAAATTTGGTAACGCAAAGACTAAACAACTGACTAACAAACAGACTAACCAACAGACATTTTGACAAAACAATTATTATCTCGAAAAATATAATTTTTCGATGTTTACTTATTAGAGCTTTTTTTATAGAGCGAAATGCCATGGTTTCGCTCAATTTTCTATTCAAAATATTTACCAGCCGTTTTTGAGATATTTCGAAAAACAGAAAAACGATTACAATACTTGACCATACTCCTGTATGGTAAAGTAAAAAATTCACTATAAGACAAAACATTATATAGTGAAATTGTTTTTTGACAAAGAGTGATAAAATGGGCCACTGAGCGAAATCAAAATAAATTGACGAAACGTCTGACCCATTTAATAAAAAAACTCGTGTTTTTAATTTTATCGAATTCCCTACTATTCCTGTTACAATTTACTATGGATACGAATAATTCAACATTTTGAGCTCGTTTAATAAAAAAAAAATTGTATTTTTTGGCAGCTTATATACCAATGGATAATTGACAGCTTTCATTTAATAAAACACTATATATGAATAAATTTTATTTTGGTTGAGAAACTCTTATTTTATTATCTTCTATCATACACGTAATGCTTTGGAAAAATTTCTTTCTCACTTTATCCCAATTAATTTAAATTTATTACAATCAGAAAGAGACCATAATCCATAATGGATTGATAAGGTAAGACCCGTAGAATCCTTCTGGATGGTATGATTCCTCCCCCAAAGAAATTCAAGGCTTCGTGCTTGAAAACATGAATGACATTTCAGGAATCTCCTTCTCCTTCTCTCCTTCCTCCTGCTAGAATAAAGTTGAGCAAGGCTTGTCTGGCTGGTTTACTCAATTATATGCAATCGTTTTACTTCAAAAATTATTCTAAGCTCATTTATTTCATCATTAAATATTCAATTGTTCGTTAAAATTTATTAAGTGGGAGATAAATTTAACCTAATTTATCGAACGGAGAATTTACCACTGCTCGAAGCCCTTAAAAAACTTAGTAAATTGGATTGTATCTAAGGATTGTATCTAAGGATTGTATCTAACTTTCTGAGATTTGGCTCGTGATTCCGGCTTCTTTCCTTCTACTCTGTTCTTTTCACGATGGAGGGGCCATCCCATACAGGCCTTTAGGGATGCACCTTCTGGTGTATCTCCTTCTCACATCAATATCAATAAAAAAAAAAAAATCGAAATGTCCAGAGAGCTGGCCTCGCTTGGATAACAGTAGTAATTCGATAATTCAAAATTTTTCAATTTTATAGAATTTTTGAGTTTAGAGAAATAGGAAACAAGAATAAAAACAATTTTCTAGCATAAGTTTTTTTTTCGTCTATCTGGATTCTGATAACCCACGTGAACGGAAAGTCGAAGAAAGTTTGGATCTTTATCGAGAACACTGAATAAATTTTTGGCACAGAACATTGACACGAAGATTGCTGATAATAATCAAATCGTTAAATTAAAATTTTTGAACAGTTGAGAAGAAATTCGGCACAAGAAATTGTTTTGATAACTCCATCTTTGTGCCAAGTTTCAGAAACTAACAGGTCTGCAAAAAGTTATTATGATAATCGACATAAAAATGATTTTTCTAGGAGATATTAATTATTTTTCAGAAAAAACATTTTTTTTCGTTTTAGGATGTTCTTTATAAAATCTTTGGGGACCCTCATAGTATCGCTACAATGTCTGTCTGTCTGTATTGTAGTATTGTAGGTTGTAAGCTAAATAATACACAAACTTGAAATTTACAAGTTATATGAATTAATTTTCCCCGAAAAAAATCGTATTAAAATTTTAATTGAAAGATTATTTCGAAGAGAGTGGAATTTTATGTTGAGTGAAAAATAAAAAAATATTTTTTACGCATAGAGTGTATGAGGTGAGCCTGTAAAGATCTCTATAAATAGAATTAGGGGTTTACTTTGTTTAAATATATTTCGATTTAAAATGACGGTGTGAGAGGGTTCTAAAATAAAATTTTAATTGATTTTTGTACCTGTCGGTATGTAGAAATGATTTTTTTTTATATAAATTTACTCATTCCCTTCTTATTAAAGACAAAAAAGAACGAATTCGATAACCCAAGTATTTTAGGAGCTACAAGATACGAAGTTTTCGGTAAGCGATCCGACATGCACTTGGCTGGCTTATTTGTAGGTCTTAAGCCCTTTTCCTTAACTAAAAAGTCTAATCAAAATATTTAAACAAATAAATAAATAAAATGAGCATAGCCCCCATAGCAAACTCGGAAAATGCATTCAATATTGGAAATTTATTATTTTTGAGGAACACATTTTCCTTATATCTATATCAATAGATTAAATTTTGGCAATTAACATTTTAGATATCTCATATCTAACAATATATGTGAGAAAATATTACTCAACAAATGTTTACCTTGACTTGGAGAGAAAATTCCAATAGCCCATTACGTCATTTGAGGCATTGGCTTGAATATTAAACAAGATCAGGAAGAAAAATTCCTGTTAAACATATTCGCAATGTAACATTTTTTTATTTGAACATGTAATGTCAAGTGACTTAGCTAAAATGATAATAGAGTATTCATGAATATTCAGGATCTAAGCTAATTAATAATATTATCATAGCTTCTTCACTAAATAATGCAAAACAGTTGGTCACATGCGCTTACTCTTTTATATAGGGACGGCCCTAGGTAGTCTACTAACTTGGGGCCCTAATATTGAATTCACTCGTATTTTTCCATTTGTTTAAAAAATGAGTGAAAAGTAAAAAAAGTCTAATATATGGTATTTGGAAGTATGCTTCAAATATATCTTGTCGGGTTGGTTTTGAACTTTTAGTTTTCTAAAGGCCCACCTAGTAAGTGTGCAAAATTTGATTCATGTAGGTCTAAAGCAGAGGTCGGGGAACTTTTTTAGCTATTACCCCAAAATATTTTTCCATAGGTCGCTATTACCCCTACATGAAAAGCAAAAAAAAGCAAGGTAAATGTATCTTATCTTTTTATATTAAACGAGCAATTCTTGTATATATATTTAGAATCGGTTTGTCGAAAAAGGGCTCTAACGATTTGGATGAAATTCACGGGTTAGGCGGGTTTTTGTGTTGACAATTCGATCTATCAAGGTCTCATCTTCGGATAAGTTGTTTTTGATGGGTTTTTTGTTAATTGAAATAATTATTCACAGGTGGTTGTTGGAATAAAAATTTATAATTACATTTCTTTCAATTTATTTTTAATAAAATTAATTGGTTTTTTTATTTTAAATTGCACTAATAGATCATTACAAATGTTATTATATATTAGAATTTGCCAATTTGATTAAATAAAGGTATTTTTCTATAAAATAATTTAATAGAATATCAATTTTATTCTCTTAAAAAATCCGACAATTCGAAGGATCATACCTCCTTCTTCATGATTTAAAAGGGTCAAAATAAGGGAAGGGGTGTAAATTAGTCATGTCGGAAAATAAATATTTTAATCGTTCATATCTCGTCTTCGGAAAGTCGCAGAGCCTTGAAATTTGAAACTTAAGCTATTTAGAAGCAAAAAGTTACCGAGCATCGCTCGGTGCTCCAGGCACTTATTTATTATTTATTGAATTAATTGGAATTTACATGAAAACTCTCTGTAAGTAAATAAAAATTGTAAACATTAACATAATTCAAACGCTTTTACGTTTTAGAAAAATGATGTTGTTTCATTTTCACTAAAATAACTTCAAAAGTAGGACTTTTGACATGAGCGCAATTTGAATACAATCCTCAACAACTGTAGACGGGTATTAGCAATTAAGTTGAATTCATAATAATAATCAGAAAAAAAATACATATCATATAATGTATGATGTCGGAGCGGACTGCTCTCTGGTCCAAGCAAACTTGTCTCAATTAGAATTATAAATAAGAAAAAAGGCATCTATATTATCAATTTCATTTATCTGGAGGTGAGAATACTTTTGCTTTTATAATAAAATAATAAATAATTTTAATAATATTAACGGTTTTAATTATTTAATACTAAACTTATTTATTTAAAACTAATAATACGATAATATAGATTTGCTTTGTCCTCTGAGTCTTGGATCCGTGGTTGCCAGCAAAGCGGCCAATGTATAAAATATATATTTTTTTCTTAAATTATTAATTAATATATTTAATATTTTATATAATCACTAGCTGTGACCGGCGTGCCTCCGGCACGCCTGTCCCAGCTAGGCCCTCCGGGCGGGTTGCCCTGGCGGGCGGCGTCTCGGAATGAAAGTATGAGGTGTCCAAAATTGATTACCTTTTATGTAAATTGTTTTTTTTTTTTTTTATATATATATAGCTGACCCGGCCACGCGTTGCTGTGGCTAAAGTTTTTGTTATATTACATTATAGTAAACAATCTAAGAGGAACGATAAGAGAACATCAGTCACGGAGTCCACTATGCTTTTTCACACAGATAGTATTTGTAAAAAAATATGGTGATCTCCTTATTTGACTTTCTACTACTATAACCCTTTAGTACAATGAAATTATTTACGAACAAAGACGAAAATGTTGATGTTGGTATACAAATTCACTGGATTGAGATTTGAAGGGGAAGTACGTTGAACACAATTAATTAAAATGTTCTTACACTTGATATTAAGCAGAAATCAATACAAAATAAAAAATTTATCAGATTTATTATTTCCATTTAATTTTATAACAAATAAGTATATTACAGTATAATACAGTAAATAACATGTGACGCTTAAACTCATAAATGAGGTAGGCAAGGCAGACAGTCTTAAACTTTTAAACATTAATATCTATTTTTTTGAATTATAAATACTTTCAATTTCAATTTAATTTAACACCAATCGGTGCACAATGTTTTTGGTTAACCTGTCTTTAGCTAACACAAATAGATTCGACGGTTTCCCAACACGTGAACACGCAACATATAGTTGCCCATGAGAAAAACATGTATTTTCCAAATCTAAACCACAAATGGACATTGTTTGACCTTGAGATTTATTTATAGACATGGCGAAAGCTAAACGAATTGGAAACTGTAGCCTTTTGAAGGGTATGGTAGAATCTGATGGTATCATCGGAATACGTGGCAGCAGGACCATTTTTCCTTTAAACTTCCCAGCCAAAATGGTTGCTTCAAGAATGTTTCCGGTGATCTTTTTGATGACCAAACGCGTACCGTTACATAATTGAGGTGGATTCAAATTACGGAGGAGAATAATAGGGGAACCAATCTTTAATCGAAGATTATGTGGTGGCATTCCAGGGATATCTAATGAATTTAAAAATTCAATCGGAAAATTTACACTTTCATTTTCATCAACAACAGTATCGATTGATTTAAAAGACATCAGATCGCCTGGTAACAACTGTTGTATCTGGAAGTTAATTTCGTCAACATCAACGTTTTTGGCTGCCAAAATCGCCCGTTGACTGAGCCATTCATGATTCAAATAATTATTAAATTATAAAGTTTTGATCAATGAAGCACAAATAAGTAAAAAACAGGATTAATTTAACTGTATTATCTTCATTATAATATGAATGCAATTTACACTTCAGTCTAAGTAACACGTGGCCGGCTATGCTAACACCAAAAATTTAAAAAGTGGAAATAATTGAATTATACGGTATTTCGTTCACTACAAAATAAATTTAATTAATTTTATAGCGTCAACAACACGTGGTAATTATGCTGTTAAAATGTAGCTTATATGACACGTTCGTAGATTTACCATAGCAGCGCCATCTATTGATTACTTACTCAACCCAGTCGAAAGGTATCGACATCTGTTAGAATCATTTGGAGTCAAATGACTGTCAAATAATAACAGACAAATAATTAGCAATAAATTAAAATTGCGACTATAATTTGAGATTTAAACTATCCTATTTCTCAAGTTGGATCGAACTGCACATGGTGTGCGAATTTTATTATAATCGGTTCAGTGGTTTAGGAGTCCATTGAGAACAAACATTGTGACACGAGATTTATATATATTAAGATAGTATATTTAAGATTAAATTTTGATGTTAAAAGAATGAGCTTGTTGAATCCATAACAAATGGTTCGCTCATGGCGGGTGGCTTGCGACCCAGGCTCTTGATAAAATAGACCAAAAGAATTATAAAAGAGAAAGAAAACAATCTTATTTTATCGATTTCATCTATTGGAAGATTCACAGTACCTATCTAATATAAGAAAATAGCATTTCAATTAAGAATTTCCAAGTTTAAATGAAATGTTAAGAAAAGATTCACTTTCTTCTCCCGGGGAGCGATTCGCTGAGTAACATCAAAAGGTTTTATTTTTTCCCTCATTATATATGCACTTAAATGTATTTAAATTTCATATCTATGGAATATTTTCCTTTATCCCTTATATCAAATAATTATTTTTTGGACATTTTCAATTTTTAAGGGTAGTTTATTTGAAGTCTCATTTGAAAAACGCTCATTGAAATAAATTTTAAAAATTTTAAATTAATAAATATTATAAAACAATCAATTATTAATAATTAGATTCAATTTTGAACGAAATCGGCTATGTAGTTTTTGAGAAAATGGTCAAAAACCCCGAAAACAGTCTATAAATTGATGTTTTTGATCCTTAAAAAGCCTTCGAAAAAGTTAAAAATTTCAAATGAAATGAAACATTGACTTGTGACATGGAGGTGAATTTTCAAAGGCTTCGTAAAACGGCCTTTCATAGACGGGTTTCGGGGTTTTTGACCATTTTCTCAAAAACTACTTAACCGATTTCGTTCAAAATTGAATCTAAATATTATTAATTGATAATTATAATATATAATAATTTCAAATTTTTAAAAATAATTTCAACGGAGTATGAGCCGTTTTTCAAATGCGACTTCAAATAAACTACCCTTAAAAATAAAAATTTCCGAATAATAATTATTTGATATAAAAGATAAAAGAAAATATTCCATAGATATGAAATTACAATACATTTAATTGTATATGTGATGAGGAAAAATTAAAACTTTTTGGCATTTCTAGTTGATTCGGTCCCGGAGAGAAGAAATTGAATCTTTTCATAAAATTTCTTTTAAACTGGGAAATTCTTAATCAAATTCTATTTTCTTATATTAGAATAGTACTGTGAACTTCCAGATAGATGCAATTGATAAAATAATATAGATTTGTTTCTGATTTATAATTATTTTAGTTTGTTTTATCGAGACGTTGGCTTGGACATCTTGACATTAGATAGGGACACATTATTTATTTTGGATTCATCAAGTCCATTCACTTGACACTAGTGAAATTACTTTTAACATATTAAAATTTAACACATTTAAATGTACGATTATATAATATAATAAATAAATAAATAAAATAATATAAATACACGATTATACCATCTTCAGTTGCTAAAAAGTTCCATCGAACCAGGAGAATCAGTTCACGAGAGACTCTCGCAGAGTCAAATTGTAATGTAGTTACAATTTAAAACTGTTCATATACAATACGAAACTTATTTTGCTATCATTGGCCAATAAAATGTTATTAAATACAATATTTTTTTATTAAAAGATAAACATATTTTAATTTGTTGATAGGCCAATAGACTATTTTTTTCTCCTATGGGTCTCGCAGATAACCAATAGCTTACTGTAGTCATAGGCGTAGTTAGTTGGGGAGGGCAGGGATCAGTGCCCCCCTACAAAACTCATTGCCACCCCCCCCCCCCCATAGAAAAATCAACTAACTTTCAAATCCCTATTCTTTCGAAATCGAAATATTTCGCGAGTATATTTTTACTAGTTTGCAAGTCTAATAGCGTCTTCCTGTGGTGTCAGAGTATTCCAGGTCCATGCCCCGAGACGTCTTTCTAATACTTACATTAATATTAAGTGTTTGGTTTTCTTATTTTATGGAAAAACAAATTCTTTATCTTTGGGTAACGGGTAGGTGTGTACTTCTTTGTTCTTTTTGATAAAGAAGTACAAACTTACTTCAGGGCCTAGCATCCCTGCCCACGTGAGCTCATGATTCTTTTATCAAGAGAATCATGTCCTATCCCCAAACCTAATCAACTTCAATCCATGTTTTCACAAATCCCTATTCTTTCGAAATCGAAATATTTCGCGAGTATATTTTTACTAGTTCGCAAGTCTAATAGCGTCTTCCTGTGGTGTCAGAGTATTCCAGGTCCATGCCCCGAGACGTCCTTCTAATACTAACATTAATATTAAATCTTTGGTTTTCTTATTTTATGGAAAAACAAATTCTTTATCTTTGGGTAACGGGTAGGTGTGTACTTCTTTGCTCTTTTTGATAAAGAAGTACAAACTTACTTCAGGGCCTAGCATCCCTACCCACGTGAGCTCATGAATCTTTTATCAAGAGAATCATGTCCTATCCCTAAACCTAATCAACTTCAATCCCTGTTTTCACAAATCCTTATTCCTTCGAAATCGAAATATTTCTCGAGTATATTTTTACTAGTTCGCAAGTCTAGACATAGCGTCTTCCTGTGGTGTCAGAGTATTCCAGGTCCATGCCCCGAGACGTTGGCTGATAAGGAAAGTTATCTTTAAAATACCCTATTCTTATAATTGATTAAGTAATAAATACTGTAAATTTTTCAAGTACTTTTTTCGAGTTTCAAAAAAGATCAATTAAATAAATAAATAATATATTAAATATAATTTCATACCGAATATTTCTATAAAAAATACTTTAAATTCATTATATTATTTTACTAATAGTATTTTTTCTTTTTTCAGGCAGGTGCTCGTCCTTCTAATACTAACATTTAGATAAGTCTTTGGTTTTCTTATTTTATGGAAAACCAAATTCTTTATTTTTGGGTAACGAGTAGGTGTGTACTTTTTGGTTCTTTTAGATAAAAAAGTACATACCTACTTCAGAGTATGGCATCCCTGCCCACGTGAGCTCATGATTCTTTTATCAAGAGATCATGTCCTATCCCTAATCCTAACCAACTTCAATCCCTGTTTTCACAAATCCTTATTTCTTCCTAATCGAAATGTTTTGCGAGTAATTTTTACTAGTTCGTGAGTTTAATAGTGTCTTCGTGTGGGGTCAGAGTAGGTATTTTAGGCCCATGCCCAGAGACGTTGGCTGATAAGGTAAGATATCTTTATAATACCCTATTCTTATAATTGGTTAGGTAATTAACTATCGAACTATAATCATATATAATAATTATATTTGCATAATTTTTTACAAAACTACACATCCCAATTAATGATAATAAAAAATTTCGAAAACTCAAATTTACAATTATAATTTCTCTTTTTTTAGAAATAATAGTTAAATGGTATGGATTTAACAAAAATATAATAAAAAATTATTGTTTTAATTAATAATTAAAATTCATATAAAATTTATGCAAATGATAATATATTATATATGTAATTTGAAATATTTATATTCGACAGAAAATACAAGGGAAACTTTTCTACGTCATTGTCTCTAAGAATTAGTAGTACCTATAATAATTTAATAAGTAATAAATACAATGGCTAAGTCCATATTTTTTTCTAAATTAAATGGTTGTCGGGATAAAAATTCGCACAAATTATTATGAAAAATATTTAGAGATTCCAAAAATGATTCCCTTTCAAGATTATCAGAGAACCCTTTGAATTTGCGCTTGCCGCGAGACCGATTACAATACTTTTTTCCCATGCTTCGAATTGGATAAATTAATATTTAAGTTTTCACTAAAATATTATGTAAATCGTTTTTGAATATTTAGTAATTACTTAATTAGAATTAAAGAAATATAAGCGTAATATTAACAAAGTGATTTTAGCACTTTATTTAGAATTTTAAGCAAAGTGACCAGCTTTTGTTCCTCCGTCATTTAAAAATTAAATGAATCAAGCATTTCAGAAAGAGTGTCCAATTTTTCAAAAACTTTTAACTAATAATTTCAGATAATAAAGAATATTTATAATATATTATATTCATTTAAAATAAATACAAATCTTTAAAAAAAAAACAATGTTCAAACTTTTAGTGGGAATTTCACCCTTTATCAATGGATTTTTCAAATCGTTAAAAAAGAAACAAATCAAAACGTTTGGGTGCCTTGGATAAAGAAATAATAATATAATACAACTATAAAAATAATAATAGAGTAATGAGAGGAAAGGTCTCACTTCTAATTCATTCTATTCAATATCTGGAGATCTAAGATTTAATATCTATCTAACATCTAATATTATAAATTATCTGAAAATATTCTAATCTAATCAGTGATCCCAACTTCTCCCCTATCAGCTCTTCACTTCCTCATACGCCCTGAATATTCTAAAAAAATTACAGATACAAGATTTTGAAAATTAGAGGTAGATTCCCTATGGCAAGAAACTATCAGGAAATCAAGGGAAAATAAGTAGGTTTCAACCTGGATGGAAGTTGGAGCTTGGAAAGGAGAATAAAAAATTCTGCTTCAAAAATAACGTGACTTTTTTTATAAAAATAAAAAAACAAAACATGGACAAGTTTTCTTGAAAATTTTTTTATTTCATTCAAAACACATTCCTTCCACGTCGATTCACTAATATGTCAATGATCTTAATTTAGATTACTATGGTTGTAGATGCCAGTTAACAGTTTTTTGATTTTCATTTCATTAGTTAAAGTAAAGTAGTATAGACAAAAAATAATTTCGACCAAATCTGAAAATAAAGGATGTCCCGATAAGAACCCCGGATTTGGTTTTTGAATCAAACACAATATTTATTCGAAGAGGTAATATTATTAGTCTGTTTTAAAGGACAAATGTTGCGATTATGTATGGAACAAAATGGACAAATGTGCACCATTCTGGCAAATTCTTGCTTTTTGATGAGATTAAAGATAACATCTTTGCATGATTAAAGTAGCAAATAATAAGTTGGATCTCCGCCTTGTGCTCAAGAATCGTTTAGGCTTATGGTATTGGCATAAACATGGGACTTTAAAAAAAACCCAAAAAAGAAGTCGGATGTTGTCAAATCACACGACGTTGCTAGCCAATTCTGATCCGTATTTTTTAGGATTACACGAGCTTGTTTAACAAGATGTGCAGTCCTCTGAAGAAATCACATGTCTTCAAGATCCAAATTAATCAATTTTAGCCAAAAGAATTTAGTTATTATCGTTCTCTAACAAAAACCATTCACAGTAACCGAATTTCCAGTCTTATTTTCAAAGAAGTATGGCCCAATCACTCCACTAATTCAAAAACATTACAAGAATAACGCATAGTTGATATATTAGTTTCTCTTGGGTTCTCTTCATTCCATATTTTACCATTGAGTTTAAAATGTACGTAATCTCTAAAGATGATGTTTTTAACAAGAGTTTAAAAGAATAGCCGTGGCGTGGATTTGTCTGACACTTTGCAGATAATCGCAACATTTGCACTTTACAATGAACTAAAAATATTATCACTTTTCCATTCTTCTTCTTCTTCTTATTGTTAGGATAAAAGCCTGTTTACTCTAGAGCGTCTTTCCATCGTTTTCTTGGACGGACCCGTCTTCTTTTCCCTGTAGGGTTGTTGTCATGTACCTTCCTCACCAGGCAGTCTTCGTTCATTCGCAATACGTGTGCACTCCATTCTGATCTTCTTTGGACCCATACGCTGACTTTTTGTATATTGCACTTTTCCCTAATATCTTCATTTTTACCCTGTTCATCCTTGTTTTACTCGCAATTCTGCGTAACGATTTCATCTAACAAACTTCCAATATTTCTCTTGTATCGGCCTCATATGTCAAAATTGGTCGCACAACGGTCTTATAGATGCGTACTTTTGCTTCCGTTCCCAGAAACTTGTTTGACCAAACCGTTTCATTCATGCATCCTGATATTTTGGACGCCTTAATAGATTGGAGTCTGACTTCCTCGCTAACGCTTTTGGAGCTGGTTATCTGAGCGCAGAGATAGTTGAAGGATGACACTTGTTCCACTATGCTGTTATACAGCTGAAGATTACTTTTCCAATAAATATGTGTTTAATTAAAAAACTTAAATATGACGCTCTTATTGGTACACTCTTTATTTATAAGTGTGGTGCATTAAAGATAAAATTTTTTGACAAAAAAACTTTTACAGGTACAATAAAGCAAGGGAGATTTTAAAAATTGGACAACTTCCAAGTTAGTCTATCTGAATATATCATTTAATTTTGAACAATGTCATTGAAGGATGTATTTTACAAACAAAAAATTTACAAACAGCCAGTTTTATATAATTATATTAGAAATAAAATAAGTTTTGTTATTTTTGAAACCGAAAATATATTATAAGATGAGCTCTATTAGAAAAAAAAATACTTTGACAAACAAATTTTTTTTGATTTTATTAATAACATTGATTTTTACAGGTATAAATAATTACATGTACATCTAATCAAATTCTTAAATTTGAAAGATTTTTAATACTGCATTTCAGAGAGTTGTTAATTAATAGACTATTTATTTTAAACAAAAATATATATCAAAAATAATATTTATAAACATAAAATGACTAACGTTACCAATTAAAAAATAAATAAATAAGGATTTTAAAAAATAAGTAAAAAAAATTGACTTGTTTCTCGAATTGGCATCTTGTCAAATTTATATACAACAGTCTTCAGATATTATATTGTTTTTATTTAGATGTTCATTAAATCATCTCAACTGATATAAAAACGTATAAGATCAATTCAATTTAAATAACTAATATATATAGATATATATTTATTTATTTTAGTAGTACATAGTGCCCTATTTGGGTAACTATATATATATATATATATTTAGTATGTTTATAACGTTTATATATGTATTGATTTAGGAATTTATGGGCTGTTTTCTATTTTTTTTTTCATAGGAATACATTGAATGAATGGGTGATTGATTATTTGATTCGAGCTTATCTTAGGTAAAATAAATAAATGAATATAGTGTAAATTTTGCTATCTCCTTCTTTCTCCTTTTTGAGTTTTGCGTTTTTCCTTTCGCTCAGCTTGTTGTTGTTTTTGTTTCTCCCTAAAAAATAAGTTCATTTATTAATAAACAATTATACACTCTGAAATTAATGACAGAATATGTGTGATTTTATTGCTTTAATAGCTAGCATTTTAATTAAATTTTATTTTCGATTCTTATTTATGATAAGAAATTTATGCCAATCATATTAACTTAAATAAAAAAATACACACATCCACTCTTATTAGCGAAACAACAGGAAGAAAACAATATTTGGATATAAGAAATCACCATATATTATTATTTATATCTATATAGAATTCCTGAAATTAACAGTCTTTATGAACATTAATCCAAGAAGATGTGCAATCAAGGCTAAGCCTATAAAATAAGTACAATCAAATTTTTAGAGTACTTATTTTATGACATTAGCCCTAATTGTCCATAATATTATACATATAAAATAATTAAAGATTTGAGCATCTTCTTTTTGAAACTAGTTGGAATGTTTGTCAAAAAATCAACTCGGGTTCAGATTAACAAATCTATTTTAAAAAAGAAAGAATTTAATTTTTAAGACAAATTGCAAGATTTTAGCAGAAATATTACTAAATTGTGATCGGAGGGGATTCATCCCCCCAGGTGTCGAACCTGAGAACTAACATGCTTTATGCCTTTATGGGCAGTCAGCTCACACCCTCGAGACAAAAAAACCTCTCTCTGAATCGCAATATAAGATATAAGCACAGAAATTCTTTACTCCATTATTATATAACGGAAATATCGCAATTTAATAATATTTCTACTTAAATCTTAGAATTTGTCTTAAAAATTAAATTCTTTCTTATATAAAATAATGTTCTTGATTATATATGTTAATAAATAAATAGAATTCTTTTATAAAAATAAATAATTTGACTATATTACTTAGTGGCTAGTTCAGGTATGAATTGTATATAATGTTGTTGAGGATAATGAACAAAAGATTCTTTAGTATTTCTGTTACATGTTTGTTATAAAGCCTGAGGAATCTGAGAAAGCTTCGATTGATATAAATGAAGGCGAAGCGTCGCATAATAAAGGCTTTATAAGTATTTGTAAAAAAAATGTTTGTTCCCGATTTCCATTCTTCCTGAAACTTTTCATCTTATATTATAAAATTTATTATATGTTTTATAAAAGACTGGTATTTATTTATAGTGATATACATAAGTCAGAATATTCTCTAATTTAAAATTAAAAATAAATTTTAGAAATAAAGTCAGTTTAAAAGAGTATTATCATACGAGTCGAGGGGAATTTTAAAATGGGAAAGTTTTCTTTTATATAAATGAATACAATTCTTCAGTGGCGGATTTAGGGCTATTTTGATTTGGATAATAATTTTTCAATTGAACACATTTTTATTTTTATCAAGTGCTCTGTGCCACACATATTTCGAAATATAAAACTAGCTTTATTTTTTATTATTACTAGTGTTTTTCATTAACTTGTTTAATTAAAAAATCAAAAGTTAAAATGTAGTCATTAGGTATTTGCATTGTTATAGATCTTTTATAAAATGGTATTTGTTAATTTATAAAAATAAATAATATAGCTGTAGTTTTCGGTAATATTGTTGGTGGGGGGGGGGGGATATTAAGTAGTAGGTTAGTATGGTAGTAAAAAGATGTTAATAATTTTTTATTTCTTTTATCACTATGAAATCTGCATTAGATTAGAGTTCTGGTATTAAAATATCTACTAATAGTGCACATATTTTGATTAAATTGAAGGTTTCTGAGAAATAATTATTTTATATAGGGTATTAATTAAAGTATAGTGATTATTTTCTGGGTATTTATTTAATCATCTATTTTTGAATTCAGAATAATTCATAAATTCTTAACTTTCACATTTGTTTTATGTGTTGTGTATTCAGTTATGTTTATATACTTCAATACAATTTAAAATTGAAGTAAATAATTCCACAACTTATTAATAGTCTGTAAACAAATAGCGATGTTGAAGTTTAGCTGTGGCAAGAGAGCAGGTAAAATTAATAAATGTACACGGGCGTCATTTATTCGAAATATGGGCCAGAATACTTAGGGCATTTTTAGTTCCACAGTCAGGGCCTTCAAACAATCCACCACTGTAACTCTTTAATAACATTCAGAAAAAGGTATATTAATATTTCAAACTTTTTGCAAGAAATTCTCTTTTTTCAATGAAAAGTCTTTAGAATAAGAGAAAATTAATGTATTCTAAAAACTTTTCATTAAAAAAGAGGGAATTTCTTGCAAAAAATTTGAAATGTTGTTATATATATATATATATATATATCGTCGGCTTGTCGGAGTGTAAAGTTGTTAACTCCATTTTTTATCAAATATGACATATTAATACCGTTCGAAAGAAAAAGAGATGCAGGATTGTCCAAGTAAAACTGATACTTAAAATTACGATCGTAAGTTGTAGAAAAAAATGTGAAAAATATTTTTTTCCATAACAACAATATTAAATTTTGTTTGTTTTTTCTCTCTCCTGTAAAATTTCCTTTTTGTGAGTTAGCAGGTTTACTCTCTAAGGCGACGATATATCATATGTTTAAATACCCGATTGGATGTAGATAATTCGATTTGTCTTAATACTAACCAGGTCACTTAACAAACGTTTGTTAAGTGACCTTCGAAACTAAAGTCTATAACAAATAAACTATAATTTAATTACATAATAAAAAAAAAAATACAAATCTTTATAAAACAATCTTGGAACGATTTATTTAGAAACCAGACGTTTCGGTAGAAATTCCCCCTTTATCAATAGAAATTTTTAAAAAAAATTAAAAAAAAAAAAGTTTTCGCTAGTGTTTCGAAAACAACCCTAAGAAATTAAATATTTTGATAACAGGCAATTGTACAAATTGTCCCGATGACCAGATTATCTTTAATTCAAATAAAAAATATAAATATTTATGTAAAATTATTTTTCTCTAAAATTTTTTTGTAAAAATTAGACCTTTTATTAATCGAATTTTTGTTATTTAAAATTTCGATCATTTCTAAGATTAATCTTTTTTCTAAATTATGTTCTTTATCTAAAATTTTTGGATTAGAAAAGTCAAATCGTTCCAAGATTATTTTATAAAGATTTGTATTTTTTTATTATATTTAAAAACAATCAATAATCAATTTTTCTTTTCAATATAATTATATACATATTGAAAAAATTTTATTGATTGCTTTTATAATCAAAATTAATTCAAATCTTTTTAAAAAATAATCTTAAAGCTTTTATTAAAATAACTAGTTTCAGGAGAATTTCTAACTTTTTCAATGGAATTTTAATTTAGGAATTGTAAATAAAAAAATGTTGCTTTATGGAATGAATGTGTTGCTTTATATTCATTCCATAAAACAACTTTTTTTCTTTTTTACATTTCTTAAATTAAAATTCCATTGATAAAGGGAGAAATTCTACCAAAATTTTGGATATTTTTAATAAACGTTTGAAGATCGTTTTTTTTTATAAAAAATTTGTTTATTGAGGATCTAGACACGGCAGAGTGTCAGCCAAGTTCGGAAAAACGGGCACCGGCCATGTGTATTTACACGAACCATTTCAAGCTACTTTCGAATCCCCCATAACTCAAAAATTATTAGACCTATACACTTGAAATTTTGCCTGTCTAATAAGGCCCACTGGAACACCTAGAATACAAAATTTCATAAATAAATATATTATAGTTATTGAGTTATTAAGGTCTGAAAAGTGCCATTTTTAACACTCACTCACTCACATATCAAAAACCTAGAGTACTTCCGCTGATCCTAGAATGCTGAAATTTGGCATACTGGTAAAGCTTGGCACATTAATAAAGGAGGAAATTGAAAACCCGAAACTTTCGCATCTTCGGGGCCCGAAATGAAGGGGTAAAATTTATGAAAAACCGACCGGGTTTTTAACAGATATTTTAGGAGAAATATTTAATAATTATTAATATGAAGTTTAAATAAAATTATTTAGATAAATTAAAGGTTAAAACTTTTCAAAAATTAATGATATCTGACCAAAAACATCCCTAGTAGCACAAACAAACTATATAGATTCTCAAAATCTAAATAGGGCGATATAGTTACTATATAGTATGAAACATTGTGCTACTAGGAATAAATGTGAAAAAGAGGCCAAGTTCGGTACAAACGGCTTTGCCGACAAAAGAGTTGAGATCTAAACGGGTACCAAGTTCCATAGCAGTTGATTAAATCATATCTATAGAAATGTACAACGTTCTTCAATTGATTTAAAGAAAATTTGTTACGTTCTTTGATATTAAATTTATAATTTGACAAGTTTTATATGCAACTAAATTGTTTGTAGTATAAAATAGAACAACTAGCAAAGCTAAATTTTAAGCTTGTATTAAATATCATCACGTTAATCAAAGTAAGTTGTTGACTATTATAACTTGCAGAGTTATAAATTTAATAGCAAAGAACGTAACAAATTTTCTTTTAAATCAATTGAAGAACGTTGTACATTTCTATAGATATGATTCAAGCAACTGCTATCAAACTTGGTACCCGTTTAGATCTCAAATCTTTTGTGTCGGTGTACCGAATTTGGCCCCTTTTTCACATTTATGTTTTTGGTCAGATTTATATTACAATTTTACAAGTGACTAAAAAAAGTGCCACTTCAAATTATATTGTCCTCCTCCTCCAAGGCCAGTAAATGGGTTTATTAAATGGGGTATTAAAAAATGTAAAAATTACCGATCCTCTTTGTCTTTTTCCTTTTTCTTTTGGCTCTCGAGTTTCGCCTTATCTCTCTTTTCTCTCTCAGCTTGGGCGACCACCGATGCATTTGTATTCTTTTCAATTCCGCTTTCCTGCGATGCACTCGTTTTTTGAGAACCTCCTCCTGTTTTTTCATTCTCAGGTGTTTCTTCTTCATCTGACATTTGACTATACTGTGCCAATATCGCCTCTCTTATCTTTTTCTCGTCTTCAGTGTATGTTTTTGTGACGGTGGTCGATTTCGCCTGCGATTCCATTAAACGGGCCAGTTTGACATCTACGTCCTCGGTACTCTTATTCGATTCATTAAGTTGGGTTTGGATCACTTGCTGCCAATTTTCAAGAATTTCATTGCAATGACTAGGAAGATCGTCATTCTAAAATAGAAATAACATTAATTAATACATAATATCTAGAAAAGAAATACCGGTGTGTTGATTCAGTAACTCACAGTGATCTCGGATAAAATTCCTTCAATGGCTTCGGTTTTATCTTCAACAGAATCATCTCCTTCCAAAATACCCTTAATATAAGATCCATAAACTCCCTCGTCAATATTTAGAGCATTTAATTTCACGTTCAACCAAGAATCAAAATCCGAGGGATTGTCCGCCATGTTTACTTTAAGTACCTGCGACCTCAAAATAGCTTTTGAAATTTTCAATCAAAATCATTGGCTAAAAAGTTAAATTAGCAACCGAATTAAAATCAACGAAAGTTAGAAACAATTTCGAAAAGTTTTAAAAAAATAGTTAAAAATTATATGTAGCTTCTACATTAATAAATTTACCTAAATTTTATATGTATGAGAAAAAATTATTTTAAATCAAAATAAAATTTGTTTTTAAAATATATACATCTTTTAAAATAGGTTAATACAGTGTTGTATCTAGAATTTTTCATTTTAGGAAGGGGGGGGACATGCTTTTTTCGAAAGGCATATAATTATATACAAAATAAAGTATACATACTCCAGCACAGGGCCCTTCTATTCATAAATCTTGATAAAAATGTTATCTTGTAATTTTATTTTGACGCTCCAGTCGCGGATTATAAGTCTAAAAAGCCGCCTCTAAATATGCTCTCTCTATGGACCGGTCCTACTATTAAGAGCCTGTGGCGGCAAAATTAACCGCCCCTCGAGAAACAATAATATTTTATAGAATCATTCAGGGATTACAACAATAAACAGTTCAATAAAGCCATTCCATTTAAATAACATACATTTAAACACAATTTTTCCCAGTGTCGTAACTAGGCAAGTGCAACAGGGGCATCCGCACAAATACAAAACAAGGGATATTAAAGATGGCAAAAAATTAAATTGCTGAATCATATAATAATACTTACAAAAGACCCATTATACTACGTGTTTCATTAATATTTATTAAAAAAGTATAGAAGTCCAAATTAACACCTAGCACAGGGCCCTTCTAAGGCTAGCTACCGTACTTATTTTTCCTAATAGAGTATTAATAATTATTTAAAGAGCCCTTCAAAGACTAGGAACAGCACTGGTTTTCCTAAAATAGTATTAACTATTTATTAACTTCCAGTAGAGTTAAAACATACCTTAGAAAAGTGTTATCTCTTGGGCAATATTCAAAATGCCCCTCGTGGCAGCGTGTGGCGATTTAAGAGGCGTCCGACGCGATCTTTATGATTTACCTTAGAAATTATATTATATTTACACCGAGGGGTGAACCGCGACCTAATATAGTGTACAGCTACTTGCATTTCCACTTTCATTTCCAAGTAGAAGACAAAAGATGAAGGAGCATTATCTATTGAATTCCAAAATAATTTCACATAATTCCATCAAAGATGGTGTACACCTAATTCCAATCGCAGTTCACTCCTCGATTTACGCATTGTATAAATGTATGTTGTTAGATTGTACAAGTTTTATTTATATATTTAATAAATCTTGCTTTTCGAATATGTTGTAGACAAAGTGACCATAAATTGGGCTGGCGAGAATTTATTCGGGGCCCGGGGTTAAATATAACCCCCCCCTATTAATTATAAAAATATATTTTTATATAAATTCTTTTTAACAATTATATTTAATATATAATAAAATTAAAAATACGTGATGTGAAATGCAGAGTCAGCCGTAAAAGAATCGCAGATATAATAATAAAAATACTAGGTGTATGAATTCAAGGTTCAAAATAATTTATTTTGCTACCCATTTCAGAGATCAGATCCCAGGCTTCCCTCGACCGACGCTTAAAAATGATTTTTTTTTATATTTTTCATGTTATAATTATTGTGTCAGTTAATTTTGGTTTGAGTGTATAATGCCATAGTAGGTAGGTACTTCATGGCCAAAGATTTCGGGGGTTCCCTAGAAATGCGTCCAAGTTATAATATCTATATTATATGAATTTATCAATTTTTTCATAAGATACCGTTTAAACTAAAAAAAAAAAAAAAACGAAGAAAAGAGATATTTTAAAAATATATTATTCGAAACATTTTAAATAAGTTCTTTTATCAGGGACAGATTAACGGAACGAGACATATATGGGAGCTATCAGGGGCGGATCTTTAAATGGGATTTTTGGGCTGCAGTCAATTTTAGACTTTTAAAGCCGAGGGTATCCTCTTTGAAGAAATGTTTGTGTATCTAACTCATATTAAATAAATAACATATATTATTGTCCTAATTTTTTTCCTATACCGTACACATCATAATAGAAAATTTTTTTTGACAAAATGGCAATTAGCTTGATTAATTAGGTAGGTTCCCAAGTAGTCTTAGCTCAGGGTCCCACAAATTCACGATCCGCCCCTGGGAGCTATGCGATCGTATATAAGGACCATATAAGAGTGGACCTTTTTGATATACCTACTCCACTTTCATATTGTCTTAATAATATTCACCTACCAGAGCTGACCAAATCGATATCGATTGCAGAATAATAGCATTATAGAATTATAGATGAGCACCACATTTCAACTATTCGTTTAGGTATTCAGAAGCAATTATTTTAAATTGAACAACTAAACTAGAAGTTGCTTTGTGATTTTAAATTGGTTCAAATTCTGTAATTACTTAATAAAATTGTTAAGATTTTAATTCAATTTATAAAGCAGTATTTACAAAAAAATACTATAAATAAAAATTAATTTATTATGTATGTTTTATTCATGTCAGAAGGGATTTTCCCATTCAGGAAGATTGTTTTGTTTGAGAAATTTTGTGTTTTTTATGTTCGACCATAATTATATAAAAAAACAAATCTAAACCAATTTAGTATTTAATAGAACAAAATCCCAATTACATATTTAAATTTTTTTCATATTTGTTTTTAGGTTTTTACAAAACAATATACATTTTGAAGTTTATCTGATTGAAATTTCCCAAGTGTGGTCTTGTTAGTTTATAGAGGCCTTGCTACATGAATCTATTCTTCACCTATATATAGTTAAACATGGTTTCTCAAAATGTAGGCCCTGATCCCTTAATAGGTCGCAGAATGAAAGAATGCCCCCAAATAAGCAAATGTAAGCGAAGGATATAGGTTAATTGAATAGTAATGCAAAATGTGGTCCTTCGTGTATACGTCGCAGTAAACTATTTTGAAAAACACTCCTCTAGAATTTCGAGTAAAATTTTTTATTTTAAATAAAATGCTAGATACTATTCTCAAGATACACATGAACCATCAATATTATATTTGAATTACCTTGAAGCGATGCGCTCAGAGCCACTGAACCCGTATGCGTAAAACCAGGCCTATATTTATTTATTTTGTCTGAATTATTTATTATAATATTTTATGTATCTAGATAAAATTCAAAAACTGGAATAATGTTATTCAATAAAGTTTTATATTTAAAAATATTTTTTATTAATTATCATTTACTTGAAAAAAAAATGCAGAAGAAATATATATGTATGATAATAAATTTGAATTTCTTTGGATGCCTTATTCAGAAGAACAAATCATTTTTAATCAATTTAATTAATAATTAACTGTTTAAATAAATATACAAAAATAAATGAAAGAACATTTATGAATATTTTTGATTTTAGAAGAAAAAAAAGTAATCATCAATTTATATTGGACATTAAAAAAATGTTCTTTGAAAATTATTTGTAATTTTAAATTATTTTTATATATATATATTTTTTATGTAATTGAAAATAATTATAATAATTCAATTCTTAAAAAAAAATATCCTGTTTTGATCCATTGTTTTCCTGAACATTTTTGGACTATCTTACTATATTTATATATATACTATATATATGAATATATATATAATACAATATACAAATGTGAAACCTAATTGTTATCCAATCTTCGATATTTAAAGGCTATTTTTTATATATATATTTATATTCCATTTACAATATATAAATATATAGGGTAAAATTTAATAAATAAAGATAAAGATTGGCATTTCATTAAAAAAAAAATATTTACAAATATACCTTCTCGTTTCTAATCACAATAGTATTTTTTCATATTATTTTTTAAAAAGCTTTCCTGTCGAAAAGTGAATTTAATTTAATTTTTATCTAATAGTCTGTGAACAGAAATGTAAATTTTCATATTTTGTCGTTGTAATTTTTCTAATAATAAAAGCACATCTAAAAACAAATAAAAATCGTTACTTATATTCTCCAATAAAAAATCTTTTTATCTTTATCACAATGAAACCATATCAAATCACTTTAATATAAAAAAAAAATTATGTTGAAGGTTTTTGCAGTTAAATCAAAGATTCATTTTATTTTAAATATGAAATTGAATATAGTTACTAATTAAGGTAGAGGCAACCTATTGATGACATTGTCCAAGAAAATAACAATTTTTTCTTGAGAATCATCGTTGGATGCCTCTACCTTATGTTGTTAGAAAATAAATTTTAATTTTTATTGAAACTATGAGCTTCGACTTTTTAGTTTCAAGGGGTAAATTAAAATATTAGAACTAGTATTTTATTAAGGAATTTAAATAATACTTAGAAACATTAAATCTAGTGCTTATCTTACTAGAAATTTAGATAATTCTTTGTAGTTTCCTTTATGTAAATGGCATTTTAAATAAAAATCTTATGATGAACGCTCGTAATCTTGGTCATTAAAATCTCCTTTAAAATAATACTTTATTATAAAAGAAATCAAATGTCCGCATTTACAAACAGACCGAGATTGAGAGCGTTTATTGTATTTTTCAGTTTTTTAGAAAGCCATTTTTCACAAAAATAAAATTTACTTTTATAAAAACTTTCCAAAAGAATTCTTACAAATTAATTTTTAAAATAGAGGTAAAAAAATGATTGATTATTATTATATGTATGATATATTGTATACCACATTTTAAGAATAACTAAAATCATAATATATTGAACTTAACTGCAAAAAATTCAACAAATCTTAAGATAAATGTTTAATTATAACAGTACTTAATGCTGAATGAGTGCCAAAGAAAAATTCTCAAGATGTTTTAATAGACATTCCCTCTTCAGGTATCAATATTTCAGATAACATAAATAATTCCCCATTGAAATTTCGAATTATTTTATTAATAATATATAAAGAAAAATATAAAAGATTAATATATTTTAGTACTTTTAAGAATCTTAGAAGAAAAAATTCAAAGAAATATAAAAATTAGGTATTATTCAATATATAATAACAAGTACATATAATTTAAAATGCTCCTGAAGAAGGGAAATATGTTAAAAATAATTTTAGCTAAATAAATAGATAATATTCAATAAAATATATATTTTAAAAAGTTTTGAAATTCGTTATTTTAAAATTTGTAAATAAGTCTATACAATTTTATAATTTTTCTTTTTTGTATTTTTTGCATTTATTTTTTTTTCAATTTATCTTTTTGTTTCTATTTTTTTTTTTCCTTTTTTTTAATCTGTTTGTAATAATTTATTCAGCTTTTAATTCAAAATGTAAATTTTGCAACATCAAATTGGTGACATCATACACACAGACACGCATACAGATATTACATTTATTTATTTATTATTTCAAGTAATAAAAATACAATTACTTTTATATGTATATATATATATATTTGGAATTTTTATAGATATTTTTTTTAGCACCACGAGCAAAAATCGTTTATATATTTATAAATAATTAAAAGCTCTTTTAGAGTTTTTGGAAGAGATTCAATTTATTGAAAAATGTACAAGAGCTAAAATATTCGAATATAAACTAATAAATTACTCTACCTAAACCATATTAAATTCAACGATATGATACTAAAATAGGTCGCGTTTAACGGAAATTAATTTTTAATGGAAAATAACCATTCAAAATTAATAAATATATAGTTTGCCATTGGCCGAATATCAAATGAGGATTAAAAATACAAAATTATTTTGATTTATTTTATATATTAACATTTCTATAACATCAAATATTAAACAAATACATATTATATATACCTAATTTCATTTTTTTTATTCAATATCATTGGGCTTAATGAATTTAATTAATGATTGATTTTCAAGTGATTTACATTATTCATTAAATGAAAATAGGGCAGACAGACACGACTTACGTCGTGATTTGAATCCAAATCTGAGGATCAAACGAGATCGAGTGATTAGGTATTGAGAACTTTATATACTCAAAGATTCGGGTTCAAATCAGGACGAGGGTTGAGACAGTCAGTTTCACATATAATGCCCAAGTATATATTTCAAATTCATATTCATTTTATTTAAAACTAAATACAATTTTTTTTTAAACGGCCAAAAAAGAAAAAAAGAAATCAATAAATGTTTTAATTATTCAATGGTTATTTCCCTAAGAAAAAAATGTCACGGGAGAGTTAAGTCAATAATAAAAAAATATATTATAAAAATATTTATTCTTGTGCCAAACTATTATTTATAAAGAAATCAAAATGTGTCACACGCTATTCTTGGTAGGAAATACCCTGGAAAAAACTTGATTCTAGTTTTAGTTAGCCGCTGCCCTTCAATGTGCGCGTCAGTCAGACAACATTGGACCCTCCTCCCCAGTCCCCACTTGGATTTCAAGAATCAACATTTCAGAGGAATCGCTCATTATTGTCGGGGACTTACAATCAAATGCTTTTGAGATATTTGGCCTTACATCGGGCGATTGGTTTAGTCAAAAGTCAGTCAAGATTAATGTGAAAAAACTTAAGGCGTTTTACCACTATAGGAAAATATAGAGTAATTGATTATAAATCGATTAATATAAGTTTCGAAGATCCTGATATTTAATATTTTTATGTAATTGACATCAAGTTTTCAATTGGAAAATTGGCAATGAGATGATGATATGAATATAACTAAAATTAAGTAAAATATTAAATAAGGATGTGCTAAAATTAAACAAAAAGGAAACATGGCCAAAGGATTATTCTCAATAATTTTGACTATCTAAATCAGATTAAAAAAAAAATGAAAAGAATATTGAAATTTATATTGATTTGGAAGTATTTTTCGAGTTAGATCAAATATGGTGTTACTAGAAAATTAATTCAAGTTTTTGACTAAGTATACAATGTTTTGTTCCTTAATATCTTCTAAAAATGTTGATAGATACAGCTATAAGCGATCAAGTCAGTGTAAATGCGTTGACTTCATTGTTTCTGGATGTATCTATCAACACTTGAAAGTTTAATAAAGGGCGAAATGTTGTGTACTTGATCGGAAATTTTTATTTATTTTTCTGCATCATACATGGGTGCTCTAACTAGAAAAAAACTCTCAAATAGACAACCATAATTTCTACAATAAACAGTAATTAAAATGAAGATTTACTATATATATATATATTTATTATATTTAAAAAATATAACGAATTATAAAATTTAATAAGTTCAACTAGATTCATAAAATATACATACGAATCAAATATTTATTTTTAAGAACACTTGCAAAATGAATTAAAGAACATTTATTTTTAAAAATTATATAATTTTTACAATTAGACATTTTTAAAAATATTATAAAAAAAAACAATAGTAAAAATTTATTTACATTAATTGTTTTAGTCACAAAAATATTTTTTTTTAATTTTTTTTATAAGAATATCCCTTTTACCTTTATAGGATCCTTTTTGTATATACAATTCTCAAAAATATGAAAATAATTGTAATAAAACGTCGATTATAATCAAATGCAATTTAAAATTAATGTAATTAAATTCAATATCAATTTCATTGTCAATCAAAATCCTTTTAAAAAACTATTTATTAATTATTTGGTAAATTATTGTTTAAATTATCAAAAAAATATTTTTAGGATTTCACCCAGAGATATTTATTCAAAAATATCAATTAATTAATAAAAAAAAAATATCGTTGGAATGTTTCTCACTTACAATTTAGTGAATAGTAATTAAAATAAATATCTCCTAATATGTAAAACCAAATAAGTCTGAAAATATTATTATAAATTAGGCCAGATACAATAAGTAGCGATTCGTTAAAAGCTTATATATTCGTAAGGACTTGATTAGTAAAAACAAATAACAAACGTCTCTTCCCCTCTTGATGTCCTGCTATGTGTTGCCGAGGCATATAAGAATGGAAGACACAATACAATAATTATCCCCAATCCATCTTCATTTCAGGTGGCTTGCTTTCAAGCAGGCCAAATATATATATTATATATATATATTTTATTTTAATAATTTTGGTATTTAAAAATAATTTACAGGGATTCCTAGCTTATTTCAAATTATTTCATTAAACATAATAAAACTTTAGTAAATAAATAAATTTAAATAAAATAATAATTTTCTATAAAATATTAATATATATATATTATAATATTCGGAAAAAAAATAACAAAATTTGAGCCCCTCCATATATAAAAATAATATTTTCGCATTTCCTGTTAATATTTAGTATTTTTATAAAAATTAATCCTATCCAGAAGTGTTTATTATATATCTTTTCACTATTAAAATAAAAAAAATGAGACATGGAACGTATTTTAAAAAGAATCATTTAAGACATATGTTTAGATATATATTAAATATATAATAATTATTCTATTTCTTTATATAAGGATATTAATAAGGGTGGGGGTAGTCTCATTCATATAATAAGGCAACATATATAACATCAAGCATCAACTTAATAAGGAGGGCATAAAGGGTCAATCAGTCTCTCCGTATGTCTTGATAAGCCAAGAGTCCCCATAAAAGGTCAAGTCATGTTCTAGTTATATCTTAGCTTTTAGATTGGATAGCAGGAAATTTGAGAAGGTTTTCGGGCATTTTGGGAAGGCAGGTCATTAGCTAAGGCGGAGTTTCCCGAGCGATGAGTTGTTGCATGGCTACAGCCAGTAGTATCGCCACTATAGAAAAGGCCACTACCCAAAGTAATGCCCATTGGTGGTCACTCAGGGGCTCACGCAACAGCAACTAGATTAGGAAAAGAAATTGAGAATTGTTATTTAAATTTTAAATAAGAGAACAAATTTATTATAGACAAATTAACTTTTTAAAAGTTAGTTTTAATTTTTTCTTAAGTCAATTTAAACCTCGAAAGTTAAATAATGTAATCAATAATTTCCTATGTTAATTCTACATTTAGAAAATTATTTTATTATTTTTTGAAAAGGAAAAAATGAATTGAGCACCCGACAGGATTCGAACCTGTGTCTCTTGCCTATAGATTAGGCTCTTCGGCTATAGGAGAGAGACACAGGTTCGAATCTGTCGGAGTGCTCAATTCATATTTTGCTTTTCAAAAAATAATAAAATACTTTTTTAAATGGAGAATTAACATAAGAAATTTTGATTGGACTATTTAACTTTCGCGGTTTAAATTGCTTTAAATTTATTATATTTAATAGATAAATTTTAATTACTTGTGAGTGTGAGAAAGAACTAGATCGTCCAGAGGAAGAATAGGCGTTTGAGGCAGACGCAGCATTACTAGGATTTGTTGAAGGAGAAATTCGAGATGTAGAAAAAATTGTCGGGGTTGTAAAAGGTCCAGAAAGATCTCCAGTTGACGCTTGACGAATAGGACAAACTCGTACAGAGTAATCTGTTCCTGGCTCAAGACCATCGAGACGGGCCTTTAGTTCATCTCCTCGATAAATCTATGAAAGGATAAATACATGTATTAAGATTAAAAAAATAAATTGGATGAAAAAATGAAAACGTTTTCAAAACTAGGTAGTCTTTCGGCAAGTTTTGTGATTTGGCATGATAACGGTTATAGCAAGAAAGCTGGAACTTGGCATAAAGATACAGATTATTAATATGAACTTAGGTGCCAAATACCAGCACATTAGCTACAACCATTTATGAGTTCCCCATATAATGATTCGATTTTTATCTGATTTAATGCTTTTTCATCTGGTAGTCCTGAAGCTAGAAAGCCTAAAACAATCACTTGGAAAAACCAATGAATGTTCTCTATTTTTCTTTTATAGTATGTCAGAAGGGTTGTAAAGACCCTCTTGGCAGATATGGGTTCAATTCCTAAGTAAGTAAATTAGGTACAAGTCTTGTATCGATAAAATCTTAGTAGAAGACATGCTCAACGATATTTTCTATAAAATCTAACTATGCTATTATAGCCAAAATCATTTTTTTTTAACTAATTAACTCTACGTTTCGAAAATATAAACTGTATGGCAAGAAAATTACGTCCTTGACTTATCGTGAGTATTAGAATTCATATAGACCGAAAAAAAAAATGTTTGAAAATGATTTTTTTCAAGTTTTAGGGATTTCTAAAAACGAATAAGCAAAAAAAAATTGAAAATTTTTGAATGAATTCACTAATCAGGCCGCTTAGCCCGCCGAGAGCATACCTGGTAATTAATAGGAATCCAAAGTATACCTGTTTATAATCTTGATCGCTTTTGATTTTTGTAAGTTGTACTTGATAGATTATAGGATCTGGACATGTGGAAGGTCGACATTGCTGCCACTCCACAAGGCAACTTCGTGTTTCTATTTCGGAGACTCGAGGGGCTGTAATTTAAGTTTTTATTATATTTATATATTTTTGTATAAAATAATATACGAAATGATTTAACCAAGTAAGAAATAATTAAACACTTGTAATAGTAAATAGCAAAATAAATAGTAAAAATATCTTCTCACGTTTGATAGCAGGAGGAGGTGCAGTACATGTGGAATATTGGACTGTAGGGCTATAATCGCCAGCACCTGCATCATCAATTGCACTGATTCGAAATGTATAGGTAGTTCTTTCATGTAATCGTGTCACTTTGGTTGTATGACACGTTCCTTTGTAAACAATGTTGAATCTTGAAAAGAAAAACAATGATAATTCATTTTTAATAAATACTTGTTCGTCTTTGACCACAAACATTTATATATTTGATTTGATTTGTTGTTTATATTTTATTTCGATGGTGGAAATGCAATACCTCGTAATTCGAATGAAAATTTTTTTAAATGAGAATAAAAACAAACAAATTGTGAATTGTTTGTGAACGAAGGATCTTGTAATTGCGGAAGAGAACTTACAAGATATGAGTATTAAAGTGAGGAAAATATTTTCTCTACGTTGTCTAATTATGAGATGTATCTCTTCTCAGTCTTTTGCATAAGATAATTGTGCGCACTTTTCATTGGTTGGCCTCTTTGGGTAGTTCTCTTGGTTCTCTTGACCATAGACGTAGCCAGCGGCGGAGGGTTAAGGTGTTATTCCCCCCCCCCCGAAATGTTGAGATAATCATCGACATTTTACATAATATTAATAAAATGTTCAATAAAAATAATACTCTGATAAAAAAATCAATCTGGGCGTCAGGGAGGTCATGTTTCCTGCTCCTACTAGTATTCCCCTTAATCCATCAGTAGGTAGCTATCCCCCCCTCCCGAAATTTTTTTCTCTATTACCCTAGTAAGGGCAATAGTTTCCTCACTTCTTATAAGAAAACTACGAACTTTAGATTAATTTAATTTTCTCTCCCGTGGTTGGATTTTTTTGCCTTGATTTTGTGGAGATTAATTCTTAAAAGTTCCAATGTAGGTGTGGATTTTTTTTTAGACACTAAAGATTTTGGAGTTTTACAAGCTCATTCGTTAATGGGTTCGAAGTGAAAGGTTGTTCCATCAATGAAGAAACTGTGTTTTGGAACCACAAAGCCATTAATGTTTTCCTTGAGGTCAGAGGTGGTTTTTAATAAGAATGTTGTCTTCTAATTGAGGTTTAAAATCCAAGGCACTGCACTCTGCCACTTCAAGCCATTGGTTGGATCGTTACTGATGAGATATACAAACGACTAGCTGATAATAGTTGTGTTCTTGCTTTTGAGTGCCGCTGTGGTAAAATTAAAAATAGCAGGTTCTGTGTGCTAATTATAGGATTGTAAAAATGTTGTTAGCTGCATTTCTACCATCGATATGATATGGGTTTAGAAAACTAAACAAATGTAAAATAAAAGTATTTTTACCTTAATAAAGATCATTCAAATATGCATAATTTGATAAATTTAAAATATTAATGATTTGTGTAATTATAATAAATGATACTCACTCGTCATCAAGTCGATTTGGTGATTGCATCTCAAGCGAGTATTGCGTAAAGTTGGGATTTTTTCCATCACCCCAACGTAATTTCAGGTAATTATGGCCAATGGCAATACATTCAAGTTTAGGTGGAGCCGGGGGTAAAGGTAAAGTTGAGATACGCAGAGGACTACTAAAAGATCCAGAGCCAACAGCGTTCACTGCTTGTACACGTATTCTATAAAAAAATTAGATTTATATAAAATTAAAAAAAGTTTTTTAGCTGAGAATAGCAAAGTTTATAAGGATAACAAAGAGTATCTTCTTTGGTTAGTTGATGTATAAAAATATATACAAATATAAATGTAAATATTAATTTGAGATTAGAAGGCCTTGTCTTTATCTTCAGTTTAATATCTATAAATAATTCAAGATGCTTAAAAGATGAAAGGTAGGCCTTCAAAACTATAATAATATACTGAATAAATACATTCTTTTAGAATTTCTCTCGAAAAGTTTGGATATTTAATAAAAGTTTTAAGATTATTTTGATAAAAGAACTGTATATATTCAATACAATAAAAACAATCAATATAATAATATATAAAATATTAATATTTATTTATTTGTTATTTATGTATAGGTATTTATTTACATCAAGCAGAAGACTACGATTTACTCCTTACCCTACCTATTAAGAGACTACATGTTTTCGAAGTAATATTATTTTATTCAACAAAATCTACTTTCAATATTATACATTTACTGCATCAATCAAAAAGTAATTTTCATTATAAAAAAATATTGTCCTGATCGGCAAAGTACGTTTACACATCAATTACCATCTCGTTTGTCGTAAATTTTCGAGTTTCAGAAATATATAATAATCAGAAGGGGCCAAATAAGAATATAGTGGATGGTCAACTCTTTAATAGCCGACCGATATCATTGATTTTTGCAGGGTAATATGAGTTGTGGTTTGGAGAAGAGGACAACAATTTTCGTCTAAATTACTTTTGGGTCAATGCATTAAATGTATGGGGTTGTAAGATGATTATGATTAATAATATAGTATTACTTCGAAAACTTGTAGTCTTTTTAATCTAGGTTAGACCAACTTTATATCAATCCCCTCCTATAATTTAATATAGTAATCTCATTTTATTAATATAAATTAAGAAAGAAATTTTAAAAGAAATTTTAATGAACAAGCCAGCATGGAAAAAAAGCAGAGGTCGACCTAAAAAACGCTGGCAGGACGAGTTAGAATAAACAGACCATAGGTCTATTAAGAAGAAGATATAAATTCTATTTTATGAAATATTTTGAAAAATATGAGATGATTATAATTAAAATAATAAACTATGTTAAAGTATATTAATTACCTATAGACAGTATTTGGTTGTAAATCACGCAATTCAAAGCGCCGTTCAGGGCCAGTTGTTGTCACCCCTCGTCTATCTCCAACCTCTATTTGATATTGTAAAATAGGTGAACCATTCTCAGGGGGTTCAGCCCATCCAATGGTTAGAGAATATGGTGTACTTGCTATACGAACAAGATTTGTGCATGGGCCTGGAGGTGATGCAGGAGTGAGAAGACTCGTGACGTCACTAAATGCACTCCAACCGGCGCTATTACCAGCCTATAAGAATAATAATTATGCGATAAAATAATTTTCATACAAGCTTTAAATTATTCAGTATAGAAAAATACTTACTTGTAATCTAAAAAGATAAGAAGCTGCAGGTACAAGACCTTTTAAATCGCAAGATGTTTCAGCGCCTTGATAGGCCAAGGAATAAGTAATTGGTGTAATCGGAGAAAGTAGTTCCGGAGGAGTTATTTCTACAGGCGAATTCTCTGATTCAGAACTACTATGTGAAGTCTAGAAGGAAAAATAATCATTAGGGATAAGATTATTGCAATAAATAGCAGAAGACTAATGAAATCTTTTAAGCTAAAGTTAAATTGCAGAACAAAAAAAAAAAAAAAAACTAAATAAATATAATTAAAGATATATTTGGGAATACCTGTGTCTGTAATATGTTGGAAGATTCATCAGTGGGCGTTGAAGGCTGTGTAGTGGCATTGGACATTTCAAGACGATATTCCGTAATGGGAGCTCCATTTGGATCAGGAGCTTCCCAACTAACCGAGACATGATTTGCCGTTTTCGGGCATTGCACTAAGGGGGCAGTTGGTGTTCCTGGAGGGGCAGCTCCAGAAAGAAATTCAGCCGGCTCTGACCAAGGACCAGGCTAATAATAACAGAAAATAATTAATATTAAAAACATGACATCAAATTTTTTTCGTTAAATTGAAGGGTTGGTTTTGTCACAAATATAATAAAACAATAATTTTAATAACTATTTGTATTATTTAATTGATAACTATACAGTTTCGGTCACCACTAGTAGACCATCCTCAGTGAAATGACAAATTCCGGTTCTTGAACGAGATGTATGTATGATTTCAAATTATTATAAAAAAAAAAAAAAATTTGTGTTATATAATTCTCTATAAAAAGAAAAAATGTAAATAAGTGTTTCATTTCAATTTTTAGAACTACTGAGGATGGTCGACCAGTGGTGACCGAAACTGTATAGTTATCAATTAAATAATACAAATAGTTATTAAAATTATTGTTTTATTATATTTGTGACAAAACCAACCCTTCAATTTAACGAAAAATTTAAATCAAGTCACTTAAGTTCTGGAAGAAATTTAATAAAAAATTTTCTCTGTTTATTTTTATTTGGAGGGATTAAAAAAAAATTAAAAGAGTCGTGAGCACAAAGTCTCTTATTTTATTATTATCATCATTTTTTTTATATATATAACATAAATGCCTTTGTAGAGTAGTAAAGTAGTAAATTTGATTTTAATTTTCATGAGATTAAATTCGATGCAATACGGTAATAATTTTATATAAATTTAAAAAAAAATTTGCTACGTACAAAAAAAATCCGAGAAAAATTAGATAAAAAAATCGCGATGAATTAAGAAAAAATAAATTTTTGATGGACAAATTTAAGGAAAAAAAATTCGGTAGACACGGATAGTTTAGAAATTTAGAAATGAACTACTTAGAAGTAAGCTCAAATGTGATTAGAGCCTCTGTATTAGATATAAGATATATATAACAAATAATTGGCATTTTTGCTTACCCCGACTCGATTAATAGCTCTTAAATAAAAAGTGTATGGGCGTCCAGGTGCAAGACCAGCGACAAGGCATTCAGGCTGTCGACCCCTGTAGGCGACTCCCCGTTGTCGATCTGCACCCTCCATTTCAAGAAGGAACTCAGTAATTGGCGCACCGCCTTCAAAATTAGGTGGGGCTAAAATAAAATAATGAGTGAATGAGAATAAATAATCATATTATAAAAAGAATTTAATATCAATTATAGATTTTACCCATGCAAATGAAGAACATGAAGATATTTAATCACAAACATCAAAATAAAATTTCAATTTATAAATAGCTATTATTAAAAACAACATAAAATGCTAATTATTTAATATTTTAAGGCATTAAAAATACAATATCCTAATAACGTCAAAGCAGGTATTCTAATTCAGCTGTTTCGGATAAAAAAAGTTTTTTACTAATTAAGGTAGTTCTTTCGCGACAATCCACACAAAAAGTTTTAGCCTCGTAACCACTCTATACATATGAACGGTGCTAAAATTTTAGGTTATGTTTTTTAACGTGACTGTACTTCTCACACTACTATATCCTCTTTATGAATGGATCGTTTCTAAGCCATTGTTCTTATATCCCCTCCACTAGAAATAATAGCCCAAATATGTTTTTTTTTTTTTTTTTTTATCAAACTACGAGGAAAATAATTTCAATTTTTTTTTTCAAATTACTCCGAAAATATTATTCTAACAAATATTAGTTTTTCATCAAGATGGTAAAAGTCCTTCAATGAAAAAAAATAAAATAATGATCATTTTCCCACCCTTACCCAATCTACCATATGTAACAAATTTCATTTTTAATTGCAATTATTTCAGGTTTGGTGTGGTAAATCGTCTTCAAATTTTAAGTGTGTTTATTATGCTTTTAATGACTTATATTCCAAGTTTCGAAGACTTCTTGAATTTTTGCATTTGTGAAAGAACTACCTTAATTAATTAAATATGAGGTTCTTGATTAAAAAAATTGGTGCGTTACCTGCTTTCAAGTTAGAACAATAATATGCATTAATAAAAAATACAAAAGAATACCATATTTTATCATGCGTCTTTACCTTAATACATACATTATTCAAGCGATTGGGATATATTTTAAATATTTAAAACAGTGAAATCATTTTAAAAGTTTATGGTTAAAAATATAAAGTTTTTTAATAAGTAAATTCCTAAAAACTAATGAATCAAATACAAGTTATAATTGGAAAATATAAAGACCAAACAATAATTAACAATCTTTAATACATAAAAAAGTACATTTTGACAAGTATATTAGAATATAAGATTTTTTTGAAAAATCAAGAGGGTGTCTTCTAGGAACCCCAAATTTCCATGGATAATTTTTATTACATTTCAGAAGAATTGTATTGTAATTGTAAATACAATCCTTCTGATATGTAATATAAATTATCCTAACAACTCGAATTCAGTATAAGACACCTCGGTATATTAGAAAAAAATCTTTAATACACTGAACGAATAAAATATATTTTGAATCTTTTTATAATAGGTCCATGAGAGTCAACAGAAAATTTCCCAGGGAGAGCAGGAAAAATCGATTAAAGTTTTTAAAATAAATTTATATAGTATACATGCCTTATCAAATAAGAAAAATAAAAAAAGGTATTTACGTATTCAAAATAAATTAATTTTAATTCGAAAATTTGAAACTATTTATATAAATAAATTGTGTTTTCGAAAATTGTTAAAGCCATAAGATCTCCCTTCTGTTGACGCCCAAGAATAATTAATAAATAATTTAAATAGCTAAAGAAAAATAAATTAATAATAACTTTGTTAATAATATTAGTAAAAAAAATTAGTGAAAGAAAAAATACAATAAAATATTTACAATTTTTACAAAATTTATTTGTTACTATTTTCTTAAAAGTATAAGTAATCTGTCCGTCAAAAAAATTGCAACACTTCAAATTTTTATATTTTTCGGATTGTATTTTCATAATATCGTCGCTGATCTTACAAAACCTCGTAAGTCCTAAATTCAAAGTTTGCCAGAAAACAAGAAAAACCATTTTAAACACGAATACATACAAATACAATGCAATATTTATTATTTGTCCGTAGCGCGAAATTAAATTGGAATAGAATAATAAGGTTTCAATAGACAGACGCGCCGTGAAAAGTTGGTCGGTATAAACGTATAATACGTATTTGACCAAAAATCGGACTTACGAGGTTTTGTAAGATCAGCGACGATATATATTTATTTTTAAGCATAGATAATACATCAATATCATTTTAATGATCATTCTATATAAAATTTATATAAATTAATTTTTAATATATTGGCAATTTTGCTATAAAATACTATTAATATTATTATTAACTAAACAAATTTTCTTAATACTTGGTGTTCGTGTATTTATTTATTTGTTTTACTTAATATTGTCGGTCTCCAATATATTTGTACTACTCGTCTATTTACTTTAATTTAATCGAATTTAAAAAGAATTGGCTGGTATAAAGTTGCCTTTAAGCCAAAAGGAACCAGGATGATGGATCAAGTTTATGATATGTTTCTGGGCTGATTACAATTAATGTTTTACCGCTCAAAGGACATATCAAAGATATAAAACTTGGTACTTGTTCTAGAAGTCCATATCCAGGCCGCAATACTTTATAGTCGGCACAAAACGATCAACTAATGATGTTTTGCGTGATTATCATACAAGCCTCAAGTGTTGTGTTTGTTTGACGGGCAGAGAATTTAGTTTTTATATTTCTCTCTGTTAACTTTAAACTTAAATATATATTCAACATTAATTTTAGTTAATAAATACAACAATAATACAAAACCATTCACCAAGGATTTTTAATTTGATCAGTAGAGATAAAATGAGAGAAATACATTTTCTTGACGAAGAAATGAAATAAGCAAACGTAAAAAGTTAGAGAATGCATTCAAAAATGAAGAAAAATCTTGTTTAATTCAAAGTCGACATTTCGCTATGTTTTTACATCTTCCTCAGAATTGACTTTTTCCACGGTACAGTACAACTCCTGAGGAAGGTGTAAACAAACAGCGAAACAAGTTTTTTCTTGCTAAATTGTTGCCTTCTTCAACTTTGCCTCTTGAATTTTTAAAGTCTGTTTAGTGAGCCGGTTAGTAGATAGAAAGCAAAGAGATTAGTTAACAATCAGAGAAAAAGAATTGAATAAATACCCCATTTGAGCATAATAGCCGTAGGCTTGAAGCGACCATGGCTTCTTGGTGTTGTACACTGTCCAGGACAAACAGCTTCCGTTGTCACTACTGCAGGTTCACTTGGTGGGGATTGACAACCACCAGAATTGGAACAAGAAACCCTTACGCTATAGGATACACCGGGTTGCAGGCCATCGACATTGCATTCAGCATCTGGACCTTGGTAAAATTGTTTATACCCTGAAAAATAAATATGATATTTTTTATTTATTTTCATTAAAGAAAGTAATGATTAAAGCTAAACCGTTTTCTGTTGTTAACTCTAGTGCACAGTGAATGTCACCATGCTTGTTTTTGTTTTTTTTAGGGTTCCGTAGAAAAGTAAAACAGGCCCCAATTATTAGCGGAATAATGTCTGTCAGTCAGTGTATTGTAACTCGTAAACTAAATAAGATACAAACTTGAAATTTAAAAGTTAAATGTTCATATTCGTTTTCCCCGAAATAAAAAAATCATGTAAAATTTTAATTGAATGATTATTTTGGGAGGGTTAAATTTTATTTAAAATTAAAAAACAAATTTATCATGGGTTGTGAGGTATGCCTGCAAAGATCATATTAAGTAAAATTAGGCCTCGAGAAGAGAATATCTTTAACCGCAAAACATGGAAACTAGGAGTGGAGAAACATCGAGATATTTAATGAAATTCGCATTAAAAAAAGTATTTTTTCCCAAAGAGGCAATTTTTTTGTGAAAATTGGATCTGTCATCTTTTAGAACTTAATGTATTTCATTTATGAAAAATACCTTTTCCTCTGTCGACTTCAGCTTGATATGAGGCAATAGGCGCTCCTCCCTTATCAGATGGAGGATCCCAACGTAAGTGAAACCAATGGGAATGGATACGACCCTTGACATGAGGTTTTCCAGGTGCCGATGGACATTCAGGCAGAGTACGATAACAAACTTCTTCTGACCATCTTGAATCACCTCCATCGTTCTGGGATTTGAGCTGAAAATTTATTTTATTTCGGAAAATTAATAAAACACAAATTAATAATTATCTAGTGCAGAGCTAATTAAAACTTTTTACATTCATGACCCCTTTTTATTATCGAGATTTTTTCGTGACCCCATGTTGTAAATATAAAATAAAGATATAAAAATAAATATTCTCCCTTTTTTTTTTTTTTTTTTTTTGGCTTTTCGGCCTTTCTAGCCATAAGCCAATTTATGATACTTATATTTTTTAAATTTGTCTCTACCCCGGGGGTCAGATTTTAGCCGGATGCCTCGAGTCGGATTCGAACTCGGGTCCACTTGGTTAGCAGGCTGACACGTCAACCCCTAGCCTATCCGACCCCCCCTATTCTCCCTTAGATAATTTATTTTTTGGTAAACAATAAACATATGAAAAAAGCAGTTTTAGGATTTGTCTCAAGTATACAAAGGACGTTATATATACTGTGGGTTTGTGGCATATTTTGATTCTGAAATAACTTAATACTGAAATTGCAATACGAAAGCGCTATTATGATGCTTAGTGGTATCTTTCAATATGTCAAATTTTATTTACATTTAACCAGTATTACGATTTTATAATTGCGCTGTATATAAAATGTAATATATCAAATTAAAGATAAAAAAGAGATTATAGGTACTAATATTTCTTTAAATTTATGTATTTGAATTAAATTTTCGCGACCCCAACATTTCGCTTTGCGACCCCATTTGGGATCGACACCCATAGTTTAAGAAACGGTGATCTAGTGAATAAAAAAATTGAGTATATTTTTTTACCCTAAAAGCATATTCCTTGTGACGTTGTAGAGATTCACACAGCCAGCTTGTATCAGGCCCTGTATAGAGAGGCAAAAATCCATATCCTGTATCCCGATCATGCATTTGGAGTGTAAATTCACGATCACAGGCACGTTTTGACCAAGTTAAAAGAAGACTCCGTGGACGTGCCTCTCGTAAAACAGGTGGAGAAGGTTGCATTGGTGGATTTCCTACAGTTGTTACTTCTATGACCTCCGAATATCCACTAAAAAGAAATCCATAATAAATTTAAGACATTAATTATAAAAAAACATCAGAACTTTGAATGTAATATAATGAATCAAATAAGAAATGAGATTTTTTTAATATGATAATATTCTAAATTCTAACAATATACTGTTGCAGATTGATGCTTTGATGGTTGAGTTATTTATTGAAAGAAAAGTTTCGGTGAAATCTCAAATTTTTAATGAGAAAATCTCATCAGTATCCACGAAGTTTCGACACCTATTTTTGGAGTCTTTTTCATGTAATGTGGGAGAAGATTGTTTATAGAATAATAGACTGAGAAGTCCAAATAATAGACTTCCTCCACATGAGTTAAAAAGACTCAACAAATAGATGTCGAAACTTCGTGTATTCTGATGAGATTATCTCGTTAAAAAAGTGCAATCTAGGTCGCTATAGAAGATGTCTTCTAGACACCAAGATATCTTCAAGATATTTCAAATAAGTAATAAGAGTTGGATAAAACATCTTCTAGAGCGAGCGTGCTATCAGAGAGGTGGACTCGTGAGTTTAGTTTATTACTGAGTCCTAAAAACATAGTATCAAAAAATTATATAAATTTATAGCTTTTCAAATATAATTCTTCTGGGATAGAGTCCCCATGGTGAAAACATTTGTTGAAATTTTCTAGTTAATTTCGGCTTCTAATTATGAAGCAATTTTAAAGTGATAATAGTTAAAGAGTGAGTCAATTCAACCATATTATCATCTGTTAAAATCGATTGTGTTGATATGAACGTCATTTCATAAGAGGTCAATTTTATGTAGCTCAAGGCTTTTTTGGAATAAATATTTTTGTTAAATATCGAAAAAATGACAGAAATTATCGAAAATATTTCCCATATGTATAGAAAATACTAAATCATTTTAAACATCGGACCAGTTCTCAATGGTGAAATATCATATCAACTATAGATCACCGAGGCTGAAATGACTGTATCTCTATCTAATATCAGATGATACATCTTCAGAATTCAAGTAGGAAATAACTATAAAATTTTAAAATTGAAAGTTTTTTTGCCGAGAGTAGCAGAATTTTTATATATTGAAGGAGACAATAAAAGAGTGTGTCTTCTGCTGGAATTATAAATTTTATTTATTTATAACGAGACTATAGTTTCGAGGGCTTTGCCCTCTTCATCGATCTATTACAATGGATTCACAGGAATTAATTTATGAATGAAAGATTTTAACCTTTCATTTATAAATTAATTCCTATGAATCCATTGTAATGACTGATGAAGAGGACAAAACAAAGATTTTAACCTTTCATTTATAAATTAATTCCTGTGAATCCATTGTAATGACTGATGAAGAGGACAAAGCCCTCGAAACTATAGTCTCGTTATAAATAAATAAAATTTATAATTCCAGCAGAAGACACACTCTTTTATTGTCTCCTTCAATATAAAGTTTTAATTAACTCTCTAATTTACCAATGGTGTTTTAATGTGGGAAAATTATCAAATCCATCAACCTTATCAACAAAGACTCAACAAGCAGATTATAGATTTTTTTTTATTAAAAATCTAGTTTATTACTCAAATAAAAATGAAAAAATAATACACACCTTTTTCCTTTTTCATTGACAGCAGCTAAACGAAATCGATATGATACAGCAGGTTGAAGTCGGCAAACATTATATTGTTTTCCTCGAGCGTGGTATACTTCTACCCATGGTTCTGTTCCACGACCTTCATCATATTCAAGGAGATACTGAGTAATAGTAGCTCCATTATCTGGGGGCGAAGTCCACCTGCAAGTAAGAAAATATTTTAATTTTACATTTTTTTTATTTGATAATAATGTAAATAAAATCTAATTAAAAAATAAAATAAAATATTTATTTACCTCAAATTAATGGAATTCCTTGTTCTCATATGTAATTTAGGTGGTGAAGGAGTATCCGGAGGACATGCAGGAGTTGTAAAAGTTGTAGGTTCGGTTGCACCTCCGTGAATATCATTTAGGTGAAGTTGTAAACAAACAAAGTATTCGGTTCCAGGACGAAGGTCTTCAATTCTAAAAAAATAAAATTATGAATAAGTACATAAAATATTAAAATAATAGAAGAATTTTTTAGTAAATTATTTTTAAGATTCTACCACTAATAATTATTATCTTTGTCTTAGGGTTCTGTTTAAAAAGTAAAATGGGACCCTATAAAGTCTGTCTGGTTGCCTATCAGGGTATTGTAGCTGGTAACCAAATAGGATAAAATCTTTAAATTTAGAAGTTATAAGTACATATTCGTTTTACGGCAAAAAGCTTTAATCGAATGATTATTTTGGGGAGTGTCGAGTTTTTTATGTGGGGTCAAAATAAAAAATATATTTTCATATCATAGAGTGTAAGTTATCCCTATTAATTATTCTTTAAGTAGAATTAGGTCTGATTGTTTTAAAGATATTTTAGTTTAAAATGACTGTGTAAAGCTCTAAAGTGGCCGTTTTTAGATTTTTTTTTACCTGGGACGTTTAAATACGATTATGAAATAATTTCTCAAATTCATTTATTATATCATTATCAACGACAGAAAAAACATCAACCTCAATGGTTTTTAGCTTTTTGAAGATTGACATATTTATGGCCAACACTAAGGAAATTTAGAATTTTTACACTAGCACAAAATAACGTTACGAACAATAATTTGGCTAGGTTGAAGTCCCCCTATAAATATTGTAACTTCATATTTTTTGGTATATTTGAAGATGCTGAAAACGAATAAGATTTTGGTTTTTCTGTAACAAATTTTTAAGCGATATTCTGGAGTAATGATATGACGTGTTTTTTCTTTTCATATACAACATAATGTTTAGTTATTTATACATTTTTTGAAATATATTTTATTGAAACTCAGGGTGGATGAATTATAAAAAATTTTATCATAATTTATTTAGGTTCAATTCTGTGGAAAAAATTTCGATTTATAAAGTCCGATAAAATTGGGTTCTATAAGTTTGTTGGTTGAACCAAAAAAGAAACCAACGAAACAATGAACTAGCTTGAGCTGTTTTTGTTAACGATTAGCGACCAAACATATGTTCATTTCACTAAAGTATCTCTTGAAAACACTCTTAAAGTAATTTGAAAAGATTTACATTTACACTCAAATACCCGAGAAAATATTAACTGCACCCTTCCAAAATAATTTTATAAAACATTTTAATCTTATCAATACCTTAAGTTTAATTATCAATTTGAAATCTTTATAAGAACAATTAAAGTAAACATTAATTAGAACTCTCTTCTATTTCACTTTTTACTTGTGATAAAAAAATAATAATTTGCTCGAAACACCCATAAAGCCTAGTAATTGAAAATGCTATTTGCAATGATAACCTTGGGGTGTCTTAAGAACAGAGATATTTTAAAAAGGAATGTGATTTTTATGCGAGAATCTGATGTTATTTATTTGCAATTTTAAAACCAGTTAGAGATAAACATTAATAGCGTTCTTTTAGCCTCGAAATATTATTTCAAGCTTAAATGTTTTAAGAATACTTAGAAAAATAAATAAATAAACTAATACAAAATTCGTTTTTTAAATTTTATATATTATTCTAGAATGATGTCTAGTGAAAAAATGGTTGTTCACTTTTTAAAATAGACCTACAATAGTCATAAATATAATCATTTGTTAAGTGGATATCGATGAGGCAGTCCAAAAAAAAAGAAGTAGATAATTTGACAGGGAATCACTGATTTTTCAAAACCCTGAAGATAGGAGGCAATAGCCTTCGAAACGTCAGGTTTTATGAATAAATCAATGATAGCCTGTCAAAAATTATCTACTTCTTTTTTTGGACTGCCTCATCGATATCCACTTAATTCACTTATCAGTCCGTCTCCAAAAATTACTCCAATCTTATAATTATTTGTTTCTTAGACCATTTTTAAGCATTAGAAGATTAGAACTGTATTTGAGAAAATTGCTATTTTGAATTTACGACCTTCAGGAAAATATTATTTCTAGATTTGTCTGGCACCAATGAAGGATGTCATTTATAGGGCCATTATGGAAAGACAAAACAGTTAAGAGCCGTTTTGAAAAAATAGCAATTTTCTAAAATTAAATCAAAGAGATTGTTCTCTGCTTAAATTTAAGATGTTATCTAGATACTAATTTTCTTTACATTTTTAGAAGGGTTTCTGACACGTAAACAAAATTATCTAAAACATTTTAAATTAAACAGAAGAAAATCTCTTTGATTTAATTTTGGTAAATCAATTCTGCTACTCTCGGAAAAACAACTCTCTAATGGCAATTTTCGTTAATTAGTAAACCATCCTTATTTTTGAGTTTACGACTCGTTTTACATTAAGAGACGCTAAACGGACAAACGGACATTCAAAATTCACTTTTTCTTAGGGGTCTTGAATCGTCTAAATTAATCAAGACCACAAATTCGAATTTTTTCGCCTTTACAAGATTTTCTGACTTGTCACTCGAAATCGAAAAGTTATAATACCTAAGGTTCTTATTGTTATATAAATTAAGTGAAGGTAAATATTGTTTGAACTACAACAACGGATTTATTTGACGAAAAATTATTTTTTCATTGTTTTGGTCTTTTAATTAATTCATTTAATTTAGATTATAGAACTTAAAACCTTAATCCGTTTTTATTAATAAGAATATGTTATCTATTTTTAATAGAAAAATAAATGGAAAGAATCTAACCGGCATGAGAGTGAATTGGGTCCTTTATAGATGGGCTTGTACTTGGCCTCCTTGCCCTTGTCGCTAAGCATGACCTCGTAGACAAGGTCGCGGTCACTGTACTCGGCCGTATCGCTGGTTCGCGTCGGAGGAGACCATTCGATTAGGGCTGACCGAGCGTGCAGCTCAACAACCTAAAGATTTTGGAACAAAAACAATATCATGAATATTTTTTTGAAAATTAATTCATCTTTCAAATTAATATTAATTTTCTTATAAGATAGATATATGGTATATTATGAATATGTTGTTTCTTGTCTCGATAATTTTACTATTTTATCAACGATTAATGTTTTAAGTAATTGAGTACTTGATAAAGTCCTGAAAAGGACGAAACGTCGTACGAAAATTAATAAAAAAACAATTGGATGTTGATGAAGGCAGTCCACGGTGGTTGTAAAAAATAAGACTATAATGGTTTTATTATTTTACATTTATTCGTTAAACCGACGTTTCGGAGATTTATTCTCTCCTTCTTCAGGGTAACGAAAAGTCAATGAAAGTAGTTCAAATCATTTTCATTGACTTTTCGTTACCCTGAAGAAGGAGAGAATAAATCTCCGAAACGTCGGTTTAACGAATAAATGTAAAATAATAAATCCATTATAGTCTTACTTCTTACAACCACCGTGGACTGCCTTCATCAACATCCAATTGCATATTTATACCAGTCCGTCTCCTAAAGAAAAACGCTATCAATTAATAAAAAAAAGATTGTTCAAAACCCGTGAATTTTTTATGTTTATTATAATGGACATGAATCAACTAAATATAAATATTTTAATAATTTGAAATTTAGTTTTAAAGGTCAAAACTTTCATCCTCACTCTACTACAAATATTTCACAAGAATATTTAATAGTGGTTTTTTAAGTTATAAAATGATTTTATGGGGTGAGTTTGTCTAGATTATAGAGTACAATAAGTAAAAAAAAACAAGTGTAGGAGTACACGTTGAAAAACACTGGATACAGTGAAACAAAATGCGTTATTTGCAGTGGCGTAGCCAGGGGGTGGGGTAATGTTTAATAATGAAAAAGAGTGGTTTTTAACAAGTTTTAATAAAAATTTCGGCCACAAAAGTTTTAATCAATTCTTGAAATAAGTAAGAAGAATAAATTTTTTGTCGGAGATGTCATATCATGTCTGCGTATGTATTGTATCATTTGTAGAATCTGGCATTGATTTGTGGTACAGTATGTCTATTAATACTTGGGATATAGTCCTCTGCCCCCCATGATTAAATCAATTATAAATTTTGTCAATTCCTAATGTCCTAGAGTTTTACAAAATTTTAATTAATTCTCACAAGCAGAGATTAGCTGAGGTAGAGAGAGAGGTCATACCATCCTTGTTAAGGTTTTGACCAGATTTCCTTAACAACTTATGACAAATGCCGGGATGGCTAAAGCGTCGTTTGCTCCTGGTATCGGGTTTTAGCGCGGATTTATTTAAATTACTTTTTGTCTTTTGATGGAAATCTATGGTGATGTTATTTATTAATGAGCATACATTTCTATTTTTTTCTTTCTTTTTTTGTACTTGTTTATTTTTTGTTAAATTATTGTAATTAATTTGTATTGATGTTGATAATTTATTGTAGTTAGATTGTATTGATGTTTGAAGGACCTAGCCACCGAGGACTTGTGACTCTAAGCAGGTCAAAGATTTATTTATTTATGTATATATATATGAATATAGTTATTATAAGGTTTAGAAAGTAATAAGAATTTAATTATTATTATCTTACTTTGGGAGGATTGAGACTTAGAGACTCCATTGCCAGACTGATGTCATCTTCCTCATCCTGCTGGCTGCTGCTTTCCTCACCATCCTCGCTAGTACCAAGACTCGAAGGTGGAGGCATTCCTGGCCGAGAGGTGCTCGGCGAGGGGTGCGCGAGAAGATGGCCAGATCCACCCGGAATATGCTGGTGCCCACCTCCTCGTCGACCTCCGAGGCCATTTACCAACTCACCTTAAAACAAATACAGAAAAAAAGTAAAAATAAAAATCATTTTTAATTTAAACAAAAAGGTAAACCATACTAGAGAACAATTTTTTACAAAAATCTATCTGAAGACAATACTCTACATATAATAATTAACCAAGTTAGATGATGGCCTAAGAGGAATATAATGGTTTATCCCTATATTGATTATTTATTATTAACATTTGAAAATGTCTATGAAATAGTGGTCAAGAACTTTCGAAATAAATTATAAGTTTTAATTTAATTTCTATTCTTTGATTTAACCCACACAAAAAAATCCTCTATTTTTTGTTGTGATAGAAATTATTATATGAGCGACTTTTAGAGGAAAATAATAGCAATTTTTTTTTAGTTGCAGTCAGAGCGAAGGAGTTAGGTCTTATCTCCTGTCTTATTAAATAATTGTTAAAATCATGCATGAAACCACCCTTTCTGATTTTAATTGGTGAGCCCTGGATTTTCTTCAGAAGCCGAGATTCGGGGCTGCAGTCCCACCCCCACAACCTAGTAAAAATGAAATAATTAAAAATGCAGATTTATCATAATACAAAATAGAATTTAAATTAATATTTTAATATTTTGTAATAATAGAAATATTTTTAGATAGGGTACTACAATGTTTTAAATTACAATTTTGATGTTTTTTGAAAACCTAACGAAGACATTCCATCTGTTTCCAAGGTTTTCAAAAGCCTCAAAAAACACCAAAATTGTAGAAATATTTTTATTTTATTTTTAGGGATTGTCAGAACTAGGTATATTTTTTTATTTTATTTTAGTTCAAATTCGATAGGAGTTAATATTTTTACAAAGTAGAGGGCAAAATTATATCTTAATCTCATTATTTCTGATGATTTTTATTTTCTTAGATACATCGGGTATGCCGTTAGTGTATATTTGAGTATCGATTTCGGGAGCGCAATGGGTTAAGGCAAGAAGAGGAAAAGGGCACAGTTCTTCTCGGAGAGACCCCGCCCTGATGAGCTAAAATTTCTAAATGAAAACTACTCTTACTTGATTAATATTTTTAAAGTAATTTTTGTTAATAGATATAAATTATTCAATTGAGAACACATCATTATCCTTATTAAGATATTAATAATTGGTAAAATATATTTTATATTTAATATGAACCCTCGAAATATTTGCTAATTGAAATAGGTAATGTGATAACTTTTTAAAATAATGGAATATTAATTTGATACTTTGGTGAGTGCATTTATTATTATTATTATTATTTTATGAAAACCATATTAATTCTCTATAAAATGTACTATTTAATAATAACTAGCCTAAAAGCAAATGATGACATTAGCGCCATCTAACATCAATTTGCTGTACTTAATCTAATCAAAATTATAAAATTTTCAAACTATAAAAAAAAACAAGAAAAATGGAATTTACTATAAAAATGTCCTATAATGAAAAAGAAAATCATTTATTCTTTTGGGGGCCAAAATAGAGAGGGGGTGCAAAAAATAGAATGATCAATATAAATCCTAAGACCTTTGATCGATTTGTACTAATCAAATTTAGGGAACGCGGTGTTGGTTTATAGTGAAACTTGTGAAACACCACCAACTCCAACCTAATTTAATGATTTGTACTAAGTTTCACATATACAACCTATACAACCTTACGGAAATGATTTAATGTGAAATTGATAGTGGCCTAAAGAGGAGGGGGTCAAAAATAATTAAGATGTTAAAATTTTCAAACAAAAATATTAGAAAGCTTATTTACTCGGGGAGAGAACCATATTTAAAAGGAGATATATGATTAATTGCTAATGGGCACGAAATTCTAGGGTTCTTTCGAATATTATTACAAATTATTTGATTAAATATTAAATATAAGAGAGATCGCAGGGTGTATGGTCATGTGGATGGCCACATAGTTTATTCTTGTACAAAAAGAGGATTTTTACCCCGAAATTTCACCCCTATCCATGTATATAAAATTTTAGCCCTAAGATTACTCGAAAGGTTATTTTCAATTTCCGGAGACTCAAATTCATTCGTTGTATATATTTATATTATATGAATTCAAAAACTATGAAATTTTTGGCAAATGTTTAAGGTGAACATTTTTTAATACAAGGCAAAGAAATGTAAATTTTTCAAAATCAAAAAATAAATAAGTATCTATTCAATTGAAATAAACAATAAAAGAGTGTGTCTTCTGCTGGAATTATAAATTTTATTTATGAGAGGCTTTGCCCTCTTCATCAGTCTATTTATTACAGTTGATTCACAGGAATTAATGTATGTTTATATATTTATTGAATAAAAGCTTTCCATTCATACATTATTCCTGTGAATCAATTGTAATAGACTGATGAAGATGGCAAAGCCCTCGAAACTATAGTCTCGTTATAAATAAATAAAATTTATAATTCCAGCAGAAGACAGACTCTTTTATTGTTTCCTTCAATATATAAAAATTCTGCTACCCTCGGCACAAAAACTTTCAATTTAGTCAGTTTTCAATATAGTCCTCTGCCCCCTATGATTAAATCAATTATAAATTTTGTCAAGTCCTAATGTCCTAGAGTTGTGCAAAATTTTATTTAGTTCTCACAAGCAGAGATTAGGTGAGGTAGAGAGAGGTCATACCATCCTTGTTAAGGTTTTGACCAGGTTTCCTTAACAGCTTATGGCAAATGCCGGGGTGGCTAATGCGTCGCTTGCTCCTGGTATCGGGTTTTTGCGCGGAATTTTTAAATTACTTTTTGTCTTTTGATGGAAATCTATGGTCATGTTATTTGTTAATGAGCATACATTTCTATTTTTTTTTTTTTTACTTGTTTATTATTTGTTAAATTGTTGTAATCAATTTGTATTGATGTTTATTAATGTATTGTAGCTAGATTGTATTGATGTTTGGAGGACCTAGCCACCGAGGACTTGTGCCTCCTAAGCAGGTCGAGGAATAAAGATTTATTTATTTATTATTATTTATTTATTTATTAAAAAAATTTTACGTATTCAATATTTTAATTATAATATATTAAGAATTTAAATTTAAACTTTTATGCAAAAAACCTATTCTTATTTATTTATATATCAGCTGAGAACTAATTTATATTATTAATGAAATATATTTATTGGATAAATGTATTTTATTTTTCATGTGTAAACTTTTTGCATGAAAATGTTCAATAACCATTATGGCGAAATGGTCTTACCCACCCAGCTTAAGGAAGGACCAAACTCTCTTAAATCCCCTAAGCTTCAAGAGAATGAAACTTTCTATCTTACTTTCTTTCCCTCTGCCCTCTCCAACTTACTTAAAGAGATTTCCACAACTAATGCTCTACTATGATTGCTCGTTCATTCCCAGGGATCTTAAAAAATCACCTTAGGATATATAGAAATAAGAAATAAAATTAATTACCATTAGAGAGTTTATATATTGAGACTTTTAGTAGTCAAGTCACTATAAAGGGGACATCATTTCAACAAGTTCATTACAAAGGAGACCAGCACCAGCACTTTACTAGTTTAGTTTAATCCAATAATTTTTATTCAGTAACAATGATTTGTAAGCTTACAATAAAACTTTTAATTGCCATTAAAACCAAATCTCTAAATCGAAGGAGATTTCAGCCTCTATTTTACAAATGAAGTTATCTCTCTTCCGAACCCCTTTACACATTTGTGACTAATAGAAACAAACGAAATCTAATGGAATCGAAAGAGGTCCATTTGTTACTGGACAGAGGCGTCTAATGTATGTATGAGTTAGAGCGTGTTAATATAGAAGTCAAAATTCTGTAATTCGATTTAGAAGATTGGAAATTTATGTCAATTAAAATTAAAAAAAAAAAGCTTTCAAATATAGTCTTGTTGGTGTGAAGAAAAAAAATGAACAAGACTACCTGTTACTTTTGTTTTGTTTTTTAATGGTATTGATGTAAGAAGTTACATATGCCGTTTAGAACAGTGGTTATTAACATTTTATATCTGACGGCGCCCTAAATAATTCAGAATATTTTCGTGGTCCTCTAGTTTTTACTTACAATAATCGAGGGATGAACCGCGACCTAATATGCTGTACACCTACTTCCACTTGTACTTCAAAATATTTCCAAGTACTTCCAAATATTTCCAAGTAATTCCAAATATTTCCAAATACTTCCAAATATTTCCAAGAACTTACAAATATTTCCAAGTACTTCCAAATATTCTTAAGTACTTTTAAATATTTCCAAGTACTTTTAAATATTTCCAGGTATTTCCAAATATTTCCAAGTACTTCCAAAATACTACCAAAGAGGTGTACACCTACTTCCAATCGCGGATCGCCCCTCGATAATAATTATTTACTAATTATAATACAAAAAAGTATCGAGTTAATTAATAATGCTTGGCCTGCTCACCATTCCAAATAGTTGGAAGAACTCGTAATTTTTATAATTAAAAGTGCGAATTTTTTAAGCGAAAAAATAAGTCTCCAGAGTACGAAAAAATAGTCCCAGAAGAGATTACTATGTTTCTGGACTATTAATGCGATATCTCAAAAACGCTAAATGTAAGGGTATATGGAAATGTACCCCTTCAAGTTAGGTGTTTGATTCCACAAGGCGAGCCTGCAGGATTCGCGTAAAAGATGTAGACATGTCGTTTTTAACCCTTTTAAAACTGGCGTTTAGTACAATATTTCCCTTTTCAGAATTTAAAGGACGTCAATGAAGGAAGCATATAATTACTAACATTTGATGCAATGGAAAGATCAAAAAACAAAACAAACTCTGATATAAGAGCCAAGAAGACAGCGCCTATATGCTTCTTTCAGTAACCTTTTTAAATACAGAAGAAGGAGGAAGATTTTCCGAAACCTCGATTTCAAATGAGACTGAAAAAAGACATTTCAATTTTCAATTAAAATCTTTTATTTTGTATTTCAATTTTTAATTATTTTCATTTATTTGAAAAGGCAAATTTTGAACAAGAATCAAATAGTAATATATCCTTTTGAAATCTGCATTCTTATTTCTAGAAAGATCTTTGACCGTTAAAGGAATTTCATTATTCTTAAGAAAAGCAAAGGAATTTTAAAAGCAGTGTAGTTCTTACCTTTCCTAGGCGAGGGTGGTGGGGTAGGCCTGCTGCCAGAATCGCCTGCTCGATGTTTTTGCTCTAATTTACGTCTCAATTTGTTATACTGCTTTTGTGAGCGTTCGTCTTTGAAGTAGGGTGGGCCAGGAGGGGCTGGGCCCCCGAGGCCTGTCTGTTGCCCTCCGCTCGTGGACGCAGGCGAAACGGCCGGGGGCGGCGACCTTCCAGGTTGTCCCGGGGGCGCCGGGGGCACGTGCGCCATCGGGATGGGGCTAAAGTGCGGCGGCGGTGGTGGACCTGCAAAGGGCGGCAAACCGGGGGGTGCGAAGAACGTCTGTGGGGGCGGACCACCCTGCGTTGAGCCGCTGCTCGGGCCCTGGAACAAACCACAAATGACATTAGACATTGGCGAGGACACCCTACCAACCTCCACTCCCACTCCCTCACTTAGAATTAGAGGTTCCTTCAAGTTTGAATTGGACTTAATTAGGTCACCTTGCACATAGATTTCATCTATTATAGTTGAAAAAAAAATATACGAATATAATGTAAAATGAAATAATCAGATTCTGAAAGGCACATTAAGTTATTATTTAATTGAAAAGATGTTAAAATAATTAACCCGAAGGTTTTTTTGAGTATCTTTATTTGAAAATAAGATGGATTTTTTCAAAAATACACCTCACGGTAAAAACCAAATACCTATATAAGAAAGAATTTATATTTAAGGTCCAAATCTAAGATTTTAGTAGAAATATTTTTACATTGCAAATCAGAGGGCTTCGTCCCTTAAGGAGTCGAGTGTCAAAGTAACAAGCCCGGCGACAAGCATGTTACTACTCGGGAACGAAGCCCTCTGATATTCGGGGCCCCATTAAGCCATGTAGAGGCCCCTAGGCAATGCAAGTCTTGGGACCCCTCTTCCCTTATGTAGGTAAATCTCTAGGGTAGGTAAGTAGCATTTAAACCATATAACAACACCAAATTTTGGGGGCTCATAGGCAATTGCCTACATTGCCTATTGGATAATGCGGCTCTGCTGATATTCAATATAAAAATATATCTACTAAAATCTTAGATTATGACCTTAAATATAAATTCTTTCTTAATATGAAAAAATATTGTTTTGCAGAGAGTAGCAGAGTTGTTGATTCATAAAGAGAAATCAAGGTTTATATTTTTGGTGTCTGCAAAATAAAATACAGTGTATTTCCAGTTCGTAAACGAACATTTTTATCATTCGTTCATATGCAATGAAATGCCGTTTAACGTTTTCTGTTATCCGTCTATTCGACTAATCGGCAAGGTCCCCAGTCCCGACCCTGACGGTTAATCGTAGTTTCACTGTAATCATATATATTGAGACCATAGTTTCGAAGGTTTGATCTTCATCATCATTCTTTTTAATTATAATATTTTAATCAGATTGAAGTAGTTTTTGGAGACGGACTGATAAGTGAATTGAGTAGATTTTGATGAGGCAGTCCAAGGTTCAAAAAAGAGAGATAATTTAAAATATATTTTTTATTTAAAAACCGACGATACTGAGGTTTATTCCCTCCTTCTTCAGGGTTTTGAAAGGTCAATAAAGGAAATCCAATGTGACATTCCCCAGTAAGTTCTGCTGAGAATGAAATACTATATAATATTGTTACTGCCACTGAGAGAGGGGACAGAGGGGAATGTCACATTCGACTTCCTTCACCGACCCCTCAAAAGCCTGAAGAAGGAAGGAATAAACCTTCGAAACATCGGTTTTTGAATAAAAAAGATAGTTTAAATTATCTCTCTTTTTTGAATCTTGGACTGCCTCATCAAAATCCACTCAATAAATATTTTTTTATCTGTTATTCCTCATGGGTTCAATTACCCGATTGGATATATAGTAGAAATTTTTTTTGTTGTTATAGCAAACCAGCCACAAATCGTTTGATGCCTAAAATATTAGCCCTGTTTCTGGGTATATCAATTCAGCAGTACCTACCTACCCCATTTGTTGAGATCTTTTTCATCAGCACTGATATGAGAGATGTTTGAAAAAATTTATTTTTCAGCTTTAATGATTGGACTATTATCTATTTTAACAAGATAATTTATATAAGTTACGGACTTGTAACAGATGGGTCAGAGAGACAGAAAGGAAGTTAGTCTTAATATTGGTAATAATAAATACAAATTGTAAAAAAAAATTCCCGTCCAAGCATACAATTTTGATTAACATATAGTCATGTAGTTTTGGATATACATAGAATTTTTAAATATTCTTAACCATTTTAAAGAAAAATAAAAAAATCTTACTTTCACATCCGAAACCAATATATTGTACTTATAACTTATAATTATATATTAAATTTCAAATGTTTTTCTCAGATATAGATAAATAACTTAACTGCTTGCAGCCATTCAGACGTGGCTAGAAATTATCTTATTTGAATCAGGGAATCCCAAAACATATGAATGAAGAAGTATCGAATTCATTATTTTATAGCTACGTAAAAAATTGACAAACCTTGTCGATGTGTCACTTTATTGTAAAACAATTTAACAAAATTAATAATTATGTGATTCTAGATTTTTTTCATGAATACTTAAACTGTATTATTATTAAAATTAGATAAGTGAAAGTAAAAATATTATGAATTTAAATAGACGTGGCTTTTAATGATAAGGAAAGTCAAACAATAAAGAAAAAAAGAATGACAAACCTTGTCGACGTGTTAAAAGAATTAGGACATTTGTGTTGAAGATTTTGATGTTTTTTTCTTGAAGCGGTAACTGAATTACAAGTGTACGTATAAAGTTTTCAAATAGTAATTAATATCAAATATCAGAGTATTATCTTTTTATAAAGTGTCAAAACATATCAGCAACTAAGTATATTTAGTATATTCATTTAGTGTGAAAGCCGATTTCAAAGTATCTGATACATTGCAATAACGTAAATGAATGATTAAAAGATATCGAAGCTTTGTCCTTGGCCTTATCAATTTTGCGCATGCGCGTTAATTCTATGAATGGTGGGAAACATTAGTACCTCAATAACAATTTTGGAAACTAAGATTTTCATCTTTTATTTCCTATTAGGAAGAAATCCTTCCGACATATAGACAAGTACGCATAGTAAGAAAATTCTACTCTAAATACATATAGCTAATATCAATGTAAAATTTGGATAGTGCAACTATGGCTAGGGCCATCTCTTGTCAAACATATCTATTAAGACAGGGGTTCCCAAACTTTTCCCGAGTCGCGGCGTTTTTTTTTCAATTAAAATTTTTCTATGGCGGCCTATTATATATGATTTATTTTGGCCGCGCATGAGGGGGCCTCAGAAATACCGTATTTGGTCTCTTAAATTCTCTTGTATTTGAATCGATAATGAATTAATCTTGGGAATTAATAGTTTATTTTTCTATCTAAGTAAATCCAAAATTCAGACCCTTTGTATACATTTCAGATTTTTTCAAGGGTGTCAAAGTTAAATTTTTCGGTTTATATAGGTATGTCTAATCGTAAGTAAGAGATAAAAATGAATAATAAATACATTTTTAGCTCCTCACTTTGTTTTGTGTCTAGTTAGGCCAAATGTCTTGCTTCAATTAATTATGAAGCTTCGCGGCGCACCTGTGAAGAGGCCGCGGCGCACAGTTTGGGAACCTCTGTTTAAGACCTTTTTTCTCAAAAATAATAATTTTATAATTTTTACTTTACCATACAGGGTATGGTCAAGTATTGTAAATGGAAAATGTTTTTTATGCTTCGTTTTTTTCGAAATATCTCAAAAACGGCTGAAACTATTTTGATTAAAAAAATTGGGTGAAACCATGGCATTTCGGTCTACAAAATAGCCCTAATAAGTGAACATGGAAAAAATTATATTTTTCGAGATAATAACTGTTTTCTTAAAATGTCTGTTAGTCTGTGAGTTACCGAATTTTTTTTTATTTTTGTAAAAAAATAATGAGCAAATTATTTGCCTGACAGGAAGAATACTAAATTTATAAACGACTATGACTCAGACGTAAACGTGTCCAATTCACATTTCTTCAAATCAGTAATATTTTCCCAAACACGCTTTCATGATAATAAATCTCTAGTTAACAATAATGTCTTAAAATCGCGTCATTGTTTGAAATTCCTTTTTACCTGAAAGAGATAAATTTTAGTGTTCAAGATAGTGAATTTTACATTCCAAGCATAGCATAGTGTGTCCGGGCGAATTTTGTTTTTCCTCGAAAAATCCTCTCATTAAGGGTGACGCCGGCGGGGCAGACATGAATGGGGGCGACCATTCTGAAATACAAAGGCACCCCTCACTCAGTCTTGATAATAAGAGGGTGCCTCTAGCGTTCTAGCGTAAACAACAAGCTTGTATTTTCTCTTCCATTCATTAAAAGATCTGAAATATGTGAAATATTCAAAGTTATTCAGAAAATAGCATTTATAGAAACAAACAAGTTAAATTAATAAAGAGAAATCAATGAGGTTGTCTTATGGTTGATGCAAATAAACATTTGCATATATATACATATAATGAATATAAATATGATATATGAGCCGTTTATTTTGAAAATGGCGTATTTTGGCGTCCAATTTTGAATCAAATGAGTTAATGTCAGTTTCAGTTAGACATAGATCTTCTTTTCATATTTATAATATCTCAGTCAATGGAGTACAATCTAATGAATTCGGCAAAATAAAAGTATCGAGAAATATATATGAATATATATGTATTTATAAAAATATAAATATAATTATCTCGAAATATCAAACAATGGACTTATACCACTTAAAAAAAAGGCTCATATATATGTTGCAGTAAAAACCCGTTTTTAGTAAGAACTGGTTCTTACTAATTAAAACGCGTTTTACTGAATACCTTTGTGCCAACTAGAATTTACTGATGTTGGTTGAGTTTGGTCCAAATGTCTAGAATCTTCATTTTTTGACCTTCCGCCTCATTTTGGGTGTTTATTTTCAAAATTTTTTAAACGAAAATGTCAAAAAATTGCATCCTCTACAACTTTTCTTCTAATGAGGATGTAATTTTTGACATTTTCGTTTATAAAATGAGGCGGAAGGTCAAAAATGAAGATTCTAGTGTTCTAGACCTTTGAACCAAACTCAACCAACATCAGTAAATTCTAGTTGGCACAAAGGTATTCAGTCAAACGCGTTTTAATTAGTAAGAACCCGTTCTTACTAAAAACGGGTTTTTACTGCAACATATAAATATATACATATTTAATTTATTTGTAGAAGCTCTAGTTTCGAAGGTTTGACCTTCGTCATAAGTCTTTTAATTAGAAATATTTAATCTGTTGTATCTGATCAGCTTGCTATTACAACAAAAACAAATTTGGTTAAATCCAATCGGATATTTGAACCAATGGGAAATAATAGATAAAAATATTTGTAATTAAAAAGACTGATGAACCTTGGAAACTATAGTCTCTAACAAAAAAATTATATATTTGCATATTTATATTCATTCAATCTATATATCTGTTTATTTCCGCTAGAAGTGTTTGATATTTCCACAAATATCAATTCGATTTGTATTTTCTGATTTTCTTATTTATTAACCGGTACTTTTCAAGCTTGAACACTCAAAATTTAATCAGTTCTTAATTTAACATCAGATCGAGCTTAAAATACCATCTTACGTTAATGAGTTATCATTTATCATGGATATCGAAATTCATATAAACAAACAAAAAATCATGCTCAAAAATCATTTTTCTTATCGTTTTTATTCATTATCTTTAGTTAGTATGGATTAGCATAAAAATAAATTAAAGAACTAGATCCAAAACCACAAGATCGCATTCACAAATTCATCCCTCGAACCGCCATGGTTAGAAGCCGTCAGAAATTGAGACTATTTCAAATGGGGTATGATATCGATTTCCATTGACCATCACACTTGTAAATTTCAAAGAAATAAGGTCCCATGATTTCCTGTGATGTTACACCGCATCAGACCATGTATTTAAGAGAGTGCAATTCTGGCTAAAACTCTTGCATTCTCGGTATTCCAAATTCTTCTGCTTATTGATGAAACCATTGAGGCGGCATTACAGTCATAAGACCTATTAATAGAAATAGCCTCTCTATATGAATTTCAAAATGGTGAGCATTTAAGGGATGTAGTTTTGGGGTTCCCATTCAAAATAAAACGAGACCCTTTTAGTGTCAATTTTTTCTATCTGAATGACAGATTGTAGCTCGAAAATTAAATAACATACAAAACTTGAAATTTACAAGTTATATTTTTTCCGAATCATAAATGATTATTTTGGGGAGAGTCGAATTTTTTGTGGAGGTCCAAAATACAAAAAAAAATTTTTTATCTTGGAATGTGAGGTATTTTCATAAAGATACTTAAGTAGATTATTTTTTCTTAAATTTAATTCTGACCCCAACTTTTAAGTGATATTTTGTACCTGTCGGTGTTCAGAAGTGAGCTAACTTAAAAATTATCAAAAAATTCACAAATTCACTCATTCTCTCCTTATCAAATTCCTATTCAAATAAAAGGAATTTGATATCCCATGTATTTTGGAAGATATTAGATGCGAGACCGACTTGGACTTGACCGGCTTATTCATAAATATTGTAAACGAATTCAATACTCCCGTGATTTATTATAACCAAAGATGATTTAAAATATTTAATAATTTAATAAAAGTATTTAACCAACTGTCTTTCATTCTTTATATTTCTTTAGTTGTAGAAATAAGGTGTTGTGGTCATCCTATGGCTTGATCCATTTCGTACATTTATCTTTATAAACTTTTATTTTCTAGTGTACCACAAAAAGACAAGTAAGTAATTGAAATCATGCGGAAAAAATTGGTGTTTTTGTTTTGTTTTTCAAAATGTCTCAAGAGTTTAAAGTATTTGGATAAAAAAATTACACTAAATCAAAGCATTAAGGACTTAGAAGTCTTCTATAGTATATATTGTATAATAATAATATTTTAGTAAATATTAATTGATTTTGAAAAAATGTCAAGTACCTCTGTTTTTTCCTATTTCAGTCAAATTCTAATCAGCTCTTAATCTCAAAATAAAACACCTATATAGGTATATAAAATTTATTTTTAATATTCTTATTGGTTTTTGAACTATAGAGCTCACACACTCATATAGACTTTTCAAAAAAATAATTAAATTTTCTTTAAAATATCATTCCGATGTTCAATATTTATATCGCTTTTTTTGTAGTTATTAATGTTGTTGGGGTCGGGTTGGCCGAGGGGATAGTGTACCAGCCTGCGTGGACCTGAGTTTCGAGCCCAACTCGCGGCAACCGGCTAAAATCTGATCCCTAGATAGAATAGAAAATTTAAAAATATAATAGTATCCTAAATTGGGTAATGGCTAGAAAGGCCGAAAAGCCAAAAAAAACCTGAGTTAATTTCAGAGGTTTTTAGATATTTCGAAAAAAAGAATGAAAATACTACTTTTTATTGAACGGCGATAGAGTACTAAGCCATACTACGCTATGGTAAAGTAAACAATTTGAGTTTTCTCTTTATTTATTTATTTTTCCACATCTCTTAGCATACGTCAGTGATGAAGGGATGCGGATACGATGACATTATCAGCATTTTTTAAAGTAAAAAGCTTCCTCCATAAATATTCTTATCGTGAGGTAATGGAGAAGATAGGACTAATCAATTATCGTTTTTCAATGTGGGATCTTCCGGTTAGAAGATTTAGATGTGAATATGAAATCAATACTCTTTTAGTATAATCAAATCTGAAATTTTAGTTCTATTCTATAGATATAATGTTAATAAAATATATGTGATAACAAAAATGATAAATCGAGGGTTTAGAAGCTAATCAGTTTAAACTGAATTTTCTCTCAAAAGGACTTGTGTAGTTAAGAACCTTTTTATTGTTGAAATTCTCAGTTGACAAAGCAATAAGTTACTATATCCATTCATAAGAAATAAATGGGCCAAGTTCTGAACTTTCAATGCTATTTTATACAACTAATTTTTAAAAAAATTGGGTTTCTCATTTTTATTGTTTTTGATTTATATTAATGGCTTCTGAACCCTCCGAATAATAACGATTAACGTACGAGTAACTTCTGTGAAAACTTCTTACTTCTATAATCATAAACCCTCTAGATTCTAGAAGTTCATCATTCTTTCTTTAATTTTATCCTAATTTAACATTAATAATTTTTGAATCTTTTCATTTTATTAATATTTGAAATTTGTTTGATAAATGATAAAATAATTCCTCAAGGAACACAAGGCTGGTTTTACAAATGTGTATTTGGATGCTAATCCCCTAGGGATAATAAGGTTAACATAATATAATTAATGGTTATCATCTTATCATACTCGGTGCTTATTTATACAGGGAGGGGCATAAAGATCTACTACATTTTGAAAAGCTATAAAAAAATGAAAAAATTTAACTAGAAACTGAATATATTTTTGAAAAGTACATAAAATACATTTTTTAAATGTGTTTTAAACATTATATCAGACGAAGGGGGGGGGGGATCAAAAATGAAAATTCTAGCCCTTTCGACCAAACTCAACCAAATTTTGTATATGTACATATTGTGGAGCCCCAGAAGGCTAGAAATGCAAAAAATAACCAAATTTTGAATACAAGAAGGCTAGAAATGCAAAAACTAACCAGCCACCCAAAATAGAGGGAGGGGGGGGGTTAAAAATGAAAATTCTAGCCCTTTCGACTAAACTATATATTCAAAATTTGGTTAATTTTTGCATTTCTAGCCTTCTGGGGGTCCACAGAATATGTATACAAAATTTAGTTGAGTTTGGTCAAAAGAGCTAGAATTTTCATTTTTGACCCTCAAAAAAAAAAACCCTGAAATTTGAATAATCAAAGAGGAGCTAGAATCAATGAGATGTTTAGGAAAAATGATATATTTAAATCTCCTAGGCCAGAAAACAAAAAAGCTGAATGGAAGCAAGTCCTCTATACAGGTCTATTTCCAATGAATCCTCCTTCTAATCATCATTATCATCATAGAGTCCTAAGAATGGTTTGACGCAACTCGTCTTATTTTAACTCTATCATATCGCAAAATTTTCCCTTCTCTAAAAATCTTAAATCCCATATTCTTCATCATCTGAAAAATATTCTAAGGATGGTTTCCTCTTTTCTTTCTTATTTCACCCTCTAAAATATCTCTAAGCAATCCCACTTCCTCAGTTTTTTCCACAATGTTGTTTTTTCTCTAATTCTTTCAAAAACTCCCCTCTCCTTCTCTGGAGGACTTTGAAATGTGGTGCTACATGAGAATGTTGAAGATACGAGTAAATGGGTGAATAGAATTGCAATGAATCATGCAGGCAATAAGTCTCAGACAGTTAAAGGGGAGAGACCTTTATTAAAAGGCTATGTCAGTAAGTCAAGATTCTAAATGGGGAGAGAAGTGATCAAAAAATTGAAATTGTTACATTTTCAATCCTAGAATAACAAGAAAGGAGCCGTTCATAACGAATTTCAAGGTTTTTAGACCCCTCTCGCCCTGAGTGAGATTCTGTCACATTTTGATTGAGGCCCCCTGAATGGTGACGTCACACTATCACTTTTATACCCTATAATTTCATAATTGTAGAATTTTTTTATAAATTAAACTCAACTTAAAGGAATTTAACATATTTTAAGTTTAATTTTCGGGAGTCGGGTTGGCCGAGCTGGCTAACGCGCTGGCCCCGCTTCAGCATCGTTGATGACGATGTTCAAGCGGGAGACCGGGGTTCGATCCTGGCTAGCATATAAAATTTCTACTGGCTAAAACTCGGCCCCCTCACTAACCCTACTAACACTTTACTGATGTGCTGTCTAAATGGCTTTGTTCCCGGTGACAATAAATAAATAAAAAAAAACTTTAATTTTATTTTTATTTATATCATTTAACACATTACTTATTATTACTATTATTCTTCAGGGAATGAATCTTTAATTATAAGAAAAAGGGTTAAAAAAAGTGTTTTTGATAAAAATAAATCAATTTTTTTGGCATGTATAAGAAAAATATTGAATGATAAAATATAAATAAATAACTGTACGAATTAAAAACCTCAAAGCGTAGTCTGAATTTGAACTTTATTTATTAAGTTGGTGCGCCTGTATTTAGGCAACATATTGCGCGCAGAAGAATGAAAGCTGCGTATGAGCTAGGCGAGTCCAGTTCTTGCTTACAATTTTTTGTCTAGATTTATTTTACCAACATTTTCAGGTTGGAATAATAATAAACTTAAGGTAGATGTTTCCCCATATGGTTTTCCTTATGATTTTTTTGAAATTTAGAAAGATTATTATTTAAATACTTCTGCATCGATTGGTGGCAAAACGAAATTGATGAACAATATAGTTCAGGAGATATTAAATTCCAAAGATAGAGTTTTTCAGACTCTTATACATTGCATTATACGGGATATCGGAAAGTTTACATACATATTTAATTATAATTGAAAAACTCTTCTTACCATTGCTATAAAAAACTAAACCAACATTAAACAATAACTAATTAATTTTTTAAGAAAATTTTAATTCATAGTTACAACACAGTTTCTGAGATAATAATGAATAAATAATGAAAAATCTATAATCAAAAATCTACACTAAAAACAAGCTGGCAACAAAGCATTTATTTAACCTAAAAAGTGGGTTAACTTTAGTACTTTTTTTGACGTTTTTTCCCTTCAGCCATTGTCGTCACAACAGTTTTCAATCGCTTATTAAGAACTTTTTGTTTTATACCATATATCTTCCTTTATAATGTACTTTATCTGACATTTCTATGATAAAATATATACAAGCTCGGACAGTGTTGCCAGATTTTTTAAACGAGCAGGGGATTGGCTAGTAGTGGTACATAAACAGCAAAAAGTTTTGGGCTTATGAATTATGAATCCTTATTGTTTATTCTATATAATACTCTAGCATTAACTTTTTGCTAGTATTGTCGCGACACAACTACCTTAAATCTAAAAAATATGTTTGAATATTTAAAAAAAATTTAATTTGACTTTTATGATCCCCGGGCCTTCCTTGATTTTGTAACAAATCTGAGATGCCCCTCCTTTCGGTGTGACGTAATTTATGGACGGCCCCAAAGCTGAATTTTATCGGGAAGAAAAACACTTACTTAAAACTGTATTTCATTTTGTGACATTGATTCTAATAAAAGCTAAATTGTAACCTGGGCTGAGACCATTTGAACTAAATCCACGACATGGAAAAATCTTAGTTCCGGCCATGTCAAAAACTGATTTCCTCATTTTCTCTTTTTAACATTACAATTAAAATATAATAAAAACATTATTCTATATAAATACCGTTATTTTACTTGTAACTCGTAAATATAATCAATAGAAAACTAATTTAGAAATTTATGTATATTACAATACCTTTCAGACATTTACCTAATTATTCTATAGAATTTTTTCCTATAAAAGAAATTCTATTATCCAGATATAGTTATTAACTATTTAATAAAATTCAAAACCATGTATAAATAATTATATTCTCTTTCCTGTTCAATTTTTAATAGAAAATCTTATTTACAATGAATCATATTAGTAATAAAATAAAATTTCAAATAGTCCAACATAACAAAAGTTTCTTTCATATTAATATAATACTCCATAAAATAAGTATTAAACATAGCAATATATTCAGATCGTCTTTTCAAATATAGACACATTCAATAGAAAATAATTATACTATTGTATGAATTGTATTTTTATATTTTTTAAGAAAAATTTTATTCTTTTATAATTTTCATTAAAACAAGCACAAGCATATGTTATTTTCTTTTTGAGAAAAATTTTATTCTTTTATAATTTTCATTAAAATATGCACAAGCATATGTTATTTTCTTTTCATATTCATATAATACACAAGAATGAATATTAATTTAATCTGTTCTTGAAATTAATCTCATGACCCTTAAACTTAAAAAAAAAAAGAAAAATTCTAACGTGAGCTATTTTAACAAAAATTGTTTTTGTACACTACTTAACTTTCACCTACACCGCATTAATAGCAAACTAATATTAAAATAAAATATTTATTTAAAGTAAATATTTAAGGTTTATGAATTCTAGAGTAAATTTGTTTATTTCCATTTTATTTCAAAAAGACCCAGATAATAAATATGCAAGGTCCGAAAACTGAATAGGTTTGTAGAGAAGACATACAATTTTGTAGAGCACAAAAAGAAAATGGGTTTCTTGATAAATAATGTAAATTAAAAAAGAAAATCGTTTAGTATTTTAACAAAAAAATAAAAAAACAACAGAAGTAATCCCTTTGTACATAACAATGAACATATACTTATATTCGGAAAATTGTGAAAAATCATTAGACCAGCTTTTTTTTAGAAAAATACGATAAACCTAAAAACAGCTAGAAGCAAACACTTAAGTTTTAATAAGTTGTTGAAATTTTGTTTAAATCACACATAGTTAATTTTTTAAGTGCCATATCAGGTCTCCCTGAGGTTTCGGCACCTCTCCACATATACCTATGCTGAATGTGTTTAGCTGTTTTTACACAGATATATGGGTCCTACTTTTTAACGCCGGTTCCGAACGGCTTTTTGGAGAGGTTGACTAGACAATTATACTCTTGGTAGTTTGCCATTGCTTTCCAAGAGGAGGCTGCAAATATCTGCCGAGACTCAGTCTCGAACCAATATACTTCAAGACAGCGGCCCGACACTCTGACCACTGACCCACAGTCGCCTCTCATAGTTAATTATAATTATTTATTGAACACAAACAAATAATACAATAAAACCACGACGTGTCGATCGGCCTATTCTGCGATCGTTTTCAAGTATAAGCACTGAGGGGTGAACCGCGACCTAACGTGTACACCTACTTCCACTTCCACAAGTAGAAGACAATAGATGAAGGGGCATTATCTAATGAATTCCAAAATAATTTCAAAGACGTGTACACCTAATTCTAATCGAGGTTCTCCCCTCGATAAGCACCTACTCTGATTTTAGGTTAACTGGAGTGGGTGTTCATTTTCTCATACTTAAGAACGATTGCAGAATAAGCCGATCGAAAAGTCGTAGTTGAATTGTATTATTTGTTCGTGTTCAATAAATAAATAATAATAATTATAATTAATTAATAATTAAATAACATTTCAACCCTTAATGAATTTAATCACAAAAATACAAGCTATAACTTAAGTTTTAAATTTGTTATTCCTGAGATTTACCATTTTTGTGTCAGACCAATAGCTTTTGTGGCACTTTTTGGACTCTAGAGATGTAACTAAGAAATAATTTTTGTTAAAGCCTTATACTCTACTATAAAATTTATCGTTTACTTCCAACTAAGATTTAAAATTGAAAGTCAAATTTATAGTAATAATTAATATTAATAAATTTTAGAACTGGTAAGTAAAAATAAAACTAAAGAATTACTTACATAATGTGCCGTGGCAGGGCAGTAAGGTTGAGGGGATAAAATGACGTGTCGGAGAGTACCATTCTCGTCGACGATTTGTTGCACGACATGTCCGTGTGGTACTTGAACGGGCATCGCAATGGGCGGCGACTGATTAGTCGACACCATCGGCACTGTCACCGGCCCTGGAAATCAATAAAAAACATCAAATTAATATCATTTTTCCAAAAATTAAAGAAAATTTGATATTTTGAGTAATATTTAGAAAAGTTTAAAAAATCAACTGGTGTGGTCACCACACGATTTTCATATTTTCACTTATTTAAAATCATCGCGACACTCCTAATTTACACCCCCTTCCTTTATTTCAATCGGATTAAAATTTATACACGACTAAAATAACTCGTGACAATTTTTTTTAAGTAATCACTTATCCTCCAGATATTAGAAAAGTGTCTTTTTAGCACTTGATTTAAAAATTATTCTCATGTTTTAATTTAACGTAGAAATCCGAAAATACAACTCTCATAAATAAATAAGAGTACTAGGTTGTCGAGGTCGTAGGGAATCATGAAATCATGGGTAATATACGTAAAGCACGCTAAGTGAAGGTACACATTTATATGTCAGAAAGGTTAGCCTTCTCAGCACTCAAAATTTATTTGAAAAATCGAAATACTTGTGGTAATAGATTTGAAATAATAATTAAACAAATCAATCTTCCAAAATAATTTGAAATATATATTTAAAGTCAACAAAATTTGCTAGAGAATGAGACAAAAATTAAGTTTCTAGGATGAGTGGTTTTCATTTTGTGAAAGAAAAACCGCGATTTTTTTGCAAGAAATGCAAAATTCAACCTCATTCCGGCACGGGTTACCATTATCCAATTAAGATGAAACTTTGTTTCAATTGTAGAAAATTTAATTAATTTTTAATCTAGTTTAAAAATGTATAGTGTGGTCTTTGTCGAAAACGTGCTCCTTCATGGTCAAAATGGGGAAAAATCGAAAAAAGTACGAGTTTTATAGATATTCAAAAGTGATCCCGGGGGCTGTTTTTTGGCAGGCGCTAGTAACGGTTCTTCTTAACCTAAATAGATGAAAATGTTATTATTTTACGCGTAATTTAAAAAGCTTTAATTTATCTAATATATATCTTTTTGATTTGATAAGCCGTTTTGAAGTTATTCAAGAAAAACTGAAAAAACTCCGAAATTTTCTTATTTTGAGGTGCGTAGAAAAATTTCCTCAACACATTTGGTGGAAAACTTAGGGTAGTAGTATTGGAGTACCAATAAAGGTATTCCAGCAATAAAATCTTTACCGGGAATTATTTCCTGTTAAAATCGTAATTTGTCTGGACTAGTACTAATACTAGGGAATAATTGTTAAAATTACATAAATCAAATTCATTTATTATACTTTTTAAGTGATAAAATCGAGGTGATATTTTACAAAGAAGCAATGACATTTGTGATTTTGAGTAAAAAGTTTAGAAACTTTAGGTAATATTATCTAGAAATCATTTTTTTTTACCATCAGAGATTAATATATTAAAATCAAGAAGAATATTTGATTGAATTTTGTTTGAGATGCTGAATGGCCTCTTGATATTAATAACGCGAGTCAAACTCGACCGGCTTCAATTAGTGATTCATGAAGTCATGTGGTGATAAAATTGCGAGAAACTTGAGCACTTACTAATAAAGTCTTTTTAGTATAGCAGTATAGTATTTAAACTTTAATTTATGGATTTTGTTCCTTCTATGTGTAGTCGTTAAATTTACTTTTAATTTATATTTTTCAACGCGAATGACATCATTACGAAGAGAATATTTAATTAATTAGAAAAATGAAATAAAATACTATTAGTTTGGTCATAGTGAAAAATAGTGTAATAATATATTATTAGTTTAGTTATAAAAAAATTTCAAAAATACTACAATTTATGCCTATATATAAACATTAGATCTGGACATTATTCCGGAAAAAATATGTATATTAAAATTGTATTTTATTAACTTTTCTTAAATCTGGGCCCTTTATAAAATCAACCGAATAGTGAAAATTAAGGTCTCAAATATGCTTTATAAGGACATATCGGAATATTTTAAATTTTACTCTTAAATAAAAAATATTTTTTAGATGTTTAATGATTCATTCAAAATGATATAATTTATTTAATAAATATTATCTTAAATTGAAAGTTTTTGCCGAGAGTAGCAGAATTTTTATATATTGAAGGAGACAATAAAAGAGTGTGTCTTCTGCTGGAATTATAAATTTTATTTATTTATAACGAGACTATAGTTTATGAATTAATTTATGAATTTATAAATTAATTCCTGTGAATACATTGTAATAGACTGATGAAGAGGGCAAAGCCCTCGAAACTATAGTCTCGTTATAAATAAATAAAATTTATAATTCCAGCAGAAGACACACTCTTTTATTGTCTCCTTCAAAATATTATCTTATTAGTGAGAATTTCTTCAATGAGTGAATGCTATCTATAGGCTTATATTTATAAACTATAGAAATTATAAAATATTGAAATTAAAAGAAAAAATATTTAACTAATAGACATTCAATCTAAAGAGCTTTTCTGGCGGGATCATCCGTGGTAAAAGGCGCCCTTCGGCTAAAGGAGAGAGACACGTGTTAGAATCCCGTCAGATGCTCAATTCATTTTTCCCTTTCAAAAAATAATAAAATAATTTTCTAAATATGTAGAATTAACATAAGAAATTATTGATTACGTTATTTAACTTTCGCGGCTGAAATATCTTTAAGAAAAATTAAAACTAACGTTTAAAAAGTTAATTTGTTTAAAAACATAACTATACTTTAAATAGAAAAAGCAGTGAAAAGAAAAAATAACATTCAATCTAAAGAGCTTTTCTGGCGGGATCATCCGTGGCCTAGTTGGTAAAAGGCGCTCTTCGGCTAAAGGAGTGAGACACGGGTTCGAATCCCGTCAAATGCTGATTTTCCCTTTTCAAAAAATAATAAAATAATTCTCTAAATATGTAGAATTAACATAAGAAATTATTGATTACATTATTTAACTTTCGGTGCTTAAATTGCTTTAACTAATAGTTAATCGATAGTTGGCATCACATAAACGGTAGCTGTAGTCCCAGACCAGATCAATGCTTTTATTTTCGTGACGCCAACTATATTATGTATAATACTTAACAAAGATTTTCGATTTTAAATAATGAAAAAAATATTTTATATAGTAATTTTTTTGTTTTATAGCTAGAGGTTACAAGTCGATTTGGAAAACGCAGTTTGATTTACGATCGGGTTAAACAGGGCCGTTTTGTGATAATGGAAAAATCTGGCTGCTTTGAAAATTAGCTAAAATCAATATGAGACATGACAGATAAATAAAAAAAAACCCTTTAAACTTTAAACTAATGAAATCCGTTGATCTAATTAATTTTGTTTTTGGTCTTTCATTTAAAAAATATTTTCCTTGAAAATCGTGATGAAAGAAGATTTGATGCTCATGATTACATAATGCTTCTTCCATAGAATAATATATTAAGAATGCCAATCAAAAGGCCTTTTCCTTGAGCTCATTAAAAGTGAGTAAAGAGAGTGGGTATGATTACATCCAGAAGGATTTGATTGATCGACAAGAACGTCTAGAGAAATATTTAAATTAAGAGTCATATATAGGCTCTATATATTCTATATCATCATCATCATTGAGTATACAGTCCTAAGACTGGTTTGATGCAACAATCCGTCTCCACTCGACTCTGTCCCCCGCCAGCCGTTTAACCCTCTCTAAATGTCTGGCATCCCATATCCCCAATTATTTGGTTGAAATATTCTAATCTGGTTCTTCCCCTTCCCCTTTTCTTTCCCACCTCCCCCTCCAAGATATCCCTAAGCAGTCCCCCATGTCTCAGTGTGTGCCCCATCATCTGACCTCTTCTCTTCCTCAGACTCTTCCACAAGGTTCTTCTTTCTCCGATTCTTCCAAGAACTTCTATTCTATATAGAAAAGGAAAAAAAAACTGAAGTAAGATCCTTTCAGTGCCAAGAAGATATGATCTCTCTTATCCTGGCAGTTTCCATTTAGATTAAAAGATAACATTCCTTGCTAAAAAATAATTATAGATCGAGCTCAAATTGTATTTATAACGAGAATATAGAAAAAAGGTAAAATGTAAAAATTTTAATATTTTATATCAATTGACATTTTGAAAATAATTTATTTCTAATATTATTATTATTACATCGGAAATAGTTAAATATTTATATAATTTAAAAAAAAAATTAAAATGTGTGGGGGCCCCCGCCAGGAACGTCTAATATTAGAGTTTATAAAATACGGGCAAAAATTTTATCCCCCTTAAAAATCACTCCATAAATACTGGCTATTATTAATACCTATTCTGAAAATCTATAAAGGCACTATATGGTTACTATATAGTTTGAAACATTGTGCTACTAGGGATAATAATAGTCTCCATTATTTTCTTGAATATATTAAATATTGAAAATCCTAATATGTATAAAATTACTATCTTTAGTTTTTAAAGTTGAGAATTATTAAATAACGCTATATGAAATTAATATTATAAAATTTTTTACATTATCTAAATCAATAACTACTTTATGATTAAAATGACAATTTTTTTTTTTTTTTTTTATTCAAGATTTTGGATTTAAATATTTTTTTATTTCCGGCTTGGCCTTCGTAAATTAATAAAAGTTAATTTATTTTGTTTTGGGGAGGAAAATCAAATGGGTCTGGGATTTTAAATCACCCTCAGGTCTTAATTTTATTACTCAAGTTGAAGTTACAATATCCAGTCCTTCTTCTGGGGTTTGCTAGTCTTTTAACTATTTCTTTTGTTTTCTATTTAAACAAAATTTTCTAATATTAATTACATTGTCAAGAGTCGCATTGTTCTTTACAAAAAACACTCACAAAGAGGAAATTAATAATAGCAAAATATAAATTAAAGAATACCTACAGTTAATTATTAAGATAATTACTAAAATAATTGATTATTTATTAATTATAATTTTTTTTTATAAATTAAAATAAATTGATTGATTCATTAATAAATGCTAATAAATGCTATTTTATTTTACAAGTCAGTCATTCGAAAAAAATAACAAAAAAATTTAATTAACAAATCAAGAGAGTGGCATCGAGCTTTTGATAAAATGTCGGAATTATTCCTTTATTAAGTTGATTCATCTCGTATTTAACGAATAGAGAGCAGCAATACTTGATAATTTAAGAAAATGAACGCATTTATTTATTAAGGACTCTTGAGAAGTAGCGAAGTATTAATAGCAGCTACAGAGGCTGTCTGTACATCTGTTTTAGTTCATGCCTCGAGACCCAATGTAAAGTAATATTTAGATAACACCAATGTGATAAGCAAATGGAAAGTATCGAATTTTCGATCAATTACACATTGTAAATGCTTTTTTTCTCTAATTAAAGAATTTTATTTTTTTAACTATGATGTCAGCTTCTTACTAGTAGCGAGACAACAAATAACACTTGTCAATTAAATTATGCCGCTTCTTTAAGAAATTCAATTTGTTTAAGTGTGATTTTTTTTGCTACGCCTTTTAATTTATACAAAGGAAAAAAAATTGCTACATATAAAATTATTAACTATACAGCTATTTAATATCTCACCTATAAAAAGGTCGTGTAATAACCTAAAAGAATTAAATTTAGTGATTATTAAATGTTTTTGATTGGAGAAAAATCACGAATTGAAATAAAATTAATTGTCTCGATTTCGTGAAAATAAAACATTGGCCGATTTTATCGTTGATTCTAGGGTTAATGTTTATTTTCAAGTTCAATAAACTATTTAAAAATTTAATAAATCTTTTTACTTTTTCTCACGGAAAATTTACATTAAAATTCCCCCCATTATAAGAGAAGCTGATTTTAGCATTATTTTAATATTTAATTTAATTACGATATATAGGTATATAAAAAATTGTGAATATGTAAGTTTTTTTATTTATCTGCCGGATTATTATTATATCCCAGCAAGCTACTTGAAATTTGGCATGTGGGTAGGTTCGATAGTATAGATATTAGATAATATTAAAATTACAAAAAGCAGACTTTTCCGATGAACATATCAATTTTAGAGCTCTTAAAAAGTTTAAATGGTTGAAATCAAAGAACACCGAATGCTGAAAGCATATCATACCCAGGTGTATACTAGATCTTGCAGCAGTGTAATTTCTATACAATTGCATTGTACCTACAAATATTATAAGAAAATTTATCCTTCTTAAGGTGTTTTGAGAATAGTTCATTATATAGATAGATATCTAATAATGAGAGATTTAATTTAGTTAATTGAAATTTGATTGTAAAATATAGTAATTAGAAAATTTTTAATTTATCATCAGTTCAAATCATATTCTAAAACCAGAGACAAGTGTTTATAAATTATTTATTTTTTTTGAAATTTATTGAAATATCAATGTTAAATTAAAAATAAGTTATATGTACAGAGTGAAAAATTCCAAATCATATACGAAATTGTACCTATGTAGGTATAAATATGAAATTATATGGTTTTTATTTTGTATAACTGTAGGTATATAATAGAAAAATCTTATAAAATGTTTCGTTTTTCTGGTACTACTGAAGATGATCTACCAGTGGTGACCAAAACTGTCTATTAAATCTATTAAATAAATAGTGTTAATTAACTGAAATTTGTTTAATATGTGTGACAAAATAAACCCTAAAATTTATAAAATTATATAAGAAAAATATATTATTATATAAGCGATTAGTGAAACAGACAAAACTTGACCTACCATTAATATTATTATTAATGTCTGTGCAATAACAATATAGGGAATCTATTTTTAAATATAACTACAAGTTTATATGATCAGTGAAGTTAGATTAACATGTAGAACGTGACATGAATGCGTGACTGTATATAAGACTGGGAAAACCGAGTGATGTTGGCAAATCGTACTAGCTCAGACTAGGAATAAGTCGTGTTACTTGCATTCCTCTGTAATTGACTGGTGAGAACTAAAGGGGAACCTCTCTATCTCGGATAGTAGCTATTAATTTTTAAGGTTTAGACATAAAGGAGAAATTGACCAATAAAAAAATTAATTGACAAAAGAATCTATCGAAACTATTAATTGATAAAGCGAATTTACCTACAATCGGGTATTTGAATATGTGAGGACATTTGGCAGTCTTTTCAAGCGAGCATCTCATCGGAATTGATTGGGGGAGGCCGTGTATAAGACATTTCTAGAATAGTCAGAAACCGCAATCACTAATAAATAAATAAATACATATTTAAAGCATATGTTTCCTAAGGATTGACCAATAAAATAATTAATTGACAAAGAATATATAGAAACTATTAATTAATAAAGTGAATTTACCTACAATCGGGTATTTAAATATGTGAGGACATTTGGCAGTCTTTTCAAGCGATCATTTCATCGGAATAGATTGGGGGGAGGCCACAAGGGTGTATAAGACATTTCTAGAATAGTCAGAAACAGCAATCACTAATAAATAAATAAATACATATTTAAAGCATATGTTTCCTAAGGATTATTGAAGTTAAGCAATATCGTGTTAGTTCTGAGATGTGTGACAGTCTGAGGACATGATGACAAATCCAAACACAGTCGTGCTGCGAGCATCCCTTTGGGAAGCTTAAAGGGAGATATTTTAGCAGTTGTGAATCTCTCCTCTAAAAACAGACGGTTATATTCTATAAGGCATTGCCAGAATATGCAGAAGCTATGAAACAATATTAAATATTTGTACATACATATATAATTCTATTAATAAATAGCTTTAAATATTTTTTTTTGTTTATTAGACAACCGTTAGCGAAGGCTGCATATATACAGGTTGCGTATATTCAGGGGCTTGCTATTCATTATAAATATACCTATAATATATTTTGGTCTTTGATATTATATTTTCTCTTTCGCTATATTTGCGAAAAATTTTCTATAAGTTCTGTCTGAAAAAATTGTATATTAATATTATAATAATTATACTTTCTAGGTGAATTTTATTAGAACCCAAATGATTGTTTTCATATTAGTCTAGGATGCCGCTGTGAATGAACCTGTTATTCATCCGAAGGAATTTGATATAATTTTCTCCTAACGAGGTTACGTGAACATATTAGCTCTGGACCTTGCTATATATTACTAACGGAAACGCTCTTTATGTAGAGGAACCTTGTTATTGAGCCAACGCCCTTGACATAGACGTTCATCATTTGTTCAATTTCACACACATTTTTAATTATTTATTAGAAAATAAATATCAAACGAGGTAAGAAAATATCAAAAAACATATTATTAATAATTTCTTTATAACAAAATCTCTTTTCAAAATGTTTTTCTTTAAGACGATGGCTTTGGCAAAAAATTTATTTTCCTGGCTTAGGTGTTGAAATGAATAAGAGTTGTTGAGTAATATAAATTTATAGTCTCTGGAGACTTTATGGACACGAAAAATAATAAAGAAACAAATAAATAAAAAATGAAAAACTATCTTCATAAGACACCTAGAAACGGTTTATCGTCGAGGGGTAGGTTAGCTTATTTGGTAAGAGCATCATTCAGAGTAGGTCTTGGTTTCTATAATAGTCCTTTATTTCCAAATCTTACTAATCGATAGTACCTCTAAATATATAAAATATTTAAATGTAGAATATGAATTTACAATTTATATAAACGTCAACGAAGGAAGATTTGGACGAAATTAACCCGCATACTAATTTCGCTGTAGCGTTCATATATGGTATTTTGTTGTTTTGAACAGAAATTGTTGATGGGAAAGAATGTGAAAAATTGTATTGTTTTAGTACTATTATCATTACTTATTTATGTATCATTGGTTATGATAATTGGTCAAAATGTTCATGTACTTACTGATCTAGAAATCAAATCGGCTCAAAACATGTTGAAAAAATTATTATTATTAATTTTACTATTATATTATAATTTTTAGTCCTAAAAATTTTAAATGTATCCTATTTAAAAATATCTACTATAAGATGACATTATTTAAGAGTTTCTTTGTATTCAGGCGATTCTATAAAAATTTTATAGAGATGTATTAATTAATTATAATTTAGAAATAATTTAAAACTTGAGTAGCTTTAAGATTTTGGGAAAATATTATACATTTTTAGAAAATACCCACATGAAGGTGTGAAAAGAGTTATTCACTCAAAATTTCTCTATTCTTATTTGTGTTCAGAAAAATCTGATATGTGGGGGAAAATAATATACAAACATGTGTGTGTATGTCTGGATTCTGATTTCTTCGATATCTCAAGAACAGAATGCTTTAAGGAAGTTTACTCTGGGGCCAAAATATTTATATTTCAAAATCAAAGAGCCTATTAGTTGGGCTTTAAAATTGAAGAAAATCAGATAAAAACTAACCATTATTTGGAGAGCTCTTGGATGATTGTAGTTAATGAGCTGAAGTTTGTATTAATAGCTACACATTTTCAGTTTTCACAGATGTACCAAGTAAAACGTTAATATATGGATGATTCGTGTCCAAGATTTATAAATTTAATTGAAGATTAGTAGATACGTGGAATTTTTTTAATCAAATTTATCAGAGTTGTTATTATATTAAAAGAAGAGCATATTTTATGACAAATGCACTTCATGAAGGATTTCTTATCAAAACATTTCGGGGAATATTGACCAGTACCATAACAAGATTTATAAAGTTCAATCCAATTTTTATAACATTTAAATACAAATTATTATTGTAAAAAATTGAATTAATATATATATGAATATATATCAAAAAAGTATTTTTTCAGAAAATTTTAGAATTAAGAATAATAAATGCTATATCTAATGTTAAATGAGATTAAAAATAAATAAATATGTACCAAATAATATATTCTTTTTCTAATTTCTAATTTTGTGTTTCTAAATGTTTCTTGATCATCTAGTTCCGGTGATGTAATGTGTATTTATGAAAGGAGGTTGGCCCCCCTCACTAGAATGATGAACTTGAATTGTTGATCGGTCATTGGGCCAAAGAAAAAGCGGGGAGTATTTTTCTTCTTCCTCTCTCTCACATTCTTAAAGAATTCATCCAAAATGCCATTCATAAAGTTGACCCTGGCATTTTATGATTTAGCAATCAATTAGCATTATTTACATAAAGTATAAATCAAGGATATATATAATGAGAAAAATAAATGAAAATTATAAAGATGATCACAACACTCTAGTGCAGAGCTTCTTTTTATTGTCAAGTGGTCCAGGAGTGACAGGCACTTTCATCTCATTGGACACTCCACCGGGCACAAGGTGAATTTTAAGGTTTTACCCTTTGCCAACGTTTAAAAAGAGTTTACCAACCGACAAACAACTGGCCCTAAGACAGATATTTACTTATGTTGCAGTAAAACCCGTTTTTTAGTAAGAACGGGTTCTTACTAGTTTCACTGAATTCCTTTGTGGCAACTAGAGTTTAGTGATGTTGGTTGAGTTTGGTTCAAAGGTCTAGAATCTTCATTTTTGACCTTCCGCCTCATTTTGGGTGTATATTTTCAAAAAATTTTAAACGAAAATGTCAAAAATTACATCCTGTGTTGTAACTTTGCTTCTAATTTTTGACATTTTCGTTTAAAATTTTTTGAAAATAAACACCCAAAATGAGACAGAAGGTCAAAAATGAAGATTCTAGACATTTGAACCAAACTCAACCGACATCAATAAACTCTAGTTGCCACAAAAGTATTCAGTGAAACGCGTTTTAAATAGTAAGAACCCGCTCCTACTAAAAACGGGTTTTTACTGCAACATATACATAAAGATATACGCATATTCATATGTATAGTATCATGTGATAGATATATACATCAGAAGAAACATTTTTCAAGTTAAAATATTCATGAATTTCCTAAATAAATAAATCCTATGTTATAGAAAGACTCATGGGGTGATTAAAAATAACAATATTAATTTTTCTGATGTTCTACATTTTTCAACCGGAAACTTTGAAAAAGGAAAACCCAAAACCTAAAATGTTCTTTGTTTTGGAAAAAAAAACATTTTGGCACCAAAATGATCTTTATATGAACTTCTGTTATTGTGTTATTGAGGGTCCAAACAAATAAAAGTCATCATTGAAATGGATTTCTTTAGATATTTCTTAAACAAAAAAAATATATATAATGGAATAAATTCACTACTCAGAGTGTATGAGGTGATATGTAAAAATTATTAAACCTGATTCAATATATATAGAATCATTCTATAATTTAATCCAGATTAGGAATATGAAAAATATTTGACACCAGTCTTGGCCACATTAAAATTCATATATAAAATCATTAACAGATCCTATCTATTAGAATACTTATGAATTTATAAAAGATATATTATTAATATTGTTCTACTTATTCGACGACGAATGTAAATACATGGGGAGAACAGAGTAAAGTGCGTCATGCAAAGTAGAGTTTGTAGTTATAATTAAGTGCTTATTTATATTTATTTATTATTTATATACATGACTTAATACTAATACAAAAATTATGTACTCTGTTTTTCATTACATTTTTCAATTTGACACATGAAAAATATAGATAGAACCATGTCAAATTAAGTTGTTTTTTTTTCAAGTAATAATTTTTAAGCAAACATAATAATTTTTATTTCAAGTACTCACACTAAGCTACTTTCAGGAATATTTTAAGGATTTTCAAAATGTCCAATTACAATTGGGTTATTGAGTCATTTTTATTCAAATTCGAAAATTTAATTAAATTTTTGTAATTCCTAATGGACGTAAGTAAACCAAGGGGCTGCAAATGATCAATTTTCTTGAAATTTAAAATTTTTAAAAATTTACCGCCCTCATTTTGTCATCCAGTTTGTGGCATATTTTTCGTTGAGTTAACTCCAGTGACTCCGATGGAAACCTTGGCTTACTTTTAAGTATGTTTAGATTCTTAAAGCAAGTTCGCACTGAGTCCCAACGGGAAACGCCATTAGATAACGAATAGAGTTAGTTCAAAATAATTTAATTGAACCATTTAAATACGTATATACTGTATAGAGTATTATGTAGATCGTAGATCATAACATGCGAAATCCTTGGATTAATATTCATGTTTCACTCGCTGCCTTCAGGCAATAAATCCACCCCAATGAAGTCGATTTTTCTAATTTCAAAGGGATATCTTATGATTCGAAATATTTGAAAAAGTTATATCTATATCCCTTAGGGATATAGAAATAGTTAGATCAAAGAAGCAATCTCAATTTAAAAAAAATATTCAAATTATTTTCATCGGTTTTGATTCGAAATATAATCTAAAGTGGGAGGATATATGATGGTTTGTTATAATTTTTCTTATGTATGCAATAAAATTCAATTGATGGGGCATTCTCTAGTTTGAATTTTTTTTCATATGTATGCTGTAACTAATTCCGGATGCAGAATGTTTTATCAGCATTTGATAAATCACCTGAGATGTTGTTTTTTAGATAAGCATTTGATTAAAACCGTGGCCGATTGATATTCATATAAATTGAAGGATTTATATATATATGTATATATAGGTAGAGGAAAAAGCGAGTCAGAGAGAAATCGAGGGAGAAAAAAAGGATGAGACATTCACCTGCCCGCTTACCCGTATATTTATCAAATGCAATTTTTTTTTATCTCAAGCGGGCCTCATTACTTTTCCTCTACACTTTCTATCTAGAATAGATTGGATTCACTTTTGCTCCACAACCACAAAATGAATGAATACTATCCGGCGACAAAAAAATATACAGCAAAATTTTTTTTCAATATAAAAAATTGCATTTTATATCTACCCTCTTCAAGTAATAGGAAATCAATTTTAAACAGATGGTTGAAATTGGAAGGTCTTATTAGAATAATATTATTCAATCTCAGCTTTTAATAAGATTTGGAAAAATCTCTGAGTGTCCTCTATCTAGACTGGTAGTATAGAAAATTTTTTTTACTTATGCTTCGAAGACAGCCAATAGTCCGCATAGCTTTTTGACTCTTGGATTCAATTCTCCTAGGAGTAAATACAAGGCTTCTTACACTAAAAATAAACTGCAACGGATCGTTGCTAAACTTTATCCAAATTCATTTGAAATATTAATATGTTTGTTCCTTTATTATTAATCAGATATCACTTGAAATTTGTAGTTCATATTGAAATTAATTCAAAAATAATTCTCATTTAAGAGTCGAGGAATTACCATTCTACATTGGATTTTTGACATTTCGGTTATTATTGTAACCATTGCTGAAGACATAGAGGAATCGACTTAAAATCAAAATAGCGATTGATTCTCATCTAATACTTGAGGAATAACAATTCTACATTAGGTTTTTGACGTTTCGATTATTATTGGTAACCATTGCTGAAGACATGGAGGAAACGACTTAAAATCAAAAATAACGATCGATTCTTATCTAATACTAGAGGAATAACCTTATTGCATTCCATTTTTGATGTTTTGACTATTAATGGAAACCTCTACTGAAAATGTAGAAGAATCGACTTAAAATCAAAAAGACTAAATTCTTTTATGGTAAACAACTCAAGCTTGAGTTGTTTACCAAAAAAGAATTTAGTCTTTTTGATTTTAAGTCGATTCTTCTACATTTTCAGTAGAGGTTTCCATTAATAGTCAAAACATCAAAAATGGAATGCAATAAGGTTATTCCTCTAGTATTAGATAAGAATCGATCGTTATTTTTGATTTTAAGTCGATTCCTCCATGTCCTCAGCAATGGTTACCAATAATAATCGAAACGTCAAAAACCTAATGTAGAACTGTTATTCCTCAAGTATTAGATGAGAATCAATCGCTATTTTTGATTTTAAGTCGATTCCTCCATGTCTTCAGCAATGGTTACCAATAAAACCGAAACGTCAAAAATCCAATATAGAATGATTATTCCTCAAGTACTAGATGAGAATCAATCGCTATTTTTGGTTTAAAGTCGATTCCTCCATGTCTTCAGCAATGGTTACTAATAAAAACCGAAACGTCAAAAATCCAATATAGAATGATTATTCCTCAAGTACTAGATGAGAATCAATCGCTATTTTTGGTTTAAAGTCGATTTCTCTATGTCTTCAGCAATGGTTACTAATAAAAACCGAAACGTCAAAAATCCAATATAGAATGATTATTCCTCAAGTACTAGATGAGAATCAATCGCTATTTTTGGTTTAAAGTCGATTTCTCTATGTCTTCAGCAATGGTTACTAATAAAAACCGAAACGTCAAAAATCCAATATAGAATGATTATTCCTCAAGTACTAGATGAGAATCAATCGCTATTTTTGGTTTAAAGTCGATTTCTCTATGTCTTCAGCAATGGTTACTAATAAAAACCGAAACGTCAAAAATCCAATATAGAATGATTATTCCTCAAGTACTAGATGAGAATCAATCGCTATTTTTGGTTTAAAATCGATTTCTCTGTCTTCAGCAAAGGTAACGGATAAGAAAACAACGCAGTTGCTATGGTTACTCATAAAAATTCCTCCCAAATTTTTAGCATTTCACAGAGATAAGCCTATCCATTCTTACTTAAGCAAGGCTAAATGAGCTATATTAAAACGATCAAATGAATAAATTTTAAAGAATTTTAAAAATTAAAAAAGTACAATCTTACTCTAGAGTAAAGTACTTTAAAATATAATTTTACTAAAAACTTTATTTAACCTTTTTTGTGGTCCCCAAGGTACTTAATTAGGATATTAAATTTCATCAAAATTGGTTAAGTCATTTTCAAGATATTTAGAAAAAACTAAAAAAGTACTGAAATAAAGTACTAATGTTTGTGGGCCGATATGTACCAAAAACTAATCAGCGCTTCATTTTGTTAAACTAATGGTAGGTTTTCAATTTCATTTCAATCGGTGCAACGGTGTGGAAAAAATCGTGGGCCAAAAAGCGATAACATACATCCATACATCCATACGCACGCACTAAATGAAAAAATCGCACTTTTTGGCCTCTCGACGAGACCCCATGTAATTTTTGGCAAAACCGTCACGTGCTAATATTCAACCTAATTGAATACTACAATTTGTGACTTTAATTGAGTCCATGGGTTCCGTAGTCTTTACCTGAGGACCCTTTGAAGCCACGCTTGCCCCGAGAGCGATTACAATACTTTACCCATGCTTTGCATTGGATAAAGTAAAAATTATCTAGAACTTTTAAATGTGGGGTTTTAAGGACTTGGTCTTCGGGAAAAATCAAAACAAAAATTCCTTAAAATCCAACTTGAAACAATGAATTTAAGAGAATGAAAAAGTCTCAATAAAGAGGCGAAAAGTCACTGTTGAATTAATTTTTGTTTTGATTTTTCTCGAGTCTCTACAAAACCATATAAAACATTAAAAAAAAGGATTGACAAGAATCATATCAAAGATAACTTCTTGGATTAAACTCAACAAATAGAATGAGCTTAAAATCTATTTATTAATATTAATAGAAATCTTATTTTCTTGAAGAAAATTGATATTGAGATTTTTAATATTTTTAATTCTCAAGGAGTCAATTAAGGGACGAATTTCTATCACAGAATGCAATTCAGACGATTTTATCATCTTATTTTAAATTATTTTTAAATTGAAAGGTTTTTTAGTCACAAACTAATAAAAGACAATAATTTCAGTTAATTATTATTATTTATTTTATTAATTTTTTATGAATTTTTGCTATAATATATGATTGTTATAAATGTGTGAAATATCTATGTTAATACTAGTAAGTTAAGGATGGTTTATGTATACAAAGTGACAATTTCCAGATCTTGAACGAAATTGTATGTATAAATTCAAACTTCTATATTTTTTTGTATTGTGTAATTGTTTAAAAAAATTTACGAAATGTTTCATTTTTCCAATTTTTAGTACTACTGAAGATGGTCAACCAGTGGTGACCGAAACTGTTTGGTGAATCAATAAAATAAATAATAATAATAATTAACTGAAATTATTGTCTTTTATTAGTTTGTGACTAAAAAAACCTTTCAATTTAAAAATAATTTAAAAAAATTAAGTCACTTAAGTTTTGGGAGCATCTTATTTTATTGAATAAATTTCTTTTAACAAAAATAAGATGATATTTGGGCCAATATGCATTCTGTAATGGAAATTCGTCGCTTGCTAGGACCACATTTTCTAATAAAATAAAACTTTGTTACTATCAGCAAAATGTTGATTAAATTCGGTATCAAACTATTAAGGTTATCGATTCCTTCCATCTAGAAGTAACAAAGTGCATTTAACTTGTTTCACCTCGCAGATAGAACCTCTAAAAGTGTCATGACCCCGGGAGGCTATTGCAATAATTTTATATTATATTTTTTTAAATAACTAAACATATACCAAAAAATAATAATGCCTTTTTAATTACTTATATCAATTATAATATTACCTACTATACAAAGAAACTAATTTCACTATTTAGAGCTATTATGAAAAAGGTGGAATGTGGGGAGGGGCTCGCAAACAAAATTTAAAAAGGGGGTCCTGCAAAGTTTGAGAACCACTGTTCTAGTGAATTAAATATTTTGGTCCCCCAGTGAGTTGTTTTCGCCTGGTCTGCGTTCATTGGTATTTATTAAAAAATAAATATTATAAAAATTTTATTATACGCATATATTCTGTATTTCTGTCAGGTACAATTGATTATTTTTTTACTATTCTTATATATAAATAATATATCGTTCTGGTCTAAGTGAGGGTCTTTCTAGAATAACAGAATATTATATATATTAATCGACTAAAACTTGTCTGAGCTTGTCCATCCCTGTTGATCTAAGAATATCAATAGATACTAACGCAAGAGAATTCTTCTATTCGTGGCTTTTTAATCACAAAAAATACTTATGATTTTTTCTTTGATCACATTTAGAATCCTAATTAATAATTTATATAAAATTATATCAATTATTTAAATAAGTGCTCAAAAATTAATGACAAATCCCACCGATGAGATTTTCAAAGGACATATTATTTTGATAAATTAAAAAATTTCATTTTGTTTCTCATTGTCTCTGTAATAAATAAAAATAAGATAATTTAAGTAAAATTTTTAAATTATTATCCCATCTCATAATTAAGTCATATTACGATTTGAACAACTGTTTGTGAGGGCCTCCATTTTCTTTTTTTTTCATTTTGTGATTCAATTTTAGTTGGCCTCCTCAGTTCAGTTTATTGATCTCACTAGACCATTCAAAAATTTTATTATCGTTTTATAAAGGCCTTTTCTTTGGGTGTGAACTTAAAAAGATCTAATTCATGGAATACGAAAACGAAGGACGAATGCAATAGCCACATTTATAATAGGAAATCGTTGCTGAAGACCTTCCAGTCCGACCCGCCCTTAATTCGTCCCACAGTGCACTTTCATTGGCCAATTCCCTTAAGGAGAATAGGCGTTGTATTTCTAGCAGAGGCGTTGCAATATTAGTGGTGGGTCGCAACTTTCAGGATTCCCTTTAACCCACCCAATCAATTCCAATGTCTAGCTGATTCCCTAGCCTAGTGAAGAACCTTCTTTGCCGTTTCCTCTTATTTTAATATATATACTAGCATGGCGTTGTTCTAACGAGATAAAGTCAATAAATAATCTCCATAGCTTAATTTGCACGAAACACGCGATTTTAAAATATTCACTACCCCTTCGCGGTTAAACTAGATTCAAAAAAATGCGTTTGCCACCAAGTATGTCTTACAATAAGTGGAACTCACTACTTTTCAAGGATATAAACAAACATTCAAATCCGCATTGCATTCGACCCAGACCTAATCCCTGAAATTACATCCTCTTCTTTTCACTATGCAGAGGACAGTCTTGAATTATAGGTCGTGAATCTTATTGATATATATCTTCTTGCATAAGTTGCATAAAAATGCAGGAAACTAGAAGAAACAGACCAAAAGAGTTCATAAAGAGAAACAAAGAAGTTGTGTATGTTTATTTGAATCAAGCAGAGGACAACCTCTTTGTTTCTCTTTATGAATCAACAACTCTGCTACTCTCGGCAAAATAAAAACTTGTCAATTAAATCAAGAGTTGACAGTCGCATCAAGTACTAACTAAAATGGCAACATAAAATATTGATATAAAAGACAGCACTTCTAGAGGTTATCAATCGGTTTCATTTGATTGCTATTACTAAGAAATAGAGTAGTTAACATATTATCTTAATGGATTGAACAATGCAAAGAATTAAACTCATATAGATACAAATTTATTGATCAGATAAAAATAAATCTACAGGAATGAAATTTCTATAACATCTGAATGGCTATGGAACTTCTTAATTAATGTATTTAGTTAAGGTGTGTGAGTAAGGATTGGGATAAAAAATGGCGGAATTTCAATTTCTTAAGGCAAAAACACTATGAGGCAGTCTATGAACCAAAGTACTAACTTGAATAACCAAATCTAGATAAATTTAATTCCCGAAAATTTGCGACGTTTACTATCCTTGATACAAGGTATTTAATTTTTTTCTATTTAAGATTGTATTTAGAAATTTTGGTAGACAATTATCCTAATTTTATACTCCTTTAGGTATGTGAATAAAAGATTTCCTGTTTCCGTGTTATTTTGATTACAAAATTATCCGTTTCGAGGTATCTAGAGTAGGGGAAATAAGTGAAAAATTACGTCGAGAAAAAAATATGCTATTTAAAATGCAAAAACAATTGGAATTTGTTCGTGATTGCAAATGCGAGTTATTTTTTCCTAGTTTTCACCACTTTCCCGAGCCACCCCCACTTCCTGTTTCTCGGCCATTGTCTTTCCTATTTGGCACGCAAACCGTTTGCCAATCTAGAACAAACATCGGCGAATAACTACCAGCTCCAATCAGGCAAATTAAAGAATCTCACTTTCCCCAAAGAGATTTTTCAATGTAATGTAACCCAGACATCCTTTAAAAGAGGATGTATTTAATTTGCTATTTCCATAATATAAAATAAAAACAAAATTGTATATTAATATTAATAAGTACCTAGCTATATTTTTATAAATTCTTTAATCACAGGCTTTCATAAAATTCCCATTTAATTTGCTTGAATGAAAACGACGCGGTACTATTTTCTCCGAATTCGAAACCAAAAAATTATTTTGAATAAAAACATATGATTATTTATTTATTTATTTATTTTAATTATGACCTTGGCTTGTCACCATTTCTCCGAATGATTGTATTTTCAAATTTCCAGAATCAGAGCGAGATAGGGCCAAATTTGAATAAGAAAAAACTCAAATCTTAAGTGTTGTTAAAATTTCCTACAATTTGAGAAAATAAATTTGTATTATTAAGAATTTTTTTTCAATGACTTATAAATAATATTGAAAAAATATAATTAATTTGAAAGAATCCGAAAAAATAGTCTTAATATTATACTTGAATCAAATTTGAAATCTTAAAAAATAGCCAAGTGAGAGTCGGAGTCGCATACTGTAGCTTCCGTAACTTAGATATTCCAAAATTCATGAGATATAAAATTTGTTCTTATATATCGTTGATAAGGAGAGAACGAGAAAATTTTTATATTTTTTTTTATAATTTTATGTAGATATACTTCCGAACGCAATCAGATACTAAAAATTGTAATTTTGAGCCCTCCTACGGGATAGTTTTCAAGTGAATTAAATAAAAAAAAAAATAACCTAATTCTACTTAAGAAGATCTATACAGGGGTACCTCATATCCCATGATGAAAAATACTTTTTATTTCACAATAAATTCAACTCTTTCCAAAATAATCATTTGATTAAAATTTTACTACGATTTTTGGGAAAATATTTTGGCAGCTATTGTATCGATTGAACAAAAACCTACCCTAGTAGCACAATGTTTTAAACTATATAGTAACTATATATTGCCTATATAGATTCTCAAAATCTAGCTTAGAGATATAGGTACTGACAAACACTAAAATGGATTTGCGAACTAATCTTGATAGTGTTCCTTCCGTCCATTTTTTGAGTTTATGTACTTAAACAAAACACTAATAAATAAATCAGGACATAATAGTATTTCCAAATTATGGCCCCTATTAAGAAATTGTAGTAGGTATTCTAAATTTTTAAATTATTATTAATCTTTGGGCAAATACAAAATACCCCTTTACTAAATTTATTTAGCTTAGAGATATACCGATAAACACTAAAATAAATTTGCGAACTAATTTTGATAGTGTTCCTTCCGTCCATTTTTGATTTTAAGTACTTATACAAAACACTAATAAATAAACCAGGAAATAATAGTATGTCCAAATTATCAATTTTATTTTATAGATATTTTATATATACCTTTCTAATTCAACATACACATATCTATATTATCTAAATTAATAAGAATTCATAAAATGATAGATAATTTCTGTTTACTTTTTAATTGTCTGAAACAGATAGACATAAATTAATTTATAATTAATAGATAGATATTTAAATGAGCTTGATGGTATTAAAAAGATATAAATGATTTGTTTAATTGAATGTTTAGAAAAAGAAAGAAGCTTATATTTTTATGTAGAAGTTAAATCTATAGTCTAATTAACTTATTACAACATCCGTCAATCGGATGATAATAAAATACAATATAGCAAAAAGAAAAGAGAAGAATCTCCACGCGCGACCCTTGTAAGATAATGGCACAAGTTAATAGGATTATTTATAGAATTATTAAACCTAATAATTATATTATAATAATAGGTTCTTCTGGAAATAATCAAATCTTCAGGGTCATTAATAAGTACCGAATTTACTATCAGCAAAAAAGTCAATTACTTGTTTAAAAGAATAAATAAGCCTTCTGACCGGGCCGTTCAGTGATTGCCAATGAAAAAGGTAAATTTATCTCTCTCTGTCTCTCGTTAAATGCACTAAAAGTGGGCCAGAGTGACGTCACATATCCGGTTTGCAAGTCGTGTCACAAGCAAATCACCGTTTGAATGCACTTCAGTGCAATCTTCAATAAATGATAGTTACGAATAAGGAAGTAAGCACACTTTATATTTCTTGCAAAATCCTTTTTCAAGGATAATAATCACATATTTATCTTAAATAATAATATTGAACAAAATTAAAAATCATAATATAAGATTTTTTATTTGAAATTAATTAAGACAAATAAAATAGAAACAGATATCCGGAGTAATGAAAATATTATTATTATGAACAAATTTATGTTTTGAAAGATTTTTACGTCCTATAAGATCCTCTGAATTCAAAAAATAGCAAATGTTTTTTTTTTTTTTTTTTTTGTACTTGAGACGTTGCGCATATCGAGTGAGAGTACACCAAGATTTATGTACCATTTTATAATTCATATAATTTTGTATATTATGATAAAATCCATAACTACTCTGCCTGCGGACAATTTATTTATAAAATTAATTGTGTCGCTAATACTCTCTTAGGAACTGATGATGGCATTATTTAATTAAAGCCGAAACGTTTTCCATAATTGGGAGTTTTTTATTCAGCAGAGGCTACCCATTGGCTGAATCCCTCTCCATTACTTAATTATAGCAAATATTTGTTTGTGTGTCTACTAGGAGAGACGGAAAACAATTTTTCGATTAAATAGTTAAACAATCTTAAATTTAGAGGTTTTGAAAGAAATTTTAAAATTATTTTTTGAGGGAAGGTACTTTTATTTCCAAATATGATCAAAAATCGCGATTTCTAAAAAAAATGAGTTAATACATAAGGCTAACTTTTTATCATTTTAACTCTAATTAAAGTACTGGAGTAAAAACTCCAAATAAGATGATACCTAACAATGAATAAATTCCCAATACATATAGCGTAAAATATAATCAATTTCATTAAAAATAAAAAAAGACGTTAAATATTTCAAATGCACTCTGTAATGGAAATTCGACTCTAGTAGGGGATCACTTTTTTTTTTACTTACTTTATGTCTTAGGTTGATAAAGTTTTCTTGAAAGTTTCTACTGACAAGTTTTCTATTTCAAATATTTCTATCTATATTTTTTTGATAATAAATGAAAGATAATCTTTGCCTAATGAAACTGATGATGAATGGAAATATGAAAAACAACATTCTGATGGAATCTCCGATAGGTCAGAAACTTTCGATAAAAAGGTCAAATTGAAAAATAATATAAGAATATTCTTAAAAAAAAAATCAAGAGAAAATATTATTCATTTGAAATAAAAAGAAATTAAATATTTTGAACAAATAAGGAAATTTAAGTCTCACAAACCGATTTCGTATCATATGCCTGCTATTCCTCCAGAAATCAATAATGATCGATAAACAATAAAAACATCTGCTACTAGGATCGAAAAACAATCCCCAAACAAATAACAAATCAACATATGAACCAACTTGACTCACCAATAACCAATGGAAATACAAAATATTTGTTAGAAACTAGGGTAGAGAGTTGAACTTTGAGGATAGTATGAAACACATTAATACTTAATATATTTCTAGTTATTGCTGCAATCTAGTTAAAAATGTATTAACATGTGATGAAAAAGGAACCATAATATTATTCAAACTGTCATACTTTTTTTGAAATCGCTGTTCATGTGTTTATGTTTTGTGAATTATTTGTACTTAGTTTTTCAGTATAATTATTAGAATTTTAATTTATACATTTATTTACCAAACTATTCAGCAAAATTAGCTGAATATAATACACTATATGACTATATAGTAATCATTTTTTAATATACAACTGAAGCATTTTATCCTCACAGTGTATAGTTTGGGTTTTCGGAACGAAAGTAAGTTTTTTAGCATGGAACATTACAAAAACTGGATGTATATTTTTTATAAGAAAATGTATGATCGAGGAGTGAAGACAAACTTTTCATCTGTATAATGTATAGGATAAGATTTCTTTTAATTTGTACATTTTTAATTACAATAATAATAATTGGTTTCATGAAATAGGGATAATTTTTTATTAGATCGTGGACTGTTCTGCAAGGAAGACTTCCTTGGCTCGTAAATGTCGCTAATCGTGAAATCAATCTGCTACACAATAATCTGGTATGAAATTAATATATTAATTAGAAAAATAGTTTTCCTTTTAAAACATTGACTGTTCTATGGTACATGAAGATGTTGTACTCCGAGAACACTTGACACAACTTTTTATTAATGACGTATCTCTTCTTAAAGTGTGCAATATGATAATATAAGACATATGAGATGATGACTAAACAGTGTTGCTTGATCATGATGAAGGGTAATATGAAATCTTGAATATGATGGCTGTTAAAGTTATAAATATAAAAAGTGTTTTTAGGAAAAGTTATATAAACTTTTTTTACTACAATCCGCTACAAGAACAGCATTTTACATTGCGCACCAGTATACCTATGTGTGATCAATAATTTGCATACTTTGAGATATTTTTCGGTCCGTGTCGGTCCTAATTTTAAATTAACTTGCAACCTAAGGAAAGGGTCAGACCTGCAGTTTGAAAAGCCCTGGACTGGTACAACACTTACCCTATTAATGTGACTATGATGTAATATAAGATATGCCTTTGGTTAACTATTAGGTATTTAGAAAATCAGATACGATTTCCTAACAGATAATATTTGTGTTTAAAGTTCATTCTATTAAATTAAATAGAATATTCCGCAATGAAGTTTTGTTACCTATCAAGATTGATTTATTCGATTATATTTTATAGCATAAAATGTTTATTGTGTATTGTATTGGCATAAAACAATAAGATATCTATCTCTTTTTGGCATCAGACAGAGGTGGGGCTTTCCAAACGGATACCAAAATTGCTTTGAAAGTTTATTTCCTGGAAACCACTTCATCTTCTTTCTAAAAACTATACTTAGGTACTTCTCTTCTTTCTATATATAATTTATAAGAATTAATACTACATAAACAATAGATAATTGTCGATATAAATCTGCCCGTAAAAAAAAGATGAATAAATGTTATATAGCAGAAGAAGAATGTAATTATTCGAGAATATTGTGTATGATTTATAAGATAATAAATACTACAAAAAAGTTTTTAATAACCCTTTAAAAGTAAATGGAAGCTTTTATCCTACGTAAATGAGTATTATATTATTTTTTCATTACACCAGATTATACTATAATTTAATAACATATTATCATGTCAAGACCGTAAACGCTTTTTAAGATACATTAGCATACCATGACAATGAAGTTATCCATTGGGTAAAATAACGTTACCTTAGCCGATAAATAGAACGAACCCTGACTTTCCATGAACATAAATCAGTTTGTTTCAATCCAAATAAAAAAAATAAACAAATAAATAAACAATACATAATATATTTAAGAATTAGATAAAATTAATAATTTTTACACAATCGAGCATTTTCATATACTCTATTTATCTAACTCTTGTATTATATAGCCTGAAAGATTTACTACCACCCTAGGTTTTTATTTTAAATAATAATTTGATGTGATTCTCATAATCGACCGCTTTTCCAAACAATATTCTCAACCCTGAAAAAGTCCTTACCACCCTTGATACTTAAATAACTATCATATAACTATAATGTGACCATTATTAAAATGCAGGGTTTAATGGCCACACCACGTATAATGGGAGCCCTTGCTAGTTAGACAACTAAACTGGCAGCTCAGTTAAGGGTATGCCTACCATGCACTAAAGGTGCAAGCCATTTCTCCATTTTTAACCGACTTCAAAAAGGGAGGAGGTTCTCAATTCGACTGAATTTTATTACTATACCCAATACGAAGCATATAAAGTATTGGATCGGTCTCGCGCCAAGCTCAAAGGGTCCTCGTGTAAAAACTACGATGACGATTTTGCCAAAAATTACATGGGGTCTCATCCAGGCCAAAAAGTGCTATTTTTTGTTTAGTGCGTGCAGATGGATGTTTGGATGTTTTTGTTTGTCGACGAATTTTTCACACCGTTCAACCGATTGAAATGAAAATGAAAATATACCATTACTTTATTTAACAAAATGAAGTGCTGATTAGTTTTTGGTACATATCGGCCCACAAACATTAGTACTTTTTTGATTTTTTTCTAAATATCTTGAAAATGACTTAAGCAATTTTGACGAAATTTAATATTCTAATTAAGTACCTTGAGACCCACAAAAAAGGTTATATAAAGTTTTTAGTAAAATTATATTTTAAAGTACTTTACCCTAGAGTAAGATAGTAGGTACTTTTTTAAAATTCTTTAAAATGTATTCATTTGATCGGTATAATATAGCTCATGGTCAATGGTCGCCTGTGGCGCCTTTAAGGCATTGGCGCCGTCGTGCACCGAACGACCTTGCAAATCTGGACCTTGCTTAAAAAATATATCAATAAAGAATTTAGAATTCATTTTTTCAAATATTTTCAGATGACCCTAAAATTTTAATATGATATAAATAACTCAGATCTTCGAAATTTACCCTTTGAAAAGTTTTTGGCATTAGTGAGTAATATTCTAATTCCTACACTCAAATACAGTAGAAATTGGTACCTAAAAAATTCCATCATATCATAATATTTTGGTAAGTACACGTTGAAATTTCAAATTTTATTTTTCTCAGACTTGAACTATTCATTCATTTCGAAACCCCATATCTTAATCATTGAGTTATATATTATATAGATATACAAATTTCATTATTATTTATATTTCATTAAATGAAAACACTGAAGAATTCATTGTTCAATTAAATAAAAAAATAAGTGTCATTTAATTTTCTGAAGAAGGTCCGAATGAAAAGAAGAAACATCGGTTTGGAAACAGGCCATTGGCCATGGAGTACGTGCGGAGCTAAATGCCAACGGGGAACGAACTCTGCTCGGCGCTCTGATGTCCTTGGCCCCGACAAATTATATTTTTCGTTCAATTTCTATGCCTTCAGTTCACATCTAACATTCGTTCTGACCTTTAATAGGAGGAGGTGAGTATGTGCCAAGTCCTTGAGGAAGATAAGAGAGATCGAACAAAAAGACTGGAATTAGTTGCTTACCTGTTGACAACTACTTGGCTAAACTAGTGAGAAGCTAAGCGACACTAACACTTGCACTGCATACCAGATTCATTCTATATATCTTCACAACATGTACAATATATGAAGAATGAATCCAATCTGCAGTACAATATTTGAATCCATGGAGGGAGGAAGATTCATTGACTGATAGAACTCCAAATTAAATAATAATAGTTATCCATAGTAATATATAAAATTCTTACGGGTTGTGTATATTTGAATATTTAGTTATTAACTAAAAAAACTACTGGATCATTTTTGATAATATTTACCAGTTGGAAAGTATATGTCCATTCTGTAGTACCTACTATAAGCGTATATACTATATTATCATATTAGGGTTACTTCCCAGGGAACCGACCTGTCAGAATAAATGCCTCAAATGTCATATAAAAGGAGCTTCGTGAGCGCCTTTTTGTTGCATACAAATCTTTGAAGATATACCTCCATTATGAGCCGAAGAAAATAGAAAAGGCTTCGAAAATGTAAAGGTATAGAAAAAAATTTCTTAAAAAAATTTGGTAACGTACGTACTAACAGGCATTTTGACAAAACAGTTAATATCTCGAAAAATATAACTTTTTTTGATGTTCACTTATTAGGGTTTTTTTGTAGATCAAAACGCCATGGTTTCGCACAATTTTTTCAATCAAAATAGTTTCAGGCGATTAGGATATTTCAAAAAAACGAAGCAAAAAAAACACTTTTTCCTTGCACTATTAGCATACTTGACTATACCCCGTATGCAGGCCCGTCCCTCGCGGGTGTTCATTGCGTGCGCCGCATTCAGGCGTTCAAATAGCCAGGGATTTTTTTTATGAGATTAAAATATGAAATTTGTAAAAAATAATTTTATAATCATTTATAGTTTTTTTTTTATAAATTTCATATTTTTATCTCATAATAAAAAATCCCTGGCGATTTGAAGATCTGCGTGCGGCGCACGCAATGAACAGCCGTCAGGCACGGGCCTACCCGTATGGTAAAGTAAAAATTATTGAATGTTTGATTAAGTAAATTAAATATAATTCTTTATAAAAAATAATAGAAAGACGTTTGTTTAATATAAATTTAAAACGTTTTTATTTTAAATTTGAAAAATAGTTTTCTAAAATAAGGGTTTCTCATGAAATATTTTGAATTTTTATTAAATTTATCGATTATTTTGATAAATCATTGTATTTATTTGATTGTGTTTTTATGCACTTAAATTCTGCGTCTGCGCTTGGGACACTCTGATACACTCGGATGGCAACAAGGAAATACAGCACTTGCTCTGAAATCTTTAGGCCTAAACACGGAGAGTTTTGACTCGGTTCAATTAATTTACTTTTTAATGGTAAACGTTGTTTTTATTTCCTAAAAAAATAAAATCTTATAATGAGCTAGGTAGCTAGGTCATACACCCAATTGATGTTTTTGCAAGGAATTAACATTCAATTTTCGTCTTTAATCTGGACATAGGGGACATGGGAGATTTAATTTTTTTAGAGCTGAGTTTTTGGGGGCAGCTCGCCTAAATGAGCAGGCGAGTATGATTTACCAGATTTACCTAATGAAATAAAAATAGTGAAAACAAAGTGTAGGATGTGTTAAAATTTTCGTGATTTTACATTTAGGTATATATCTAGAAAGCTAGTTTATTTTAAGGAGAGATGCACGGCCTCAGGGCGTGTGAGACTATTTAAGCGATTTTACGGGTTAAGAAATCACGAGAGATTATCTACTAGTAAATCCGAGCTGTAATAATAATTTTTATTACATGTCAGAATGGTTGTATTCATCTCTTGGGAAATTGAACAAGTGCTAAAAATGCAACCCAAGCCAATTACTACCCTGTGAGGTGAACTCATCTGACATATGTATCACAATAAATATTTAACTCAAAGATTTAATCTCTATTTGTAAACCATTTTGTGACGGGCAATAAAAATTATTCATGACAAGTCATATTTAGAAGACAATTCCTTAGTAAAATTTTAAAGGAATTTCAACCCTGTTTCCATTGGCAATCTGGACTTTAAAATTATATTTTATGGGGCTTTTTTTTATCTGAATCTTAAAATCTAGACGAGGTTTGTTCAACCCGCGGCCCAAAATGGCTATCAATGTGGCCCGACAAAAAATCGCACACTTACAAACTTTATGAGTTTGCGACTAAAAATTCCAGTGATATTACTAAAAATACAATATTTTTAACTTGCTATTAATTTATGAGTAATGAATTTTTGAATTTAACACGCTATTTTTCAATGAGATATTCATAAAGTATGTAATTGTTGTTCTAGAACATTAAATCAGAAAGTTTGCAAGTAAAAAATTTATTTCGAAAATAGACTAAAATGATGATGATTTTTTCGGAAATCTTGAAATCTCCAGATTCAAAATTTAAAATTAGCACTTTCATTTTTCAAAAACTTCACAGTAGATTTTCAGATTTCTTATTTTAGAGAAAATAATTATCAGGCCAAATTGTTGGGTATTTTCCAGTATCTCAATGTTTTGAGGAATTTTATGACTTTATATTGGGCCACGGGTTGGGCAGCCCTGGTTTTAATGGAATAGGATTAAATAAGGATATGAGGAATAATAATTTATTTTTTAAAAGGGTCAGGGACATAATAATCCTTGACTATCCATTATCTATTGACATGTAAGAACGTGCAAAGATCTAAAAACAAGTCCTGATAAGTTTTAGTCCAGGAGAGAAATGATCAATTAATTGTGATTGGTCTAGAAAACCCCCAAATCCTCCTGTACTAGAACGATAACTATAGAAATGGTTCGTGTCGTAGCATATAAATTATTGAAATAATAAATATTTTAGAAAATGTAAATATGAAAAGAAGAATTTTTAAATATTCGAAACTTAATTATTTTTTTATCTTATTAGTTGAGCTTATAATTTTGCTTTTAGTGAATTTTATTCTTGAAAAAAGCTTCACATATTGTACAAATGTACATTCATATTTCGAAAAAGGGAATAAATATATCTCTACATATAAAACTCAATGTTTTATGGAAGTTTATAATTTTATGTTAGGCCACAATCATTGCAGTGCTGGGCCGCATGCGGTCCGCGGACTTCGGGTTGGACAGCCCTGCCCGAGACGATCAATCTTTTGATCAAAATGATTGAATCAAGCAAGATTGACCGTCTAAGAACCGGTTCGATGCTTGAGTCAATCATTGAAGGTGATAGATAGAAAGTTTGATTGACGCAAATTATTGAAGAGGCGCATGACCATCTTGAAGGGTTTTGATCAATCTTTCTCTCAATCACGCCCTCGGTAACATGGAGGACTCTCCACTAACTTCCAACACTGAAACCTAATCGAAAATACACTATGAATGAGTTTTGATCAAAAGATTTAGGTTGATTGAGGGGATGATTGAGTATTGACTTGATTGAAGAGGGTGTCAATGATTGACCGTCTATGGCAGGTGTGGGCAACTGCCGGCCCTCGGACCTAATCCGGCCCGCAGAATAAATGAAAATATTATTTATATTTATGTTTCGCAGAGGTTTGACGTGTTCAAATGCGTGGAAGCAGTAGAGTCAACAAGATTTAAAGATTTTCAAAAAATTTCTAATGATCTTTCATTAGTAAGTCTACAATTTGGTTTCAATGTCGACAATGCACCAGCCAGTTTTCAATTGGAACTGATAAACTTACAATCAAATTTACTATTAAAAAATCAATTTTCTGAAAAAAGAATACTGGAATTTTATGCTTCTTTAAAGCCAGAAATCTTTAAAAATATTCTGGATTATGCACAAAAATTCTTTGGATCAACTTTCATTTGCGAAGCTACATTTTCGTTATTGAAACATACGTAGAACAAAAACAGATCCAGAATAACACATGAAATTAATAGGAGTTCTTCGAATAGCCACTAGTCAATTAAATCCTAATTATGAAATAATCATAAATCAGGATCGTTCCGAATTTAACCCCTCACACTAAGTAAAGTTTATTGTATTCATTTTGTTACATAATAAAAATGTTAATTAGAAATTTTATTTTCATCTATAATCCATTCCAATTAAGATCAATTTGTATTTATTATTTTTATTTTTTAACATGTTAATTTTTGAAATAATGAATTTTTGTTAAATCATTCATTCTGTGCTGGGCCGCGTCGTGATAAGAAAAGTGAAATTGGCCCGTTGATAAAAGAAGTTGCCCACCCCTGGTCTAGGGCCTATTTACAAATAGTAAACAATATAGGTAAGACTTAAATTTCAAGAGGAGGACATGTTAAAAACATCTAGGTATTTCCAACGCTTGTATTTTTTGTAGGTCTGTTCTGGTTGGTGTTTGTTACCTGTTGAGCGTTCAGGAAGCGCTAACGGCATTCCAGAATCCTTTCTAACGTTATTCTTACTCATATATGACCTGAAGGCCTTCTCTGCTCTGGCCTGTCTTCCTTCTTCTGCCTTCCTGGCAATCAATCACCAATCACAAACAAGCCAACCGATCAATTGCAAAATTTTACATTCTCTTTTCTTCAAATTCAGGATAAATATATTGACGTTTAAAAAAAACCAAAAGAAAGTATGATTATTTTTATTCACGATGTTGGTAAACATACGTAACATTGGTATTAAGTGGATTATTTTTTGTTCGGATATCTAGCAATCAGAGTGCTTTAGTAAAGTTAGCTTGAATAATTAATACAAAAATCGATTTCATCCGAGTAACTTCATTAGGCAACGCAATAAACTTTCATTGCTTGCTTTTTTAAAAATTTACTCAAAAATTAAACAAATATTAATCAATTTTTACTTTTTATTATTGGGTTATAAGTCTCATCTGCAATATAACAAATCGTGTCTGTTGATTGTCTCTGATACTATTCTGTTGTTGTTTATTGCAGGACGTTATTGACATATAACCCCGATAATATTTACGTACCTACTTATCTACTGATAATTTTATGATAACCAATAATAAAAAAAAAAAAAAAAAAAACATTTCAAATGATATCGTTAATTCGAAATTTGTCATATTACCTTACCTTACATTCATTCCTTGAAAACCAAAACATATTTATTTTTGCGCTAATTAATTAAAAATCATTGACATTTTTTAATATAAAAAAATATATTTTATTTTTTCATATAATGGAAAAATATAATCGCAACTCTTATTTAATATACATTATACATATAAACTAATTATTTAAAAAATAAATAAATAATTTTTCGAATTTTATCCCATTCTGGACTTTGCCATTATAGTAAGTGACTTATATTGTGTGTGCGTTGTGCGTAAGTAAAGTAAAGGGCCATATTATTCGCTCCGTGCGCAACAGTGGCAGCGCCATAGGTGACACTTTTTAGAACATCGGGTACAATATACCTACTTATTTAGCATTCATCTGTGTATATTAACGTGTATTTTACTGAATAAAAAAGAGTTTAATTATTTTACTTTAACTTATAAAGAGTATCAATTGATGATGAATTCAAGTAAAAAAGAAGTGTTCAAGTGCTCTCTGACGAGCTGTAAAAACTGTATTTTTTTTTAATTTTATGAATTAGACTGTTTTAAGGCACTCAGATCATTATTTACGGATATTGAGACGATTAAAGATTTTAAAGACAAAAAATTTCGGAAATTTAAAAAAAAATTTATGAATTCGATTGTTTTAGGGCTCTTAGACTATTATTTACGGAGATAGAGAAGTTTAAAGATTTTAAAGACAAAAAATTCAGAAATTTTTTAAAAATTAGATTCGTTTTAAGGCTCAGACCATTATTTACGGAGATAGAGACGCTTAAAAATTATAGAGACAAAAAATTTCGGAAATTTTTTAAAAATTTTATGAATTCGATTGTTTTAAGGCTCTCAGATCATTATTTACGGAGATAGAGACGTTTTAAAAAGAAAAAATTTTCGGAAATTTTTTAAAACTTTTATGAATTTGATTGTTTTAAGGCACCCAGACCATTATGGTTTTACTGTTCCTTACTAATTTCTTTCATTTCATCTACTCATGTGATTGACAAAATTTTTGTTCTCAAAAAGTGGATGAAAATTGAATTGGCGAGAAGGAAAGTACACTCTTATTGCCCGGATAAAAATTTATAAATTTTAAGAAAATTAATGTTCAACACTTGATTTAAGGCTCCAATTGGCTTCATTGGCGGGAAGAAAAGTACGCTCCTGTTCACTCCTGGTATCCGGATACAAATTTTTTTATTCTCTCAATTAATTTAATTTATTGTATGGTTTGTTGGTTAATAAATATCCCCAACTATATGATAGTGGATAATGTGGGGTTTAGAAAATATTTTGTTTTTTAAATTGAAAGAATATAAAAAATGTGACTAATATTTTATTGAGATAATAATTAAAATATCCAAAAATATTTTAAATGATACATTCATTTCTCAAGTGTATTGAGCTAGAGAGAATGTTTTGTTAAATGAATTTGCCCGATGATAAGATGGGATTATTCGAGATGAACTGAGCGCTAATCAAAGGGCGAGTGACGGATTGCGCCCTCGAGGACTCAAGGACTTCAGACTGAAGGGTCGAAATTGGATTAACGTCCAAGAGAGAAACGCTCAAGGGATTAAGATAGATCAACACTCAAAAGAAATCCCCCACATTTTAATTGGATAAAAATAAAAAAAAGGTCAAAAAATATCAGAAAAGTAATTTTATAAAGGTATATAGTAAAATATAGTAGAGATATAAAAAATCTACGATATTTTCCGAAAGAAATAGATTGGACTTTCTTGGAACAAATCACGAGATTATCTTCTAGTGAATTTCTACTTTCATTTAAACTATATGGCTTGGCTATATGTTTAGCTATGTGTTTGAATTTAAAATCACTTGACCGCAAAGTTTTTTAATGAAGAACATTAAAACTTCCAAATAAATTTAAATCCTGTATTTAAATTGATGAGAACTAATTCACTGACGTTTTATTTATAAGCGCGTAACTACGTATATTATATTAAATACATACTATTAATATATATTAATTCCAAATTAATCACAAAAATAAAAGCTTCAACAGCTTCATTATTAATTTCCAATCTTCATTCAATTTTATCTATAATCTTGATTTCTATAAGTAAATAAGGATTCTTCAAACTTTGAGGGTTGCTAGTCACAAATAAAATCATAATTTAGTAAAGTACTATGATTTATTATTTTTTATTCACTTTACAGACTCGGTCACCACTAGACCATCCTCAATAGTAAATGTCGTATTAGTTTCTGGAGATTGTCATTATAAACATTTCATTTTTGTTTCGTTCTTGATATATCATGTATAAATGTTATATGTTTGAGCACTAATGAAAAATGAGGTGTTGAGTCTCCAGAAACTTATACGGCATTTACTACTGAGGATGGTCTACCAATGGTGATCGAAACTGTGTAGTGAATAAAAAGCAATTGTATTCTACTGAGTAGTTAATTTATTTGTGACTAGCAACCCTCTTGATTTCAAGAATTAAATCCACAGACACTTAAATTCTTGAAGAATAAATTATACAGTAAAAAAAAAGGGTGCAATTTTTTGTTATTATTCCACTTAAGCAGAGTAAATGGTTTAAAGTTTTAAAAGTTTCTTGAAGGTGAAAGTTCTTAAGAAGATTAATTGCTAATCATTTTGAAAACAATTTATTCAAACTCAACCGAACCAGAACCATGTTGAGATAGTTCCAAAGGACTAACATCTCGATAAGAACCTCTCGCAAATTCCTTTAAAAAAACAAGAACAAATATTACTTTCTCCCTCCCTTCTAAGCTAGCTAAGTGCTTGGCTAATAAGTTCTTAAGTACCATTAGCGTTGCATCTATCTTTTTGGCATAGATAGACTTTGATAAAAAAAAGGTGTTAAATCTATTTCAATGATAAGAAAAGGCTGTTTCTTTTAAGAAGACAGAAAGAATCTAAATGAAATAAGTTTGACGAATACAATTATTTTAATATAGTTGATAAAGTTTTTCTTTAGGAGACGGATAAGTATACAATTGGATGTTGATGAAGGCAGTCCAAGGTGGTTGTAAAAAATAAGACTATATCGGTATTTTTATTTTACATTTATTCAATAACCGACGTTTCGGAGATTTACTCTCTCCTTCTTCTTATTTTTTACAGCATTTATGTCATTTTAAATCAGAAACTAAAAAGTGGTCCATTTTAAAAATATAGTGTACTGAAATCTCACTCTTTCCTCTACAGAGAAAAAATAATCTTTTCATATCAATTCTACTCGAAATCAACGTGATAGGGTTATTTTTAGTTTATTATTATTTAAACTTGATTCATTGCCTCTCTATGCACTTAATTGTCGAGCATACAAACACAACCCAACAAATAAAATTAATAGATTTCACTTAAGCCTCATTTCCGCGATTTGTAATCATATACTAGTATATCAGTGGTAGGCAGACATGAGGCCAGAGAGATCCTCAATCCGGTTTTTTATATTTTATCAAGAGCCACACGATACACAAATTTAAATTTTTTTATTTAATGTAATTGCATATTTTCGCAAGTCACATTATTAGAACATAAGAACATATAAAAAATATAATTATGAAAAATAAAATAATTATTTCGAAATTTTAGTAAGTAATAAAATTCAAGTATAATAAAAATAAAATATAATAAAAATATATTTATTAATAAAAAGTATAATAAACATGAAATTAAAATTCATTTATTTTCAAATATGATTTTAACATCTACCCCTGCGGACGCAACCCGCCACCCATAGCGCTCTATTCGAATGCATAACCTACCACCCTGCAGGCGTCGCCGTTGCATTAATCTTTTGAGTCAGTTTACAAAGACAACGGCTATAGATACGACAATCTTTGGTGACATTTTTAAAATTTGGCTTATAATTAGTTAAAGGTGTCCTCAGAAATTTTGTAAGATGTTTCAATTGTGAACGATGTTTCGATTTGACGAACTTCATTGTGGAGTACTTACAAAGATTCTCAGCAATATGTTGTATCAAAAATCGAAAATAGACGACAAGCAGCTTTCTTTAAGTTTGAATATTGTGATTCAGGCACGAGTTTCCGAAATTCAATCATAGAAGAAGCTTTGTGCAGCATTGGCAATGCCTGATCCTTCAATCTCTAATTCCCGAGCCCCTTCCATCTCTAATAACTCCAATTCCCCAGGCGGTTTTTCACTAAGTATTATTTCAGAAATTGGAAATCCATCTTCAATAAATGTCACAAGTAAATAAATGGGTTCGCAAAAAATGCAAATATAGATTTCTAAATTTTCAAATCCTCAAACCTATATTTGAAATTTGCTTGTACTTCATTCAATTTTTCTTTATATTCATCGAACTTTTCTGCTTTGATATTAATTTCATTAGAAAAATAGAACTAAAATTATAATGGGGGCCGCATTTGCTCGCCGTTGATATACAAAATATCCTTTATTTTTCTATTCTGGATATTTACCTATATTAGAAAAAATTGAAATGACTCATTTGTCAATTTGTTTATTCCTAAGATATATTTGCAATTAAAATTTCAAACCTGACTCAACTGTCTTACAAACTTAATTCTCGTTCGAAAGATAATTATAATGGTTAAAAATTCCAAGTTAATCAAACATGTAGATCAGCTTAAGTGTATGTTTCTATCATGATCACGAGATTCCGATTCGTAATTCTGAAAATGTAATCTACTGCTGATTCTGAATTTATTTTTTTGATAACAATGAAAGTATTTGATGAGATTTGCAAGTGTTTTCTTTCTAAAGTAACGTCCATAAAAATCAAAGCTTAACACCAGGAGTGATGCCATTTTTTAAGTTGGGAAACTAGAACTGAAAACGTCTAAAGCACTGCGCTCTCGTGTACTGAAAAAGAAAAACATACCCCCTAGTATTCAGCAGGTAAATGCTTATATATATCCATAACGCCAACTATATATTACGTATAGGTATATAACCACTTAATAACGACTGTAGAATTATAGGTCCAAACGTAGCCTTGTAGGCGGATATGACAGGTTTTTCTTAAAGAGAAACCAATGAGGTTGTCCTCTGCTTGATGCACATAAACATATACACACACACCTACATATCAGGGCCAATGCATTCATTTGTTCAGTGTCCTGCTTACTATTACGACATAACGAATTTATAAGTAAGTCCAATCAAGTATTTAAACCAATGAGAAATAACAGATAAAATGTTTCTAATTAAAAGACTGATGATGAAGGTCAAACCTTCGAAACTACAGTCTCAAACAAATAAATTAGTTTTATGCATCAAGCAGAGGACACCCTTATTGATTTCTCTTTATGAATCAGCAACTCTGGTACTCTCGGCAAAACAAAATCTTTTCAATTATGACAGGTAACTTAATTTTTTTTGTTAATAAAAGCCGAAACCGCATCAAATCCAAAAATTTCTGCTTAATTTTATTAATTAGGTACAGTTAAAGCATAAAATTTACAAATTGATTTTTGAAATTCGATGAATTCCTAATCAGGAAATGGAAATCTTATTGATTTCGAAAGTTGACTACATTTCATTATCTAGGATTGAATATTGCTTTATTGTGAATGACAAAAGTTTCTTTCTCTATCTCAATGAATATAAATTACTTTTATATGGGTTTTTTAATTGTTATCTTTCAGCCTGTAAAGGGAATAAAATCATGGTTTTTTTAAATAGTAATACACTATAATAATAAGCTGATGCAAGAGAGACAGACGTTTCTTTCTTTTCTATTCAATTCCTGATATATATGTTAGTTTAAATCTAACAAATTAGAAAGTTGGATACATAGGTATACATAAATGCACACTATTAAGGATAATAAGAAATTGAATAATTTATAAATATACTATATAATAGCTTTAGATTTCATAAATGAGAGTTAAGTACTAAAATAAAATACTAATTTCTTTAGGTCAAAGTGACACAATTTCACTATTTTCTTACGTTAATATTCATAATTAATGTTTTTGTTAAAATATAGATTGTGGTGAGAAAAAGATTTCTACTTTCTCGGATTATTTTTTTTTCCAACTTCAATTATTCAGGAAGATAGAGGAGATATAATTTTAATCCGTTTCATTTTTTATTTATTAATTATAGATATAAAAAACACTAATGAATATGGATATTTAAAGCTACACCAGTAAGTTATAATTTGTTTTTACATATATAATACTATTTAATAATTGAAATACTAGTATATAAATTGATGGTTTTTTAGACAAAATACATTTTTCCGTAAATATTCACATATAGTAATTTTTAATTTATTATAAAATTATTTTAATCATAATCATAAGTGATCCTGATCATATGTTCAGGTAGCAAATTTCCAGTAATATTTTAATTATATAGTACTAAAATTCTTAGTATAAATACTATTCTTTAGGAATAAAGCTGAAATAGTTATTAGTTATTAGTTCCCGCCCTAGTCTTCTATATCACAAAATATAAAAAATCACTTAAAGAAAAGATTTCGCAGACAGAAAGATTTTTCCACAGTTAACTCCAAAAAAAAAATCAAGTACCTATAAATAATTTTGGATTTATTGAAAACAAGTTTAAAGGACAGAATGTTTCGGCTTCACGAAATTATAAGCATTGACCCGCCTACACCAGGGGCCACTATTTGGCTTCACAAAGGAGCTCAAAAATAAATTAAATTAATATTCATTTGCATATTGCCTGAGTGAATCAAAAAGAAATGGAAATAATAATAATATTTAATTTGCTAATGTATAATATAGAATGTCAGGTTTATAAAAGTTACTTATTTGAACAAAAACTTTTCCCATAAAGCTTTTCTCTTCATTTATCTTTATTAATTCTCCAATAGCTTTGTAACATAATATACAATGAATATTAGAAAGTTAGATACCTATATAAAATAATTAATATATTAATTTGAAAAGATTTTTTATTTTTAATGCAATCTAATGCAAGAAGGGGCGCACCAGTAAGATGCAGCCCCTATGGATCTCGAAAGACCCTTGCATTACCGAAGAGAAGATTTTCTTGCCCAAAGAACCTGAGCTGTTGATTTTTAAGAGGAAACCAATGGGAGTGTCCTGCTTGATACAAATAAACATAAATAAATAAATAAATACTAAGTAATTAAACAAATATATTAAATATGTGAAATTTTATTTGATAGATATTATATTTTCGAAGGTTTAACCTTCATCTTTAGTCTTTTTTATATACCTTTTTATCCCTCTCTTCCCACCCTATATATATATATTAGTGGCGTGGGATCCATGGATGCTGCGGATGCGCATCCCTAAGATTTCAAACATTTAGAGTATTTTCATAAACATATAAGGTCAACTTCAAAATTTCAGGAGGATCTTTAAATTTTCAAATTATTATCCTTTATTCCAAATATTTTTATAAAAAACATTTTTTGTATTGAAAAATATATTGGTTCTCGAAATGAAATAAAAGTGTTGCATAGTTTCAAGGGGAAATTAAAATGAATGATTTTTCTGAAAAGAGTGCGAATAGAAGGTTTGAGGTCCCTGCTGGTATATCTTCCAATTCAAGCATGTCAAAGACAAGTCCAGACAAGTTTTAGTCAAATAAAAATTGTTCTCGCTGAGGAACTATTAAAATAGAAATAATACAAAAAAGGAATAAATAAAGATGATTTGGGAATATTTAGAATAATCCATTTCTAAGAGCTCTCAATATATAAGATCAGAAATAACTAAGAGAGCTTATAGACAAGCCATAGCTTGCTTATAGCAATAGAATTAGGAGAAATTTAAGATTTTCTTATAGGACAGGCTGATTCATTGCGGAAGATGGTCGATTTCCACTCAGGGACTGTGGGGTTTAAGTCATAAGATTTAATTTCGGACTCTTACCCTCACTCACACAAAGCAGTATCCGTTTGGAGCGAAGGTCCCAAAATATATTTTTAAAGAATCTAATGTTAAATTTGAAAAATAACGAAAATGATGTCGTATTTGATGAAATTTGCAAAAAAAAAGCGAAGATTAAAATAAAATTTCAAAAAATGAAGGGTACTTTTTGGACAGCATCCTCTGATTGAAAAGTCACCAACAGCCCCTGATATATATAAAGATGTATGTTTATTTGTACCGAAAACAGGGCACTCTCATTGATTTAATCTTAAAAATATGTTATATTAATATTCAGGAATAGTAATTATTTGATTCTTATAATATTTTTTATAATCAGGAACGAGGCTTTTTGAATCACAGTAGGAAGATCGAGTCCTTATAGAATGATGGTTATTTTTCTTTTTTTCAATAAAAAATTTTCATCAGGGTTTATAATTTAATTTTATTTGAAACAAATAATTATAAACCCTGATGAAAATTTTTTATTGAAAAAAGAAAAATAACCATCATTCTATAAGGACTCGATCTTCCTACTGTGATTCAAAAAGCCTCGTTCCTGATTATAAAAAATGTTATATTAAATTTAATTTAATTATTTTGTAAAAAAAAAATGAACCCTCAAATTCATTATGTCCAGCTCAATATATATATATAATAAAATTATATAATGAGAGAAATAATAAACTGAATGAAGAATTAACTATTAAATGAATTTGCCAAAAGCACACGGGTTTGTTCTCTGTCTGGCCTTGATGCAAATATGATTTCGAGCGGAATTTCACCTTTGCTTGCAGTTATTGTCTCTCTAGCGACCGGAAATGAGTACAAATGACACACTCATATAAAACATGGAAAAAAGGATTCACGCTGAATTAAGTCTTATTGTTTATTACCTCAAGGGGGGTACCTGGTGGCCTTAAAATTTGAAATAAAAAATAAATAGATAAAATAAATAAATATAAATCTCACTTTTTAAAGTTTATAAATAAAAAAAAAAATATGTTTGATTTATGAATCTTTTGTGAATTCAAAAGTTGCGAACATAATAAAAATAAAAGAGAGGGACACATTATTTAGTATTTCTAATCTAGAAAGAGAAATAAATTCTTACTAAATATGAGGGAGGAGAGGAAAATTCATCAATCGAAACTTAGACAAAAAAGAAAAACTTTAGAAATGGTTGTCTCATATATCATTTTTTTATCTTGCGAAACTTGATCAATGTATAGCATTGAATTAAAAGCTGAATATTCATAATAATAATGATCATTTGCTTTGTCGAAGGAGATAAAAAAACGGCTAAGGGCAAGTGAGAGATCTATAGGGTAAATTTTTCATCTGTCATCCAAATTTAGTATTTTATAGCAATCAAAATAATTCGAAGTGTAAGTACCCTCTTTCATCTACATTAATTAATTTTTGAAGATTTTTAAATTAAACGGTTGCAAAGTTAAAAAGGGAAATGATTTTTTCAGGACCTCAGAAAAAGGAAAGACCTGTCTAACTCTCCCACCTCAGTATACAAATTATCAACTTTGTCGATTGCTTATCTTGCAATCCGAATTTCAAATTCTTAGCTTTAATAGTTCAGAAGCTAAATGTTTGTGTGCATGACCGGAGTTTCAATTGTTTCTAAGGGGGGTTATTTAACATAAGATAGAAATAAAACTTAAAATTAACAAAAAATTAATTTTATATTAAAAATAATTTACATTATTTAGGGTCGAATCTAAGATTTTAGAGGAAACTATTTTTAGATTTAATATCAAAGGGCTTCGTCCCCCCAGGAATCGAACCCAAGCAACTTGCTCTCCGGGCAGTCAGCCCTGAGACGAATATAATATAATGATATGTAATGTAAAAATAGTTAATATAATTGTGGTTAATTTACCAGGGTAGTATTTTTGAAAAATTCTATCTTTTTTCAAAAAAGATGCTTAAATCTTTACATTAATTATTTAATTTTATATATTATGCTTTGCTTTTGTTCAGACAAACGAACACAAGGTTTTTAATTTACTTATATTCAAGCTAATTTCTACAAGGGCTCCTATTAAACCAGCTTATCTCCATAATTCCGGGAGATGTGAGATAATTTATGTTAGAAATACAAAAAAATAACGACTGAGAGGCAGTGGAAAATGGCTTCAATTGCTGCACTTCATAAGAAAAAAGTGAAAAATTAAAATAAATAAATTAATATTAATATCTATGCTGAATCAGTTGTATATGAATTATTAATTTTTAACATTGACAAGAAAATATTTTTCTTGGGCCATTACCTATAAAAATAAGTGATGTGGTCATCTCATGACTTTATCATACACATGCTTGCCTTCTCCATTAAGAATTCTAAAAAATTACTGTATAAAATTTGCTACAAATCGGACAATAAGCTCAAATTTTTATAAAACCTCCTCCACCTAATTTTTGATCGGATTTCAACCGAAATCTAGCTCTTAATCTAAATATAAAACTTTGATATATTCATTGGTTTTTGAGTTTACACAAAATTTGATAACACTGACTAAAAGACATTTCGACAAAATAATTAATGTCCTTAACATATAATTTTTTATTCTCCGAGGCCATAAAAAAATCGATGTTTATCTAAAATTTTATTGTATAGACCGAAACACCGTTTATTTGAACAATTTTTTTAACAAAATACATGGTTAGCCGTTTTTGGGATATTTAGAAAATACGAAGCGAAAAAACAACACTTTTTCATGGATAATTACAATACCCCGTATGTATAAAATAAAAAGAGAATTATTATACTTTAAAATTTTCTAGGGTGGTGATTAGAGAAAGTCAAAAGACATATAATAGGATAATTTTATTCGAATATATAACGATACAATCAATTTCCACATGGATCGACAATGCAAAGCAAAGTGCCTCATAAGCGATGTCCAAATGACTAGCAATTATCATTTATGTACTTTCACCTATGGAAAGCATATAATTTTAAGCTATCAATATATAAAATAGTTTCTAATAGAAGTAGGTACTAATGGATCAAGTTTAATTTTTATTCCCTCTTGTTTTCATTTTAGTTACTAAAAAAATATATTAAAAAAATTAAATAAAATTATAACTTTCAACCTAGTAATAATAATGAAGATTTATTTGGTTGTGAATAGAGTGAATAGAGTTAACATTTTTCTATTTTGAGATGCAAATCGCGCAGATACATTTTTGTTTTCAAAAGTAGTAAATTCATTAATTTCAAATTTCAATTTAAAACTATCAAGAATGATTATTTAACTATACCTAAATTTAAGGTTAGCTTTAAATGTTTGATAATAATCTAGATTAGCTCTGTGGACTCCAATCAATGTACTATAAAATATGCTACGTGAGATAATTTATTTTTATTATAATTTTATACTAAATTCAAAATAATCTATGATTATTAAAATCATTTTCCAAAATTTATTTAAAAGGTACCTATAATATAGTTGAATTATATCTAAATCATTATTTTTGATTAATTTAACTTTGATCTGAGATTAATGATATTACATAGAAATGGATAGATGACTGCCTATTTTTTCTTGATCAAGTTCACCATTTTTAAATATGGCAGTCTTATGTTATAAGTATATAGGAAGGTGAAGATTTATCTAGTTATTTAATTTATTTAATAAAAAATAAACACATTTTATTAATAGTTTTTAAGGAATTTGATGTTGGTACTTGGTGAAACATTTTTTAAAATTATTGGATAAAAAATACTTGGTAGGTTTCACATTAAGATATAAAAAATAAAACGAATTTATATCTTAATGTGAAACCTACTAAGTATTTTCTATCCAATAACATTTTATTAAAATTAAAACTCAAAAAAGAATGACACCAAATCTTTCGGGTTCAATCAAAGGTATTACAAAAAACTTAAAAATTTCAGTTAATTTTTATTATCTTTAGAGTATATTATTTTATATTGATTATTAAATTTTAATCAAATGTAGGTTTAAATTGATTAAAATAGCTAGAAAATTACTTCCCATATACCTACTTATAACACAAGTCTGCCATTCTCAAAAATGATAACTCATTCATTTTATAAATTCAAGTAAGCTATTCAGATCTGTATAACATACTAGTTTGAGATTCAATTTCAACTATCTTAGAAATATTAAATTTTATTTATAGCGAATTTGACTTACAGAACTGGCACTGGACTGGTGCGAATTAAGTATGTACAATACCAGTGACTAAAAAATAAAATTAAAAATAAATTGATAATTAAGGTTTCATAAGTAAAAGAAATATTGTTTATAAGCAAAACTCAATATATATTTCGGGCAAGAAGTCCACTTCAGGAGATTACATTGATGTTATTAACGTAAACTTCTGAAGATAAGATCGTCGCCCGAAATATAAATATAAATATTGAGTTTTGCTTATAACATATAATTTATTTATTTTATTTATGAAACCTTATTATCAATTTATTTTTAATTTTATTAAATATGACTTTTAAGGAGATAGGTGTTGGTTCTAGGTGAAACATATTTAATAAAATAATAAAAAATTGGGTAAAATTGGGAGGTGGGTTTCACATAAATTATGCGAAACCCACCTCCCAATTTTACCCAATTTTTTATTATTTTATTAAATATGTTTCACCTTGAACCTACACCATTTTTCCTGAACAAAATTACTGACTCATTATAAATTTCAAAGTGCGCATGCGCGTGGTTCATACTAGGCAGTGCTATTTCAGCAAGTCGTATAGTTAGTTTACTTAACAAAACATTCGCTTTATTCATGGTTAGTTTTGCTTATTATTTTTATTGTAAAAAAGCTTATTGGACGTCGACGCTATTTCGACGCCGCATTGTCTTACAACCAACGTTAGTTGTTAGTAGTTGTTTGTCTTACCGTAGTCGCCGTGTAGGGTGCACATTTGTGGGCAGAGCTCCGGCTGATAGCCGTAGTCTGGGTAGTACTCGAACTGGCTCGAGCAGTACATATCATTATTATGCGAGCAATCCGCGGACTGGCCGGCTACCATCGCCCCCAGCATCCGACTAACGCAGGGGACCCTTGGGTTCAGGGGGCGCCCCTCGCATGGCCTCCTATATGTAATATCATATTTATGATAAGAAAATACACCCAAATTAACTACCATCCCCTTTTTAAACAAACAGGTGGATGAGTAGTGTATAGAAAGAACTTGAGATATCCATACATCTGCCAGAAGACGAGCAAATAAAAAGAAATAAAGAAAAAAGAAAAAGAAATGAGTGTTGTATATGGATGGAATAGGATAAAATAATATAAAAAGTAGTTTAGTTTTTTTGGTAGAAAAATTCCTATTTTTGAAGGTATTCTTAACCAACGCTAGTAATCAGATACAAGTAAGAAAAATACAAGATAATAATAATTACTATTGTAATCAATATTTTGATTAATTTGGTTAAAATACACCAAAATAAAGAAAATCTCGAAGGATTGTCAACTACTGATTGCGAGGTTTTAAAGTCGATTAGTATACATAACTTATGTCAAAATATATTAGACATAATATAATAAAAACCATCCTTAACACTTCGAATACAGTAGTTGACAATCGTTCGTAATTTTTTTTTTGAAATATAAACAACTATCGAAGATTTGATTTTTTATACATCATAATAATTGGTATTTTGATATAAATTTTATGTAATTATATTTTAAGTTGAAAAAAGTTTTGAAAAAAAATATCACTAATTTCGAAATATAATTTTTTCAAAACAACCTAAGAAATAATACATAAGTGTAGGTATTTATTATTATATTAAAAGTTAGTTTTGAATTTTTGTTTGTTTTTGTTTAGTATTTTTGAAATTTTTGTATAAATTTATCATTTAGTAAAGCCCTACAATTTTAGCCCTATTTTATCATGCCAAGACAAGGGATAAAATTAAAATAGTGTTTTAATATTTTTATTTTTTCCATTTAAGGAATTATTATTTTGATATGATAAATAAAATCATCACCAGGCTTTTTGATTTTCTTAAAAAAAAATAAATAAAAAATAAATAAATATTGTCTTGAATGAATAATCGACAAGTATAATCGACAAGTTTTGTAATTTCTCAAAGTCTAAAAAAAATAAATGAAATACATATATTTGCTATCTTGTATATCAGTTATCGTAAATTAATGTAATTCGTATCTTGTATCTGATAATTATTTTGTTGTAATTGGTATTTTAAATTGAGTTATTAAAATAATTGTGCTTAAAATATAGAAGGAGTGTGTATAAATAAAAAAGATTAAATAAAAATAAAAATTAAAAAAAAATAAGAGGTAATAATAATGAACGGCAAGTAAGATGTTCGATTGTTGATTTCTGGATATGTGAGACTTCTAATTTAGCATATACTAATATGTTTGTTGTAAATATAATCCCATGTTTAGAATAATGTTAGAAAGGATGAGTTCCTTCCTAATATTCTTTTAAAAATTTAAAATAACGATAGTTCTTTAAAAAATGTTAAGCATTATAGACTATTAATATCAAGTATTTTATTTAAATATAAAAAAGTAAATTGTCTTTTCTCTCGCTCTTTCTCTCTCAATTCAGTTTACTGCATAAGATATGATGACGTCATACATGTGTGAATCATTTGATAAGACAATGACATTCTTAAGTAGTGAGTTATGATACCTGGAGAAAAAGGAAAACAAAATGCAAGAGGCGACTTCTTCAGGGGCAAGAAAATATAGCTAGAAAACATTAACCAGAGATCGATATATATGCAGGATAGATGATAAGGATATAAGAAGATGTCTATAAAAAGAGAAAGAATGTAATTTTTATGACAAATTCTAAGATTTCAGTATAAATATTTTTAAATTGCGATATCAAAGGGGAAAGCATGTTAGTTCTCAGATTCGACTCCTGGGGGGATGAATCCCCTCTGATATCGCAATTTAAAAATATTTCTACTAAAATCTTAGAATTTGTCCTAAAAATTAAATTCTTTCTCTTTTAATCGGGTTATAAGCCGAGCTGATTTTTTGAAAAATATTCCAACTATTTTCAAAAAAAAAAAGATGCTCAAATCTTTAGTAATTTCTATAGTCTGGAAACAGTGAGAGCAAAGAGTGAGTTTCGGCGAAAACAAACTTGCTTGATTTTTTTTTTAATTGAAATCTCTGTGATAAAATAAATTTAAAAATTACACTTTTTTCTAACAAGTCTTCACGAAATTTTTTTTTAAAAAATTAGGATAAAATTATGTGTAGTTTTTTTCCTATTTTAATGTTCGAATGAGGTCAAAAAAATAGGGACAACGAGGTATTTACTTTTATAATTCCCAGCTAGTAGCTAGTACCTAAGTGTCACAGTGAGGTTAGTATAAAAGGATTTGAAACGACACTTTTTGAATCCTTGTTGTGTGATTGGCCATTAGCAGTTTAAGTCATCAGGGCTAATCTAAAATCAGAGCATTTGCTATGCAAATAAATCTGAGTATAAGTGCCCATATGTTCATCTAATTTATCACATGTTCATCATTATTGCACAGTAGATCATGCTAAAGTATGTTTGTTTTCGCCGTTTTGCTCAATTCTTTGATCTTTGAACCGCTATATTTCCATTAAAAGTCAATATTAATAATTCTTATATCTTAGAAAGATGAGAATATTCACGAGCTGAATGGAGTATTTGTATAACAGGATCTTGAAGGATTGAAGGTTTTAGGATTAGAAAAATTAGAAGAATTATATATTTTCCAATTCGTAAAATAATTTTTTTCTTCTCAAAAAGAGAAACAGAATGGTTGTTTTCTGCTTGATGCAAATAAACATACACACGTATATATAAAAAATATATATCTGTATATATATACTATTTGTTTGAGACTATAGTTTCGAAGGTTTGGCATCATCAGTCTTTTTTTAATTATAAATATTATTATTCATGGGGTCAGTATCGCTTGGATATTGAAATTTTTTTTGATCTTTACTTAGCCAAGAGCCAGTTAGAATTAAAAAACAATTTTCAGGACACATTACTTTTAAATATATGTATCCCTTTTATAACAAAGGAAAGACGAACAATAGAGGGGGGGGGGGTTCATTTTCAAGACAAAAAAATAAAAAATTTTCAATTATTCTTCTCAAGTTTTAAATTAAAGTTGATGTTTGGAAAAAGTATATATTTATCAATTTTACGAATAATTTTTTGTATTTATTCAAATAAAATAAAAAAATATACTATGGTGATGGATACAAAACGATGATAGACGACTCTTTCGGGACAATGACGTTTTTCTTGAATGATATTTTAAAAGTTGATTTTTATTTGAATTTTAAAAGATAAAAATCACGAATATACACAATATATACATAAACCAGTTTAAAAACATTCAAATCAGCAAGCCGTCAAGAAACTTTTTTGTTGTCAAATATTTATATATTTTTTTATTTTTTTAATATTAAAATATTATTCAATTATTCTAACCTAGAGATTGAATTAAATTTTGTTGAAAAATTTTCAAGTAAATATAAAAGAGAACTCTCGTAAGGGAAAACAAGTTTGAATAAAGCAAGATCAATAGGAGAAGAAAAAAGTCGTATATATCTATAGTTGTGTTTAAGTGTGTTAGCTTCGGTCAAATGAGGAGATTGGTCTCAGCAAAAGAAGAAGAAAAAGAGATACGAAGAATAATAGAAAATGGTATTCTTTCGCGAAACGGGGTTTTAAACTGTAAAAACTTTTTGCAAAAATTTAAATAGATAAGAATATATTAATAGAAACAGTGTAATAAGAAGACAGTATATTTAAAAAATAAGTTGAGAAATTTGAACACACTTAGGTGCAGTTGTATGTCGGTTTGTAAAGTCTTTGTTAAGTTGACAAACGGTCAAACCTCGGTATTCACATTGTGCCCGGCCAGATGGCCAATTAGATGACTCTCACTTCATCTGGTTGGCCATCCGGCCGGGCATATTAAGGTTTGACCGTTTGTCAATTTAACAAAGACTTTACAAACCGAAATACAATTGGCCCTTAGTTAACTAAAGTTTACCATACGCCTGCTCGCCTGGTATATTTATATAATGGAAAAATTGATGGAAAGGCAGACCAATAAAGAAAGAAATAAAATTCCGAATAAAATAATTTATTGGAATATCATTTTAATCGTATTAATAACCGACGTTTCTGAGGAACTTCCCTACTTCTTTAGGACTGAATTTTATTTTTCATTATTCTTGGGCTGCTTTCTCATCAATTCTCCATTGAATTCTACTAGTCCGTCTCTAAAAGAAAATATTTCTAAAATATATTTACATGACACATCACATAAATTTTGACACACAAATTTCGACCACTCAATAATTAGGCGCGCCCCTTATTGCATTCGGTTGCATTAAAAAATTCAAACATTTAGAAAAAATAATTAATAAAATGTTTTATGATTCGCATTCATAGTAAATTTGTAAAAGGAATAGCAGGAAATTGGACAAAATTAAAAACACAGAGTTTTTATTAAATATGCCAGACGTTTCGTCAATTTATTTTGACTTCCTCAGTGGCCCATTTTATCACTCTTAGTCAAAAAACAATTTCACTATACGACAAAAGATAATTAATCTTTTTTATAACATATTTCTGGGCCACTGAGGAAGTAAAAATAAATTAACGAAACGTCTGAACCATTTAATAAAAACTCTATGTTTTAAATTTTGTCCCTGGTATTCCTGTTACATTAATCAATATTTCTAAAAATATTACTTTTTAAAGTTCTGCATATAAGACTTGTTTGTATTCAAGGCCGAGGTTCTACTTTATTTATTTATTTTTTATCAAAACACCCGTTTTTGAATTATTACTAGAAAACTAATCAAAAACACCAATTGTTTTCCGCATACTACTTAAGGTAAAATTAGAAATAAGCAAAAAAACACCATTGAAATATTTTAGAAGTTTTCTGTTGGGTAATGGCAAATGTAATCTTTAGAAATCATTTATTTCCGATCTAATAGCAATCATTTTTTATTTTCCTTCAATGAAAATAAATTGAAGATAATTTTCGATTTTGAAATGATCAAGTGATTGAAAAAAGAATTGAACAGACAGACAGACAGACTTAAGAGTTATGTTTATACGAACTGCAAGAAAGATTGTGTACTTTAAAAAGTCGTTAATATATATATTTTTTTTGTGTTCGTTAACGTACGTTTTTAATTAAACCAGTTTTTTAGATTTCAATCGTTGTTTAAGTAAATAAATATCCAAATGCAAGTAAAAAAAAAAAAAAAAAATGAAAAAAATCAACTTCGCGAATGCAAGAAATTGAAATGAAGAGTTCTTTTAATTAAATAAAAAGCAAAACAGGAGAGCAAAATCCAAGAACATTATTTATAAATCATTTTCCACCCTTCTTTTTATTCTCCCTTCTTGTTCTTCTTGCAACAGATTCATTTCAAATGAAATAAACACACACAAACAAAAGATTAAACATTCGTTCAAAACAAAAAAGCTAATGAGATATTAAAATGAAAATAAAATTGAAAAAAAAGCATATGGTATGTGCGCCCTACGATTTTAACCCCCAAATTAAAATAGTAGGATCGACATCAAGTATGTTTTTTTAATCATATTTATTTAAATTTATGAAATTAAAATTTTTAACTTTTTAAATGAAAAAAATATAAATTTACTAATTTTCAGTTATGATGCTAAAGTTTTTGTATTTCAAAACGAAGGACTGGTTGGATTTTGGACATTTAATTTTAAAATTTTTGAATAGAAAATGTAGAAAATAATTTTCAAACATTGTTTTATGTTATAGATTCCTACTATAATTTCTGATCAGAACTTCCAGGTGAAAAATGTGGAAATTCAGAAAAAATAGTATCTCTTAAACAGTTATAACTATTGAGCTAATATTCGACAATAAAGTCTGAATTAATAAGCTGCAAGTAAACTTTCTAGCTCAAACCTTTCACATAAAAAAGTGGCAAATCAGCAAAATTCGCAGTGAGCTAAATGAGTGTTGGATATAGTTTACAGTTTAATTCAATTTTATTTAGGAGACTCCAAAAAGTAAACACCTTGCTTGATAGGTGAAATAAAATACAATGTATTATAAGTGAAAGTAAAAATCAATTGGTGTGAGCACCAAACGAGTTTCACGTTAGTTTCTCCCTTATTTGAAATAATCATATGAATTTTCATTTTCAAATTATTTTAATATTCCCTTAAGCCGTTTTGAGAAAATCGGTAAAAGGCCAAAAGAGGCTCAGACTATAATTTCCCTGATCTATAATTTCAATCAAAGGAATAGGGTAGTTCTTCTAGCCATAGATTACTTAAGTTTCAAATCTCGTAGCCCTGCGCTGTATACGAAATATGGACGATCAAATTATTATTTTTGCGACCCTCCTAATTTACATCTGCTTACTCTTCAATCAATACACGACTTACAACTTATGATACTTAATAATTACACTGTTAATAATTTTAAAAAACAGTTTTTGAGAATATCATAGAAAACGAAAAATCTTTAATCCATTGTTACGATTTCAAACAAAAGCTTGCTGTACTCCTTCTAGCCTATATCGAGATTAAGTTTTTAATTTCGTAGATCTGAGACTTATGGTTGCGAAACGCAGGGTGAGGGGTATATACGTACACACGGACCAATTAATTTTTGGCCTCTTTTTGGCATAAGGAGACTAAAATATCTGGTTTTATGTTCCAAATTCTGTTTCAAACTATTAAAGACATCGATTCCTTCCACCTAGAAGTCACAAAGTGAAATTAACTTTTTTCACCTCGGAGATAGCAGCTCTTAAAGTGTCAGGACCCCGGCAGGCGATCGCAATACTTCCCATTATACCCTAGGATTACATGATATAGAATATATATGGAAAGTAATTAATTAAAATTATAATGAAATTTAGATTATAATATTATATAAATTCTACAATGATTTCTACTTTTTTTTTATTTATCCTTATACTTAATTCAAAAATTAAATAATTAAATTATTTTATTTTATTTAATTAATTATTTTTTTCAAGCCCTTTGTATCCCCAAGTGTCTTGTCCAGGCGCTTACCCCTCCATTGTTAATTGCATTCTCCACTCCTTTTTTATATCAATCTGAGGCAAGGCACACCACCCGTCCCCCCAGTTACTGTGACCCCAGTAACTAGTAACTTGATCTCGAGGTTAGAATTTGGGAATAATGAACAATTTTCTCATTTTATGTTATTTTTAAATTGATTATGATAAATATTTATACTTAATACGAAATATAAGAAATGAAGTGAAATCCATACACTATAGATAAGATTTTAATCGATTCCCATATTTTTCTTCACAGGGCAAGATCATCCCAAGCGAATTTCCTACGATTTAGTCAATTAGCTAATAATCTGCAGAGATATCTTCACTTTGGTGAGTCTTACAAAGTTTTATTATTTAGTAAGTGTAATGATTTAGACCTTATACTATATTAAACAAAAATGACTTTATTTATTAGCATTTTAGAATATTGTGCTTGCATTTCTGAATAATGTAATTTGGACATTAATTTTAATTTTTGGCATCTTTGTATTTTTTAAAATTATTTTTTGTGATTCAATTTTTAGTCCATTTTAGCTTAGAATCCAAGTATATTGTATCTGTGAGTTTAAAATAGGAATTAGATAAATCCGATTATATAATAATTTTTATGACTTGATTAAGTGTGTGTGTGTATGTGAGCTGGACTCGAAGTCATGTCCACAGCATTGGAATCTCAACGGCCCTACTACCCCTTTATCCAACCTTAATCTCATATATATTTATTTTCATCAAGCAGGGGACCAGCTCTCTGATTTCCTCACTCTCTACATAAAATATATTTTCATGTTTAAAATAATGAATTTTTAAAACGATATATTTTAGGGGATAAAGTATTGAAAATGCTTCTAAGTATATAATTAATTTTACATGTTCAATTTATTCAACACATGTTTTTTATTTTCTAGAGTTGTATTTTATTTTTTTAGAATTTCGTTTCAATTGAAAATGTAGTTATCATTTTATCTAAATGGACATCCTCGAATAATGACCCTGCTAAATGTATAATTTTAATCAATAATTTATTCACTGATCAGCATGCGATGATGCCAAAAGGGCCCTTGTATAATTATAAATATTTCTTTTCAATACCTAATCATCAGCTCGCCTTTGCCTTAGTCTGCAAGTACTGACAAGTCTCGCTGCAAATCGAGACAGGTTGCCGAGTTCAGGCGTTCAGGAATTCTTATAAAAGCGCCCTTTCGGGGTTTTATTATTTGTCCTTAACATTACAATTATTTATTTATTTCTTCAAGATTTGCGATAATTAAAATAAAATTAATATTCTGGTTTATTAAATACAATAAAATGATAAAAAACATTTCGTCGGATGGGAAGCTTTCACTCGAAACTGAAATTTAAAAAAGGTAATTTTTATATACTACTTATATACCTATACATCTTTTGTATGTTTCTTGTAAAAGTTTTTTTAAAGTGTTCAATAAAATATTCATTTATTAATTCACGAGAGGAGATAATGAATAACAAATTTAACATTAAAGCAATTTATTTATTTCCATCTTCTAATAAGTCGAGTGCTCATTCATTTTTTTTCAAAAATAATTAAATATATTTGCACGAAATTTTCTCTCCAAAGAGACGGACTGGTAGAAATCTCAATTGAAAGTAATGAAAGGCAGCCTAGGGGTAGTGAGGAAAGAAAAAATTAACACATATCCAAATAAGGTGTAATTTATTGGATTCCTTCCTCCTTTCCTTTCAAACCGACGTTTCGGAGGATTCTTCCCTCCTTCTTCAGGGTTTCAAGGGGTCAATGAAGGAAACAAATAAAATTCTTTCTTCCTCTCTCCACAGTAGTGTTAAAAACTTTTTCTTTCTTAGCAGAAGCATAGAAAAACAATTTTTTTCTTTTTCTTAATTAAGAAGCATAGAAAAAAGTTTTTAACACTACTGTGGAGAGAGGAAGGAAGCATTTTATTTGTTTCCTTCATTGACCCTTGAAACCCTGAAGAAGGAGGGAAGAATCCTCCGAAACGTCGGTTTGAAAGGAAAGGAGGAAGGAATCCAATAGATTACCCCTTATTTGGATATGTGTTAATTTTTTCTTTCCTCACCACCCCTGGGCTGCCCTTTCATGACTTTCAATTGATAATTAAATAGTTCTCGATATGTAGAATCAACTATCAGATTATTAAATATAATTATTTAAAAATTTCGCGGTTCCCTTGAATTAAAAACTAATGTTTAAAAGGAATACTTATTTCAAAAAAAAATCACTAATGTGTTTTTTTTTCTAAATCACTGGTAAGAAATTATATCATAATTTGCCAAGAGCTCTAGATAGATTTAAATAAATTTTTTCTAATCTAAAGTACTCCGGACTATTTTCTAAGCTAGACCATCTGTTGCTTATTCAATTAATAATAGCCGTCGCCATTGATATTAATAATGACTTGTTACTATTTCTAAAATTTTTCTTAAACATTTTTTTTCTTGAATGAATGACGCAAAGGGCAGCTGGAGATTATGACCTATTTGTGGGCGCCGCATATGTGTCTGTCATTGTGTGAGTGTCTACACACCCACATGAATACACGTGGAACAAAACGGAAAAACTTTTCTTGGTGACTGCTGCTAATCAAAATGACAGCCGCCTTCCTTTCATTCATAACAACCTAAATAAATTTCACTCATTTATTATTTAGATTATAGATATTATTTACCAGGCTTCTTTCTCTCCTTCAGGTAGTACATAATTAAAGTAACTTCAAGATAAGGTTTAAATATGAGTAATTTATTGCTAGTATTATAAAATAGCCAATATTTATTCGCAAATAAAGCTTCCTGAAGAAACGGAACTAATCTTATCTTCATTCATTAATGAAGCTTTACTTGAAACCGAAATTGATTTAATGTATTTATTGAGAAAAAAAATGTCATATCAAACGAGAGACGAATTTCCATGATATAATGTATTTTGAATTTGTGTTTTAGCAATTTTAAGAGAGAAATTTGGTAAATATAAAGCTACAAAAATTATTTTTTTCAGGCTAACACATAGATAATAAGCCGGTAAAGTGCGACCTTATAATTTTCAAATAAATAAATATTTGTATTAAACACTTTGAAAAAAAATTACAAGAAACATTTAAAGACGTATATGAATCCAATTCTTTTAAAAGGGCGTAAGCTTTGTTTTGTTAGTGACTTACGGCTTTTTAAAAAATTGTATTCATATAGCTACATATAAAAATTACATATTTTGAATTTTAGCTTAGAGCTCGTATGTGTAATAATTAAAAATTGGAAAATGTTCTTTGAAAATTAGAGGGAAAAATTTGAAGAAAAAAAAACCTCTTGCCAATATCTTGTGAAATATTTGAGAGACCAAATCGTTCTTATTTGTTGTTAATAAGGAGGGAATAAGTAAATTAGTGGATTTTTTTTCATAATTTTAACTAAGGCCATTTCTATACAGGAGGATATGTACAAAATTCACAGAAAAATGCCCACTTTGGAGCTCTCTCACACAAGTTAGAAATAAATTAAAAATCATTAAAATTCTACACTAAGAGATCTTTACAGAAGTATCTCAGAGGCCTCGTAATAAAAAAAAAGTTGACCATACAAAAAATTGGACCCTCACCTTCGATTAAACCGATTTTTGATTTCGGGAAAAATGAATATACATAAATATATAACTTTTAAATTTGGAGTTTGTATCTAATTTAGTTTAAGAGCTATAGTCTGACAGACGAATAGACATTGTAGCGACTCTAATAGGGTCCCGTATTACATTTGAACGGAACCCCAAAAATCGTAATTTTGGATTCACAGGGCGTATTAGAGGCTGGTTAGCTAAGGTAGAGGCTGCGCATCATCTTACAAGAAGGGAAAATTAAATGGAAAAATACAAAAATGAATTTAATTAATTAATATTAATAACTTTTGAGTGTTTTCTCTCAGTTTAATTTAATGTTGATAAACTAAATGAGAACGAATAGTATTTTATAGGGGAGGTTACCGACTAGATACACAGGTAAACTTCATACCTTCACGGTATTGATTGTAGTCATCTTTGGATCTGCAAAAATTTAATTTTTTTATCTTATGCTTTCGCTACATGGAAATAAAAAGTGATCGGTATAATTTTTTAATTATTTTTTTTTTTAAATAAATGGAATTAGTTATTTATCATTTAAATAGGTAATAACTAGTCAATTTACTTTTAGAAATAAAAATTCTATATGAAAATAATAATAAATGAAATTAAAAAAAAAGAAATTTTACTTATTTCTAAAATGTCGGAAATATATCATTATAATTTGAGGTGAATTGAAATAAAATAAATAAATAGAATACGATCCTATAAATGATATGTAATGATATCTACTAAAATTTCTTTAGGAGTAACGAGAGTAGAATATTTATCTGAATTTCTAGCTCTTTTCCCTATTGAAGGTCTTTTTCTCTCCGAGATCTTGGACAATAGACCCATTTGTTCCCGACAGAATAAATATCCTGTTACCGGTGGCTGTTGCTCCACTGCAGAGAATTTCCTGTGGCTCATAAATACTCGCCATGTTTACTTGACACACATGACAAATTTATTCCCACTGTTATGAATTGAAATTTTCAAGAGAATGAACTAAAAAGCTACTACACTTGATTAACTTCTTGATTTATAGTACAAGTTTTCAATTTCAAATTGCAAATAGTCGGATGGTTTTTTTTCTTCTAAATTTACTAGTCTATTATTTAAACATAGAGTCTTTAAAATTTGTATGTGTTAAGAAAAATATTAAATAAATTAAGTTTTGGAAATAGAAATGTTTTCACTTACAGATTTGTTGCTTTGATGGTTGAGATGTTTATCAAAAAAACGGAAATCAGCTACACTGCCTATTTTTAATGCGATAAACTCATCAGAAAGCATGATGTTTCGACACCTATTTCTGAAGTCGTTTTCGAGTCCTGGGAGAAATCTTTTATTCGAATTTCAGAACGAAGTATCGAAACGTCGTGCATTCTGATGAGTTTATAACATTAAAAATGTGCAAATGGTGTTTTTAGCTGAAACTTTTTTTCCTTAAGAATCTATAAATGTCATTATGTGGCAGTGTAAATTAATTCTGTGTACTAATTGTAGACACACTTAAAGTCTTCTAGTATAAAAATATGCTTATTTAGACTTTGAAAAGAAAAACTAATATAAAAAAATGCAGCCTTCTGGAAATATAAGATTTTGCAGATTCATGAATTCAACTATCTGATGAATTGATATAAACCAAACATTAAAACAAGTATCATGAGAAAATTTGACATTAGAAATATGTGAAATTCTTACTGGCTTCATAAATTTGGAGATAAATTTGAAGATTTTTTAAAGAAAAAATTTGATGAAAATTCTAGTATGCTTACTTGCCTTAAATTTTGGTAGTTTGGCAATTTTTGTCTGAAAACAGTTAGAGCTAGCTAGAAAGGTGAAACCTAGCGGAAAGAGATGCCTACAAATTTACGAATTGTAATGCCTAATTTCAGTTAATTAGTTAAAACGGTTTCTGCCTATTTAAATATTAGAATATTTTTCTAAAAATCAGCATTTTTCATCTAAAAGTTCTGAATATAGAGATCTCTAAATCTTATGGAAATAAGCATAGGACAAACACAAAACATAGACAGAAAAAAGTATACTTAAATTCAACGTTTAATACTTTTCTAATAAAAAAATCGAAAATTGTAATTCATAACAGTTACTGTTCGAGCTTATCGGAATCCAGATAGGTAGAAAAAAATTAAATTAAAAAAAAAATCACGTTTCTGAATAGAAAATAAAATAATTTTTAGTGAATTCTATAATAGAGTCGCCCTGCTAGCACTGGTAATGTCAGAAAATATGTATACAAAATTAAAGTGTCTGGACTTACTATTATATTCAAGATAAATCAAGAATGAAAAGTTTCAGAAGGTTTATTCAGTTGTCAAAATGTTTGATTTCAAAATCGAAGTACTGATTAGATTTTGGACTTGCTAGCTCCAGAACTTATCTACTATTTAAAAATGAAGAAAATTTCTTTTTTAGATGATTTTTTGAGATTTTCATAAGGTGCTATGAGAAAGTCATATATACAAACAAATAGGTGTTACAAGATATGATTTTGAATAACAAATATAGCACCTTTTAATGTATTTCGGTACCAAACTGGTGCTATATTTATAATTTAATAGGCGATGCCACTTAGCACTAAAAAATAAATAAAGTAAGGATAAAAAATGAATTAAATACTATTCCGTTATTCACTATATGCCTACATTTAGGATTGGTTTGGGAATAGGTATGTAAGCTCATTTGGAAAGAGATTTTCACACCGAATATGTGAGGTCCCGGATTCGATTGCCGTCTAGTTCCTGTGTATTTTTTAATTTGTAGTTTATTTACTAGGGAAGCTCTAGTTCTACATCAGCTTAACCCGCCACGATCACCTGCTAAATCTGCAGAGAGATTACAAAAATTCTTTACTTTTTCTTCCAGTTAAAAAAGATCATTTTTGATTTAATTCAAGAATTCAGTCGCCCGGCGAGCAAAGCTGGCTGGGTCAGAAAATAAATAAGAATGAACGAGAAAAAAAATGAAAATATTTTTTGATCATTATACAATAACTGTCTTAAGAGCTAATTAAAATACTAGTTAACTTTCACATACTAAGTTACTTTTGGTATATTCTGAAGATGTATTGTAACATTAGATATATCGAGATAAAACTCATTAAATATATTTTTTATTTATATGAAACCTACCTAGTAATTTAATTAATTCTTATTTAAAATGTTTCATCTAGAACCGAGACTAAGTTCCTTAAAAATTAAAAAAAAATGTGAAACCTACCTAGTATTTTAATTAAGTCATTTAAAACTTTTCCGAACCGATACCAAGTTCCTTAAAAATTAATAGCTGTTTTAATAAATAATACAAAACTACTTCAAACTACATGTTAAATCGATAAAGCGTAAAACAATCCATTGTTTCTAGCACAATCAATATTTATTGTGTGATTAATAATTGTCGATATTTAAATGCAAAAAAAGGTGAAAGTAAATACTTAACAAGGTGATCTAGCTTACCCAACACAACTACAAAAAAAACCTGAATGCAGTAAAAGTTTGACATTCATATTTGTGACCTATTATCTAACATTTTGCATTTGACTTTAAATCACTACCAAGAAAATGTATGAATCGAAAATTTTCATTTCCAATGTCAAATGGATGAAAAATTATCATTCGTTTCGCGTGTGATTTATTTATTTATTAAAATTTCATTCATTTACACGTCAGGCTATCTGAGTTGCAAATGAATCCACATCCGATCATTGATGTTAATTTTTTTTTTGTTTTAATGTCATGACCCAACGCCCTCATGACCCGACTATAAAAAATTCAACCAAGTAAATCGTTAATTATACTTTTGAAGGTGATAATGATAATTCTTCCTATTTAGAAAAGTTTAAATCATCATAGACTAATAAGGCTCTGGAGAAAGTATAAGGTTTCCTAAATATCTTTACAACTTTCAGTTAAACCACAAATTCATATAAAGTATCCTAAGATTGGTTTGGCGCAATCACTTGGCTCTATTCAACTCTATCCCAGGTCAACTGTATTACTTCTCTAGTAGACACCTACATGTCATATCTTTCATTATCTGGGGAAAATATTATAATTAAATCCTTTCCTTTCCAGGTAAGTTTCACAAAAATAAAAGACAAGATGCTTGTTAGCATGCCTCCATAATATTTCGGGATACGAGCCCATCTTCAGGAGTTTTCTCTGTGAACTCCTGAAGATGGGCTCGTACCGAAATATAGTATATATGTTGGAGTAAAACCCCGTTTTAGTAAGAACAGGTTCTTACTAGTTAAAACAGGTTTCACTGAATACCTATGTGGCAACAAGAATTTACTGATGTTGCCCTAGTATATCAATGTTTCAAACTATATAGTAACTATACAGTGTGTATATAGATTCTCGAAATCTATATAGGCACTATATGGTTACTATATAGTTTGAAACATTGTGCTACTAGGGTGGTTGAGTTTAGTTCAAAGGTCTAGAAACTTTATTTTTGAACTTTTCAATTTTTTTAAACGAAAATATAAAAATTACACCTTTATTAGAAGAAAAGTTGTAGAGGATGTAATTTTTGACATTTTAGTTTAAAAATTTTGAAAATAAACACCTAGAATGAGACGGAAGGTCAAAAATGAAGATTCTAGACCTTTGGACCAAACTCAACCAACATCAGTAAATTCTAGTTGCCACAAAGGTATTCAGTGAAACGTGTTTTAACTAGTAAGAACAAGTTCTTACTAAAAAATGGCTTACTGCAACAATTTTATATTTTAAATTTTGTTTTAATTTTTTTACTTTATTTAAATATGTTTCACCAAGAACCTACACCAATCTCCCTTAACAAAATCTTTCCTTTCCCATTATTTTAACGTGCCCTATCATTTGAGCAGTTACCTTTCTCAAATTCTTCCAAATATTCTTTGTTCTCTAATCCTATCGAGAACTTTGACATTTGTAATTCTATCCAATCATTTACTCATGAAAATTCTCTTGTAGCATGTTATTTCAAAAGTCTCCAGTCTCCTCTCTTTTATATCATCCAGATTTCACATCAAGATATATGTAAAAAAAATTAATACAAACTATTCTTCCAAATTTCATCTCAGCATCAGCTTCAGTCAATATCTGCTGTATAGAGACATTATTAAATCGGAGTGGATCAATAACTCTGATATAATGATTTCTTTATTTTTTTAAAAAGACAAGCTTAATTTAATATCATTTTATTTTTATAAGAAATTTATAGTTGGTTAAATAATTGATAATCTGAGTGAAATTCTACTTTATTTTGATATATTAATTGTCTCACAATCTTAGCAGAATTTAATATGGATAGAAACTTATGAGACCATTCCCAATGAACGTTCAGAAGTTCGTTATGATAATGCTCGTATTTTCATCTGGTTTAAGTAATAAATCCACTCACACAAGTAATGCAATTTACATTACAATGCTAGAGATTCAAGTGTCTTAAAGGGGAATACAAAAACTTCCCACCCTCAACCACGACAAACTTACAAGGACATTCACTTTGCAAGACATTTACAAAGCCCAGTATGCGTACTATATCAAAAAAGATATTCTGCGATTTTAATGGAATTTCAATTAAGTTAACGGAACAAAGTTTATTAAAACCCTTAAATAATATATTGCACACCCTTCTTAAGAATATAATAAATATAAGAGTTCAAGTTGCCGGTAGAACTAGATTTAAATTTACTAAGAAAATCACATTATTAGATCCGGGATGGAATGGATTATTTTTAATTATATGTCAGAAGGATTGTTTTTTACTCGCTCGTGAATCGAACTCGATAATAGCAATCGCCAATTGCCCCGGATTCTTATAAATTGGCACTCGAGGAGGTAAAAAACTACCCTTCTGACATATAATCAAAAATAATTCATCCCATCTCGGCTCTAATAGATGACACCCTCATTTCATTTAAAGTTGTATTTTATTTGGATATTACTTTTATTCGAATATTTTTATAATGAAACATATTCTTGGAGGCTATAATAATAATAAATACTCATATGACATAAAGCAATAGTTTTCTATTTATTGTAGAATCCTCTTCAATATTATTCAGGTCAATTTTTACTTTTATTAAAAATATCTAATCCATCGTACTAATGAAGATTTTACAATAAATCGAAGGCTATACAAGGAATTTGAGTTTGTAGTATTTTTGTGGTCTGACCCCTGATTTGGTAAAACCCTTTTTATTAAAAAGAAGGCCGATAAGCTCTGTAAATTTATATTAGTACCTATATAATTAAAGAATTTAAATATTTTTGAATAAAATATTAAATAAAGAAAATCATGAGAGATTGTCATCTACTAAATCCGAAATGTTATCGATAATTTTCACTACGTGTTTGATTGGTTGTATTTATCCCTTCGAGATTCGGACCCCAATAATTACCCTTAACAATTCAGATTTAATAGATGACAATCTATTATTCAGAAATTTTAAGTTTGCTACTAAAGTCAATTTGAACTTTTATATTTGTAGTATACTTGTATATGTTGCAGTAAAAACGCGTTCTTACTAGTTAAAACGCGATTCAATGAATTCCTTTGTGGCAACTAGAGTTTACTAATGTTGGTTGAGTTTAGTTCAAATGTCTAGAATCTTCATTTTTGACCCTCCGCCTCATTTTGGGTGTTTATTTTCATAAAATTTTAAACGAAAATGTCCAAAATTAGAATCAAAGTTGTAGAGTATGTAATTTTTGACATTTTCGTTTAAAATTTTCTGAAAATAAACACCCAAAATGAGGCGGAAGGTCAAAAATGAAGATTCTAGAACTTTGAACCAAACTTAACCAACATCAGTAAACTCTAGTTGCCACAATATTCTTTTTTTATTTTTTTAATGCAATCGAATGCAAGAAGGGGTGCACCAGTAAAGATGTAGCCCCTATGGATCTCGAAAGACCCTTGCATTACCGAAGAGAAGGGAAAGTTGATTAAGAGAGAGGGTGTAGACGTAGGTGTCTATGCACCCTGGTTTTGAAGGTTTGAAGATCATAGGTGCTGGGAAAGATAGAGGCTGGGAGAGAGTTCCAGTTCCTTGAAGTCATGGGGATATATGTATTCGCGAATGAAGTGGTCCGGCACTTTTCCAATTTGACCGCGAAAGAGTGTTGGGAGTCGGCAAAACGTGTGCTGCGTGCAAAGCATGCTTTGGGGGGAATTATTGATTTTATCTCATCAGAGCACCTGCTGTGATAGTATCTATAGAAAAGGGAAAGGGCAGAGACATCTCTTCGATGAGCTAGCGAGTCGAGGGAGTCGGTGAGGGTAGAATCGTCAATTAGCCTGACGGCTCGTTTCTGAATTGCATCAAGGGTAGCAAGAGAATATTTTGAGGCTCCTCTCCACAGATGAGAGCCGTATTCGAGACAGGGGCGGATTTGGGCCTTGTAGATGGTGAGAAGTTGTGGGGGTTTGTAAAATCGCTTGGACCTGAATAAGAAGCCAATCTTCCTTGCTGCAGATTTCGCCACAGAGGAGATGTGTTCATTCCAAGACAGGTCAGATGCGACAGAGACGCCCAACATAGATAGGCTGTCACACATTTTCAGGGTATTCGAATCGAAGTGAATATCAGGGAAATCTCTATTTTCGCGCCTAGAAATTAGACAACATTGAGTCTTATTTGAATTAAAGTTAACTAAATTTTGAGAGCCCCATTTATTCAGTTTGTCTAGGTCGAGAGTAATTGAGGAGGCAATATTGATTCGATTATTCGGGAGAGAGGTTTGCCGTGTAGAGTGCTATCGTCGGCGTAACAATGAGTGGGGTTTGCCGTTTGATCAATAAGGTCGTTTATATAAATAAGGAAGAGTGTGGAGGAGATTACAGAGCCTTGGGGAACACCAGAGTTTGTGGAGAACGATTCAGATGAAAGGGAACCCTTTCTTACTAAAAAACGGGTTTTTACTGCAACAGATATATTATTTTAAAACAATTTCAATTTTTTTTTTAATTTTGGATCTTTTCCCGAAAATAATCCGGCTCGTGCTTAATGAACTTCTTTCATTATTTAATTATAAAAATCGAGAAATATTGCACGTTTTTAATCAACGTGATGTTTTCCCCCTAGAGGAAATTTCATCCATCAGTAACATAAAATACGAACGTGGCATGAACTTCTTTAACCGAGAGTGAAAATATATGTATAATATTTTTAAGACTCCGAATAAAATACTCTGGTGGCATGTAAGAGACAAGCGAACCTTGGAGACAACAACATATTTAAAAAGGACATCAACTTCTATACAACATGAACAACGTGGCAACAACTCAACATTCCGCTATGTCAAGATTCAAGAGAGAAAGAGTGATAAAAAGTTCAAGGCTTTAGCTTTTTTTTTTTTTTTTTTTGTTTACATCATAAGGACACAATAAAGATTGTTAATGGATTTTCAGATAAAATGCGAAAACTTTAAGAAATAATTCAGGACAAAGGAAATATTTTAAGTATAATTAATAAAAGAATTAAAACTATTTATCTTAATAAATAATTAAAAGGGTGCAACAAATTTTTTTGAATTTATTGAGAAAAGAAATGCGTTCGCTTCAAAAATAATTTTATATTTACAAGAAAAAAGTATACTTTCATTTGACAATATTTCGATGGTAAATAATGATGGATTAAAAAATTTTCATCAATTTATTATTAACGCAATTCTCATTTTTTATAGTAAACTATTAAGATATACACCAAACGTCGTAATGGATTTTCAGATAAAATGCGAAAACTTTAAGAAATAATTCAGGACAAAGGAAATATTTTAAGTATAATTAATAAAAGAATTAAAACTATTTATCTTAATAAATAATTAAAAGGGTGCAACAAATTTTTTTGAATTTATTGAGAAAAGAAATGCGTTCGCTTCAAAAATAATTTTATATTTACAAGAAAAAAGTATACTTTCATTTGACAATATTTCGATGGTAAATAATGATGGATTAAAAAAATTTTCATCAATTTATTATTAACGCAATTCTCATTTTTTATAGTAAACTATTAAGATATACACCAAACGTCGTGAATTTATTGATATTAAAATATTAGAAAAATACTTTATGTCTAAAGAAAACCTCCCAGTGGGAATAAATTAGTGTTGTTATAGTCCATTTTGAAAATTTTGTGTTATGGGAACTTAGACTTGAAACAAATTGGAAGTTAAATTTTTAAAATAATATGTTGCAACATTTTAAAAATATAACTTCCAATTCATTTCAAGTCCAAGTTTCCAATAACCAACCAGACACATAAGAACAATACTTTATCCCATAAAGCTTTACTATGCTAAGGATGAAAGTATAAGTATAACAAATTGCATTAATAATAAATTGATGGAAAACTTTTCTGTCAACTGCCTATATTGTAGAATTTTCTTTTGTTTCCTATTGTGATTGGAAATGTTTGAAAGGTTTGGAAGGTGGAAAAAAATTATTAGATTTTTTTCTAACTAAATGCATGATTTCTGATACCAATTATAACTCAAGTATATGGTAAAACGCCTTATAGAGAGTTCATCTTGGGGCCGAAGTATTAGTATTTCTAAAGCAATAAACTGATTATATTTTAGGATTTCTAAGCTTTAAAATTTCTAATTGACAAATGCAGAAAAAATCTTTTTTGGTTGATTTTTTGAAATTTCACTTATTATAGTTAGAAAAAGCTTAAACAAACAAAAAGGTGTTTCAGGAAAAAACTTTTGAAGGAACATTTTACTATATTTAAGGGTCTAGCCCGAACTGCCTGCGACATCTCAATCCCCTCTACAATTTACAAAGTTTAGGGAAAGCTTACTGAGATTTTTAAAAATTTCCACTTTTTCATTCAATAGTTGAAATTAAAAAACAAAATATTAGAAATTGTTTTGTACAAATGTATATAATTGACAATTAAGCAATTTGTAATTTTTACCTACTTTAAAAATTGAATCGAATAGTCTTTATTTGTTCCTTCAATCTCTCTTTGATTTTCTTTCAAAATCCATAATAAGATGTCTAGACATGGCGACCACTTAAAATCTCTCTCCCAGTCTTTAAATCCTTATTGATTAAAGTAAATTAACATGAGATAACTCTCAAACTCTTCATCCATTATAATATTATTCTAGATATTAAGAGAGATGCATTTATAAAACGGCTAAGCTATATATATTAGATAAATAATGCTGGATGAGAAAAAGGGATTATAACATTAGAGCTACTATATATGACATATGTACAAACATTCGCATATTTATTTGAAATGATAATGTTAAAAATGAAATCAACTTCCAAGATAATTCATAGATATTTAGATTATGGGATTTCTGAAATAATTTGTTTTAAAATAAATCTCTCTGATTTGTTTAAACAGGCAATTCTAAGTCAGAGGTATGCATACCAGTTATGGTTCGCGAAGGATCTCTTGTGTTATATGTTTACAGAGGCATTTATTAGAGACTATATATTTTCGAAAGGCTTGATGTGATTTTCAGTCTAATAGAACTGGAATCACATAAAATATTTAATAGCGTTTTAATCACACATGAATTCACTTATTCTAGGAAGAATTTAAAAGTAGTTTATTTTGAAATTATGGTCTCAAATTTTTCGATGTTAGAAGAATAAGATAATACTGCTTTTTATGGAAATATTTCTACGATTTAAGCAACTGTAGAAAAGCTTAAACAGAAACTAGATACTCTTATCAAGGAGGTGCTTGGATTTCGAATTAAATGCTTATCTAATGGCTTCTCAAGCATTTTGACAACTACTCCAGAATAAGATGCCAAAAAGTTATACCTCTTATTTCTCATATTAAACTTTACTACAATAAACACATCAACCATCAAAGCTTTAAATACTAAATTTTTAAAAACAAAATAAATAAATTTATTTTTCTTGTTCTCTATCATTCTTGTGATACCAATTTAATAATAATATTTATAAAAGATTGAACCAAAGAAAAACAAAAAATATATTTTGTTTTTAATAAGTGCATCAATCAAAAGTAAAATAATATCACCTACTTCAATTATTATTTAGCCGAAAAATATGTGAAAATGATATTTTTGTAAAGGTAGTGGAATTTAAAATTTGATTTTGGTAACAAATACGTGACTTTAGAAAGGCTGAGAACTGCTGGCTAACCAGTGGGTTTGTTTAAATATAACCAAAATAAGAATAAAATATTCGCAATAATCTATTAGAATTAGACACAAGAGAATGATGAATTTCAGGGGTGGTCAAAATTTTAGACGTTGGGGGAGACAAAGTTTTTATTAGAATGTAAGTACCTAGGAGTTTTTTAAAAGGACTTTTTAGGTAACTCACTCACAAATATTGGCAACATACACATGTATTTCATCATAATAACAAAATAATCTTATTCCCCAATGTTTATGATAATTTATACTTTTTTAATACATGTATTTGGTTTAATCATTGTGATGCTAAATTGATTTTATTTTGTTAAAAATTCTGTTTCTAGTATTAATTATGTAAATTAATTTAATTAAAATCACGTCAATGAATTTTATGTTGACTTATATAATGATTTTCAACATTTAAGTATTCTCTTTATTTATAATTGCACTTGGATTCTTTCATTTGGCAGGAACATTTCGAATTTTTGTGATTATTTAGCTAGAATATGGGAACATTATTTTGAACATAATTCTACTGGTAAAAAAATATTTATTATTTTTTTATATTCAAATCAGCTCCGAATTTATCACTATAATTTCTCAATGTTGACGTCATCTTCGCGGCCGACTTCTAGAGGCTTCGCGGGCGACTTCTAGAGGACTCACAGTCGACTGGCCGACCGCGATCTATGCCCTAACCACCCCTGATTTATATAAACGGACCGTAAAAAGAAGGGAGAACTTATAAATATAACTAAGCTTTTTTTAACCAAAAATGTTCCCTAAAAATTATAGTAGGAAACATACACCCCTGATCTAAACTTGCCTATATAACAGGGGTAAAACAAAGTCGAAAATTCTTTTTATCCGATTTAAGACTATACTCTGTTATAATTTAGTATCTAAAGAGAATTTATGGTAAATTCTTGGCTGTGTTTTTTATTTGATCTTTCTGTTTGGCATTCAAGCGGGGGTTCGAAATGTGAAGGTCGGCCATGGTTGTTGCTGTGTCATCGGCTTTAGAGTCTGTTGTTTCCGACGACGACTGTCCTTGGAGTCGGGGTCTGCCGACCATGGAAACGCAATGAACCCGTGATCAATGGACCGACAATTGAACTCCAGATCTTCCAACAATTACCTTTAAGTACTTAGGAATGGAATAAAAAATAACAATGGAAATAATAGAAATGGTTCAGTTGTCCAAGAGAGTGAGAAAATAAGACAATTATTTATTCGGATTGGCTAAACTACTCATTAAATGAATCAAAATAGTGTGAATTAATTTTTACAAGAACTTTCTATTGAGTGAACGTTTTTATTTATAACAAAAACATCAATTGGTAAAATAATTGTAATCACAGAGTAATGAAGAAATTAATAAATATATAATTATATTTATATGATCTAGAAAACCTATTCAGGTTAAGCCATTCAAAAAAATTAAGTATAATAATCAATTTGACTTAAAAAACGATGCTCAATTGTTTTACTTTTTTCACTATTGTAATCCCTTTAAAAAATCGAGCTACTTTGTGTATTTAATGGCCGTTATAGCTCTTATATTAATATCAAAGTTTGAAATGGTTGAAATTGAAGAGTCGGTGTTTTTTTTGTCTTTTTCGGCCTTTTTATCGATAAACCAATTTACGATAGTACTTATTATTTTTTTTAAATTAGTCTCTACCCCGGGGTCAGATTTTAGCCGGATTCCTGGAGTCTGATTTGAACCCGGGTTTGCAGGCTGACACGCTACCCCTAGCCTAACCTGACAACCCAAACAGTCGGTGTTTATAAAATATTTAGTAATGAAATTAATTATTTATTAAATCCTGCTGAAATCAAAATGTTAAATGATTTAATCTGAAATTTTTTCTAGATCATATTAATATAATTGAATTTCTTGGCGCATTCACTAGTCAGTGATTACAATGATTTAATCTATACATATTTTGTAAATAAAAACGATCCCCAAGTAAAGTCGCTTTAAAAATTTATTTATTTCATTTAATGAAGAAAATAAATTTTATGAGTAAAGTATTCTTCCTTTTAACCCCTCTTAATCATATCAAAGTAGGATGCAGGAAACACGACTAAGGGCCGGTTGTATGTCGCATAGTAAATGCTTTTTACAACTAACAAAGGGTAAATGGTAAATGGAAAGAAAGTGCCTGTCATCTGATTGGCCACCCCAGTCCCTCCATTTACCATCCACCCCTTGTTAGTTGTTAAAAGCATTTATTTTGCGACATACAACCGGCCCTAAGAATGAGTTGGCTTTATAAGGCAAGAGTAAGCAGTGGTCCTAGACTATCCTAAAACTAACAGACTCACATGATGCTTAATTTTTGAGATCTCTAGGACCTCACAACAATCTTATTCAATTCAAGTGCATGAAAATAAATTAACTTCCGAATTCTTTGCAGTAGATTTAATTCAGTATAAAGTATCATTAACTTTAATAGATTTATTTTTCTCTGGAAATAAATCTTCATTTAAAGTATGATTCATGTTTAATTTACAATTGATTTAAAAAATCATAAATTATAACTTTTTAATGAAGTGGAATGAATCTAATTTTTTTTTTCGATTTCCGCATTTTGTCAAAAAAAGTAGAAAATAATTTCTAAATTAAATAAAATTTTATAGTTATATAGATATGAATTTTTATGATCCATAAGTTTTTTAATACATTAAATAGAAGTATAGTTATATTTCAAATTGGAAGGATATCCCATTTTAATGAGAGGTCGTTTCCTATTATTGGCATATTTCCATTTGATCATAATCAGACAGGAATTTCATAGATGAATAAAATAATATATTTAAAAATAGTCATCCAGTAGAAATTATTTCAAATCTATAGTTGAGGGGAATGGCCTCCTAGATGGGAAAATAAAAAAGCAATGGCGCTTTCAACAACCACCCCCGCCGACATATTTTATAAATATCCAAAGATCAGAGAATTATTTGATCAAATAAACATTTTTTAAAAATATCCAGCCGTAATGTAATCAACGATAAGATAAATTTTTAGAAAAAAAGCATGTATTTCTTGTTATATTTAATAAGTACCTACATTTTTAAGCCTAATTTTTTTGCTATGCACAAAAAATTGAATGGATAATTTAGAATATTCGACTAGACACTATAATTTAAATATCCCAATGGGGGCAAAAAGTTTCTTAAGGCCGATAATAATATTTAGAGAGACAAAGTCGATGGTTCCAATAATACACGAGAGCATTAAATCTTTTAACACCCATTTTGATTATTTAATTTATTAGCACGATCCATAATGAGAATCAAATAAATAAATTATATCTAAAATAGATAATAGATAGGAAATAAAAATAAGTTATCTTATCAATCAATTCCCACAGCCGAATAAATAAGAAGTTACTAAATCAAATTTCATACAAGTCAAAAAAATACTTTTAAAAACAAAATTCTTAAAAAAAAGTGAAATTAATTCAAGTATTGAAAGAAGTGTGAAATCATAGAGCTGTAGCATAAAGCTTGTTAAAGTCTGTAAATACACCATCCCACAGAGAAGTAATTATTTATTTTTTGTTATAAAATTCTTCCTGAACTTAAGTGACTTAATTTTTAAATTATTTTTAAATTGAAAGGTTTTTATAGTCACAAACCAATAAAAGACAATCATTTAACTTTATTATTATTATTTATTTTATTAATTCACTAAACAATTTCGGTCAACACTGGTTGACCATCTTCAGTAGTAAATTTCGTTCAAGATCCGGAAATTGTCACTTTGTATACATAAATCATCCTTTAGCTTACGAGTATTAGCATAGATATTTCACACATTTATACCATTCATTATTATTCTATTATTATTGCTATATATGAATAATATTAATGTGTGAAATATCTATGGTAATTCTCGTAAGTTAAAGATAATTTATGTATACAAAGTGACAATTTCCGGATCTTGAACGAAATTTACTACTGAAGATGGTCAACCAGTGGTGACCGAAACTGTTTAGTGAATTAATAAAATACATAATAATAATTAAATTAAATTATTGTCTTTTATTAGTTTGTGACTATAAAAACCTTTCAATTTAAAAATAATTATTTATTTTTGTCTATAATATCTACAAAAGTAACTATTTTCACCCGGAAGATGACCATTACTGCATGACAATAATGAACGCTTTTATGTTTTGTTTTTGGAGGAGGGAATGCTTTTTGATGTAAGTACTTTTGGGGGGAAAACTTAAAACCTTGAAACGTCTAGATACTACATATATCATAATTCCAATATAGATAAGTTAAGGAAAAATAGATGGAATCCCATATCCAAGAAAGAATAACATCTTGGATAGGGAAATCCAACAAGCGTCAAGCGTATTTTTCAAAGAACTTGTCAATAAAGTGATATTAGCCAATTTAATGGTATGGCACATCAAGTTAAAGATATATAGATAGTATTAAAGTCCAAGAGGTAAAACAATATCTATCTTTTGTGGGTTGTAATTTTAATTTATAATTTTTAATGAGAAATGTGATTTATGCAGTAGAGAGAAGACTGTATGCATTATTTTAAGATGCGTCAACAAAAACAACCTAAGTGCGATAATGGATTAAAAAATTCAAGATAAGAAAGAGCATTATCATTTAGTTCATTATCTAAGCTTTTATTTTCAAATTACAACTTATAAATATTTGAATTACGTACTTAATTTATAAATTTTTTAGGGAATAGGTAAATAAATCCTGTTCTTAATAAATTAAGCATGTTTTTTATTGCGTTTATAATTTTGAAAATAATTTAAAAAAGAAGATAGGAGGGCTTTCAGGAGGAGAATTAATATTATGAACTAGTTTAGACTATCGGAAAATAAATATTAGTTTGTTGGGATAGTTCAAAACCTGTTGAACAACATTTTTCAATTCGAAAATTCTTTCAATAGTTTTGATGATTAGTAGAAATATTAAATAAAGATAGAGCTGCTTTAAAAACATTTCCTCATAATCTTTAGGGCATACAAGCAAATCAAACAGTGAATTATTTAATAATAGTATGTATTTAATGTAAAAACAATAATTATTTATTAGTTCCAGTAGTTTAAGGAACAAAATTATGTTATTATTATAATTATTTAAGCGTATAATATACTTATATTAAAGTAGGTAGTTTGAGGGTCAAATTGAGGATTGGGATTTTTTTAGGTTGAAATTTCCTATTAGGATCTCAAGCACTTCTAAAGGAGACTCTTAGATGTTGATCTATTAGTGAATCTAGTCATTACTTTCTAGTTTTTGCAAAGAGTTTCCTGAGAGGGTTCATGTTGCTTGCTCGAATGAGTTTTTTTTAATGATATTGATGCATGAAGATGTTTTACCAAAAAGATTCAAGACCTGAAGTCTAGGATGAGCACTTCCTTGCAAGATGAAAAATGAGTAGAAGGAGAATTATTGATTTTTTCTTATCAGAGCAAACGCCTTAGTGGTATCTTCTATCTTGTTTAAAAAGGGAAAGAACGTAAACGATTCTACGATGGGCTAGGTTAAGCTCTATCAATAAAATACACTTTAATGCAAACTGAAAAGTACAACAATATCTTGATAAAGTGACCCCGATATATATAAAAATATTCGCAAAGAAATCTTAATCAAAACTCTACTACTTTGGGCAAGAAATCACTTTTAATTATAAAATATTCTTTGTTTTGTTTAATGAATAGTTTAAAAAAAGACCTCAAGTTAAAATAAGTCGATATCAACTTTTGCATCCTGAGAAAAAGAAAAGAGAGGGAATTTTTCAGGGGGAGGATATGAGTCGAAGATATTTGTAGACATAGCTCTTTAATGATTGAAAGTTGTAGGAGTGATGTAAATATGAAAACAGGAAAAGAATATCAGTTTCTGGATAATATTTTTGTTTCATTTATACTGATCAATCGTCTCCTCAAAATGTAATATATAATAAATAAATAATATTACAAATTACTATTATTAATATTTTATTCGTCTCGGATAAGATCTATTTAGTCTGTGATTCTATATGGGGTGGTACTTGTAATAGTAAGTGTTCTATGTGTGTATAGTTCAGTATAAATTACTGTGAGGGCCAGATTATAACTGGTTGAATTTTTGCAGTGAGTGGGATTTAAACTCGGGTTTCCTGCTCCAAGGGCAAGTACGTTACACTCTCGAGGAACCTGTCCTAAAAAAATTAAATTGAAGAAAATAGAAAACTAGTGAGCCCAAAATCAAACAAGGTCTTAGCAATCTAAATACGTGAATTTTGTCACCAGAACTAACTATTTAAGAGCTATCTCACTCGAGTTATTGTGAGCATAGGAAAAATACAGCTGATAAGCAAGCATTTTTGTACGATTTCACTAAGACCATGTGGTCAACAAACAGAAATTAAAATAGAATTTTGTTACCATTTCAATTTAAAAGTAGAATGGGCAAAACTTTTTTGAGATTTTTGAGTGAACTCACTACTGTACCTGATGGGCGCACTGAGTAATTAATTATCAATAATATAGGCCAGGATAAAGTAATTTATGACTATGAAAATCCACAAAAATTGATAATCGCAGTAAAAATCACTGAAAATATCCTCTAATTAATCCAAGAGGTTATATATAATTTTCTTACATGTCAGAAGGATTAAATTCCCCGTGAATTGAATTGTATTCATCGGGAATTAATTAAACACAAGTCTCGAAGGAGAGCTTTTTGAAATAGGCTTCATCAATATCCGAGAAGGGGGATACAAACCTTTTGATAAGTAAGAAAAATTATCCTTAGCGCCTTGGATTAATGAGAGGACATTCTCAGTGATTTTCTCAATTAAATCAAATTCTGAACTATCAGGAAAATGAATTTTTTTAACTTGATCGTTATTTCAAATGAAGAAGACATGTGTGAAGTTGTTAAAATACATTTAACGTTTCAGAACATTTTTTTCCCGAAGAATAAAATTGTTTATTTGATTGATGATGATCTTTGTGATCGCTTTTTGATAGCCTGTGCATTCGCCCTTTCATCCTCGCCTGAAAACACTCGGTGATTGAATTTTCTTCCCCAAATTCACTTATCAATTAATTAACTGTGCGATCTCTGATGAGAGACTTTATTGGGATGTCATCGACATGTGTGCATCAAATAGAAAATCAATGATAAAACCTACAGATAAATAATTATAACACGTTTTAATTAAAAATCAAAAGAAACTAGAGATTAGTGTATTTTAGGATTCTGTACAAACGTAATGACAAACCATATTAGTCGCGCTATAATTTTTGCCTGTAACACCATTGTAGATAATAGACGGAACAAAAGTTGAAATATAGTACATAGAAGTAATATACGGTATTGTTAATAGAATAAGAATAAAAAAAATGGATAAATTCAGTGTGCACTATCAATAACAACTAAAAAATCGATTAGATAGAGGTCTAGTAATATTTACAGTGGAGTGCTCAACTGCGACCCAGCCAAAACCGTAGGTGCTACCGCCGAACACCGATATTTGTAAATATTAAACTTGTCATTAAATTAATATTTTATATAAGGGATGAATGCCGCATTCGTCAAGACACAAACTTTTAGTATTTTGAAATAAATATATTTTCAAGAGAGAACATTTGGCAAATGGTTTCCCAGTCAACACCTTGAGTGCGCCCCGTCAAACAGAAGAGAGCCTCATTGATTTCTCCTAATAATTATTTGTAAAAAAATATTTTCTAACCTACACTATTTAAATCTACTATTACTAATTATAATTTTTCGGAAATCATTATTTCGTCAAGCAGAGGAGAGCCCCATTGATTTCTACTAATAATTGTTTTCTATAACAATTATTTTCTAACCTACACTTTTTAAATTTACTATTGCTAATAATAATTTTTCGGAAATCAGTATTTCATCAAGGAGAGGAGAGCCCCGTGATTTCTCCTAATAATTATTTCTATAAAAATTATTTTCTAACTATTATTATTATTATTATTATTATTATTATAGCCTTTATTTAGTTCAATTTTACATTTAAATTATATTTAATCAAGCAATACATAATAAATTACAACATATTTACAATATATTTATACTTATATTATATTTACAATTGTACAAATTATTATGGAACTAGGCCCCTTAGGGCATAGGCCTCTCCCAATATGTTCCATACTTTTCTATTCCTCGCAGTCCTCATCCAGTCTCTTCCGACTGTCCTGTCCAGTTCATTTGACCATCTATTCGTGCGGCCTTCCTCGGTCCCTGGTTTTCTAACCTATACTTTGATAATAATAATTTTTTGGAAATCAGTATTTCGTCAAGCAGAGGAGAGTCTCATTGATTTCTCCTAATAATTAGTTCTATAAAAATTATTTTCTAACCTATACTTTTTAAATCTACGATTACTAATAATAATTTTTCGGAAAACAATATTTTTATAAACTTTCCTAACTTTTTTCCATCGATTTCAAGAAATCCTATTTGGGTGCTGATTGAGTTTCTTAATATTTAATTGAAAATCGAATTAAATTTCCATAGGATAGAGAGAGATTGGAGAGGGGAGTGAAGATGACTTCCTCTCTTAATTCTTTTTGTAGGAAATCATTTATTATCTCCGGCTGGAAATATAAAATTGATTCGGATTCTAATCAATAGTAAAAGTACAACTACGCTTGGGGTGGTAGATAACAAATATTGATCATGTATTGGATTTTCAAAGCAATTTTCCATTCACTATTTTCTCTCTCTATTTTGTACTTGATCGTTGACTCAGACGGCCATATTCCTGAAGTGGGTCTTTTGTTCCCAAGACTTCTCTTCTGCAGAGCTGTCATTTCAAGTAAAAAGTAGCTGAGTAAAGAATACGACTCGATATCAAGACAAGCAATACTCTTATGTTTGTATTAGTAAAAGTTCATCAAAATTTTTATCTATATCATGTGTTCATAAACTTTTTAGATTAAGCAGAAAATGTGTGAAAAATTTTAACTACTTTCTTAATTGGGTTAGAGTAAAAAAAAACTCCAGGATTTTCCAGGGTTCCGAACAAACGTGAAATGGGCACTAAGGGCCGGTTGTATGTCGCAAAGTAAATGCTTTTTACCACTAACACAGGGTAGATGGTAAATGGAGGGACTGGGATGGCCACTGTCAGTGCCTTGCATCTGATTGGCCATCCCAGTCCCTCCATTTACCATCCACCCTGTGTTAGTGGTAAAAAGCATTTACTTTGCGACATACAACCGGCCCTAAGAGTGTTCTTAGAATGTTTATTGATAGATATGTCTGTCTGTGAGAGCACTGAGCTCGTAAAATAAACGGAATACAAACTTAGATAAGTTATATGTGTTCATTTTATAAATCAAAGAGGTTGTCCTCTGCTTGATGCGAATAAACATATCTATGTATACCCCTTTGATTTCTTCAACAACTCTGCAACTCTCAACAAAACAAATTATTTACAAGTATTCCTCTTACTCAAAATAAAAAATGGTATTATAATTTTAATTGGATGATTATTTTGGGGAGGGTATATTGTGACATTTATCGTAAAGATCTCTTTAAGTTAAAGTGACCAGATGTTTTACAATGAAATGTGGGACTTGAATCTGTATGTATATAATTATTTTATTATCATAAATATTGTAAACCATAATGGAATAATAGCTATAATGGGAGCCCCTGATATTTAGACAACTGATTGGCAGATCCGTTAAGGGTATGTCTAAACAAAGGTGCAAGCCATTTCCCCGAAGCAGATGAAGTTTTGGATCGGTCCTTCGCCAAGCGTGTCTTCAAAGGATCATCAGATAAAGACTACGAAACCCATGGTCTCAATCAAAGTCACAAACTGTAGTATTCATTTAGGTTGAATTTAGCATGGTTTTCATTTAGGTTGAATTTAGCACGGTTTTACAAAAAATATATGGGGTCTCGTCCAGAGACTTGGTAAAAATACAAATAATTAATAAATATACATTTTTTTAATCCACAAGATTGTCCAATGTGATACAATTTGTGAGACATTTTCGACGTGTGACAAGAAGCCCAAATGTGGGGCGTCTGGTCACTTTACTTTAAGTAGAATAAGGTATTTTTAAAAATTTCATTTATCTTTAAGGCGATATAAGAGGACAACAAAGTATGTAACCATTTTTAGACGATTTTTGTACCGAAAGTAATTTTGAAATCAGTTAACATTAGGACAAAACATAGAATATTGTTAAAACACAATTTATGAAGGAGAAATAAGATTTTTGATATTTTGTTAAATTTGATCTTTTTTCTTAACTATATAAACAATTCTAGTGATTTTGGGCTTCACCAGTCAGTAAGTAGGTTACGAAGGTCCCCTGTTGTTTTTATAATGATTTGATTCAGTTTGTTTTTCAGAATAAAATTATTTATCATTTAAGTATTTATCAAAAATTAAAATTATTTTCTTTTGGAGACGGCGTGGTAGAACTCAATGGAGAATTGATGGAAATGTAGCCCGGCAGCCCAAGAATAATGAAAAGTATAAAGTATAATATAAAATATTAGAACCTCATTTTAATTTTCTTAAATATCGACGTTTCGGAGGGTCTTTTTTCTTCTTCGGGGTTTTAAAGGGTTAGAGAAAGAAGCTTGTAACCTGACAAAAAGAAGGTGGTTACAAATTTTTGCTCATTTTCAGACCTGAAGAAGGAGAGGCCCTTTTTAAAAGAATGAAAATGCCGTTCCAATAACTTATTTTATTCTTTTATTATTCTTAGCGTGCCTCTATATCAATTTTCATTTGTTTGCCATAATTTTATAATAAATATTTTCAAATTTAATAAATACAAATATTTATGATTTTAAATTGGTATTTTACTTAGAGTAGCATTTAAAAAAAAAACGGGGTAAAACTCATTAAAAGAGGTTTAAATAAGAGTTTCTAAATCCCCGTCGATATTCGAGTATTACTTGCACTTAACCGTTTTTTCCTATTTTTGTGAAAATCAATGTAAAAGTTTATTTACCTATTACATCCGACATATTTGGTGCCCACATGCATAGCCGTCTCTCTCCCTGCATTAGAATAAAACACGGATTTACTAGCAATGAAACTCATTTTAATTTTCATAAAGAGAAATCCTCATCGAACTTAGTTAAAATGTTATTATCTATTTCATTAAGGAAAAAGACATTTGTACTTAATTGGTTATTTATCTATTTGTCTATTTCCTATTTGAAATTAATGGGATTTCATAATTCTAAAGAATTAATTTAATTTTTATAACAAGTTTAATTAAAATCCTTCTTGTATTCAATGATATTTAATATCATATAATTCAATCAATATACTGTTTTAATTATTTAAATATTAACCAATAATTTTTTTCATTACTCAACTTGATTGACTGTGAATGCATAAAAGGCTTTTTTCTTTATTAAATGCATAGAAAAATTAATGATGTAGAATACATCAAAATGTCATGAACCCTTTATATTTTTTAAGAACTTTCTCTATTATTTGTCCTGTTCCTTTTTCTTATTTCATTTCGCGTTCTAATTCAATTAGTATTATTTTGTTTAGTATAAATCTCAAAATATTATTTTATTATTCAATTTGTTTATTTGTCTAAAATTCATATTTAATTAAGCTTCCCGTAATTAAGTTCGATTCACTTTGGGTTCTTTTAAAATTTGTTATTTAATACTAAGGTTTCACACCGTTCTGCTGTGGCTACACCCTGAGCCACTCAACCGGATCCTGAGTGGGAGGATAGGGGGGATATAAGGGGAGATGTGGAGGCCCCTTTAAAAACAAAAACAAATTAAATTCTAAAGAAGTTTAATTCGCTTCTGTTAGGTTATTTTTTCTTCAGCCGACTCTGTGAATAAAAAACCTATCTTAGCCGAGCAAATGACTCGAAATAAATACAATCGAATCAAAAAACATTTTTACAGCTTTGATAATTGAAAAAAGAAGAAAATAAAACTTTTCCAGGACTCGGCACTGTCTTTACAAATTTTGGTAATTTAGCACTTTCTTTAGTGGAAACTTAATCTTGTCACAAAAATGCTAGCTATTAATACATACTTTAATTTCAGCAAAAGTTCCCTGTTAAACAACTCAATTTTGTTCTACAGTATTTTGCACCCAGAAGCTAAGAAAGCGCAATATCTGATTAGTTCCAAGTGTTGTACTATATTTCACAGCTAAAGTAACTTTCTATGAGCTTTCGTGAGTACCTAAAACTAGACAGGCACACAGAAAAATTATATAATTTTATATTTATTTCTAACCACGATATGCAAAAAATGTATATTTCACTCATTCGTTCCATGTTGGTTAATGTCTCTAAAAATAACTAAAGCAATAGTTTTTAACCACACTATATGCATTTAAATGAATACAGTTAATTATATTTATTCTTATTGAGAAGGTGCAATATCCTTGTAATTGCAGATGACTAATTGAATAATCCTTTCTCTGCATTCTAAATTACAAATTCACTTATGGATTGTAATTCGTTCCCGATTAATTATATGTTGGTGGTTTCCCAACTTGCGAGAGATGGATTGATGTAATAAATGAATGACATTTGGAGTGATTGAAAGGATGCTCGTGAGTTCCGGTCCATCCAGCCCAAGGTGGGAGAAGCTTTCACTTTCGGAGCCCCCCCTGAACATGATCACACGGGAAAGAGAAACGCCCCGGGGGCACAGCAATGGCGCTTTCACTTGGGATGCAACTTTATCATCATACCGAACCTGAGTGACGTCATCGGACACTAAGAAATAAACACAACACCTCCGGAAGTAAATTCAGTGAAAAACCCCTTTCAAGATAAATTGATACACATTCACATTAAAAAAAAAAGGAAATTATTTTAAAAAATTCTGTTATTTGAAGGTATTCAAAGCAATTCTAGTATCTATTAGTATTAATATGAAAAACAAACGGTGAAGGGCAAATTGGGCTCTTATACTGAGGATAGAACTTTAACTTTGTACCTGTTATATTTCCGAAAATACTCAACATAAAAATGGGAAAAATCACCCTCGAATCCAGTTCATGTGCTCTATAAGTGACAAATAATGACGATTTTGATATCCTAGGTATTTTATAAGTAATGATCGTTTTCTTATCTATAAAAAAAAAAAAATTATTTTGCTCAGATATCTATTTCAACAATATATTATCATTTAAGAAAAATTCAAAGCGCCTTAGCAAATACAGGGGAAGGCAATGGACGGATAACGACCCCTGTAGGCGAGAGGATACTCTCCTTAGTAATAGTCAATGCTAGGAATCAACTATGGTACTAGAAGAAGAATTATTATATAATATAAGCAATAAGCAACTACAGTTGAAAAGTGTTCATAGAGTCATCTAGTAGCTAAAATTATAAGGTTTTCGATTTAGTAGTATATCTAGAATCTATTATTTATAATAATTTGAAAGTTTATAATAGGAAAATAAGGACAAGTTTTTATGTGTGACTTTTTTATTTATCAGCCAACGTTTCGTCGACTTTGCCGACTTCTTCAGGGGTTCTTGACTATTTGAAGCCCTAAAGAAGTCGGCAAAGTCGAGGAAACGTTGGCTGATAAATAAAAGTCACAGATAAAAACTTGATTTATTTTTCTATTATAAACCTTCAAATCAATACAAATTATGGACGGAAATGATAATAATATATTTTATCCTACATGTTTAAAAAATTTAATTTTCAAATCGAAAATATAGCTCAATTAAATGCCCTTTATCTGAACTATACTCCAGCTAGTGGAATACGTCACACAGATTCTGAAATGAAATTAGCGTAGTGTTAATTTAAAATTTTTATTTTTCGGCACGTAAGTTACATCGATTAATGACCTAACTTTAAAAAACATTAGCATTCGACTCGTAGAGTTGCTGCAGTTAAGTAGGTAGTTAAAATTCTGTTATTATTTTGTTTCGCGAGTTTGGATCATGTATGGGGGTCCATACTTGGTGGGAAACAAGAGGTATTATCTGTCAAAAAACACATGAACTTGGTTTATTTAATAAAAAAAGGAAATTTGTTTATTTATACAGGCGTTTGAGACTCCATCTGTGGATGAATTTCAACGTACTTTTTCACGCCGAAGCATTTTAGCAAGCTAGCCAAGCAAAACCATTCTATGGTACATCTCCATGTACTTGTACAGGCAGTATAATTCAATTTTTGCAGATGTGGGATAAAAAAAGAAATGATTTAATAAAAAAACAAACAAACAAATACTTGCATCAATCCATCGAAAACAAGATAAATCCTCCTGGAGATATAAAAATTGATAAAGTGTTAAAATATATATTTATATAGTTAGTTATATCTTAAAAACAATTTCGCTTTTAATTCTCAATTGCCACTTCATTGCTATTGTATATATATATATATATATATATATATATATATTTATATATATTTGAAATGAAAAGGGTTTTCTTTCACCAGTCAACACACCCTCGTTTATATTGTTTTTTGAAACGAATGGGCTTTTCTCTCCGGGATATTATTGGGGTGGAACCCGTCTGTGGGTGTCGAGAGTAAGCGCAAAGACCTTGACACGCCCTTGAACCCTTTCGGCCGCCCTCCATTCCCCAGAAAAGAAGGCGGCAAAAAGAGAGGGTCATTTCGGGTGAAAAGAAAAAAATTGATGCTAATGGAGATATTAAAGATAAAAAACACCTGATGGAAAAAAAAAGAAAACGATGATAATTACGATGTTCTTAAAAGCTAACGAGAATGAATGAATAACATTTTTAGATTAGAAACTATTTAGAAATTCGAAATTCTTCGGTTTGTAATCTCCTTAAATAAGATCCATCAATCATTTCCTTTATTAATGAGTGACGTAGTCTACGCAAATCTATAAGCCTATTGTTCATTCATGATATTAAACAAAGAATTTATTTATAAAAATAGTATGAGAGAGAGAATATACTCAAAGAAACTAGTAAAATTAGAAATGTTTGCAAATAAAAAATTAATTAAAAAAAAAAATATATATTTATGAAATTTCTTGAAACTATGCATACTTTTTTTCATACAGGAATAACAACATGCTAAGGGTGAAAACATATACGAGGGAGCAAATAAGTGAGTAAAGAGGCTAAAACAAAATTAATGTATCACCTAGAATCAGTGCCTTAACTAGCCTTTTATGCGCCCGGTGTGAGCTTCTATAACTGCCCTTGAAAAAAAAGTATAGGTAATTGGTAGAATTTTGAATAAGTATCTATATATAAATTAGGTAAAAAAAACAACGTTTTTTCGAAAATATTAGCCAAAATACAAAACAAAACTTGGTCCTGGTCTGGTCATTTCTGCGCCCCTCCAGGGCCTGCGCCCTAGTTACGGCACTGCCTAGAATTTACACTACCAACTTATCAATTAAAACAAAATTCTAATCTCAGCGTGATCTTACAAAGTGAAGTTATTTAGGAACTAAAATTCATAGAAGTTTGTTTTAGCCCCTTGGTTCACTTCTTTGGTCTAGGCTATATTTTCACCCATAGGTATCTAAAAATTAAAATAAAAAAAAAAAAAATACGACCAAATATAACTTGCCCTCTTCAAAAAAGTATTATTATTAGACATTATTATTATTTTAATTAATTAATTTATTTTTTAATCTTCCCATCCCTGTTGGAAGGTCTACTTTTGGAGGATTTGTCAAATTTTCACATATCTATAGATACCTTTTTAAATTCAAATTAGGATTAATCAATTTCAAAATGAAATTAATTAAATTAGAAATAAATAGCTCCAATTTGAATTTGATTAATCCAGTTTCGAATTTGATTATTCCCAATTTGAAATTGAAAAGGTATAGCTTTCTCGAGTTTTATGAGATAGTCAGTTGTGACGTACTGATAGACAGAGGATAAAGCGAGACCGAAAATGGTAATAGAAAATGGTAAATATTTAATCTCGGTGTGTCATATTTGGTAATCAAATTTATGTACAATTAGATTATAATTTTAAATGAAATTAAACTCTTGTATTTATTTAGCATGCATTAAATTAAACATAACCAAATTAGTGAATAATAATCATAATGAAAACACAAGAGTTGAATTTGTTTTTGACGCTTTGCTCCCTAATTTTCTCTACTTCATTATATTTTCAGCCTAATGCACTTTTTAAAAATAAAAGTAGCTTTCAGCTTAGGATTTAGAGCCGAAATCGGGTTGGCCTCGTAGATTTCACAAAACGTGTAAAAAATATTTTATCATTGTAGTTTTAGTTAACTCAAATGATTTAAAGTTTTTAAAAGTTTTCCAGTGACAGAAATTTAACATTTCTGCCTCCACTATTAGCAAAATCTAATTTCGGCCATTACCACAAAAAACCATCATTTTTTTCTCTGGGATATTAAATTTCAAAAATTCTTTTTTTTTTTGCTCTTCGGCCTTTCTAGCCATAAGCTAATTTACGATACTTATTATTATTATTATTTTTTTTTAAATTTGTCTCTACCCAGGTATCAGATTTTAGAGGATGCCTCGAATCGGATTCGAACCCGGGTCCCCTTGGTTAGCAGGCTGGTAAGCTAACCTCTAGTCTAACCCAGCCCCCTTCAAAAATTCTTAATTTAAAAAAACGTAAGAAAGTTCAGACAAAGAGGATTTGGGCCGACTATAATTCTGGCCCCCTCACCCCGAATTATTAAAAAAAACGCATATTTAAAAAAGTGTTAATTTATTTCAATACTATAAGTGCAGATTTTCCGATTAAAAGTGTAAAAGTAATAATAATGATAGCTTGATAGCCTCGGAAGCTCTTACAAAGAGTCAGCCTTTCGATGAAAATTTCCAACACATTTTCACATAATTATTTCATCAATAGCAGTTTGAATATTATCCTTAACAGCTTGGAACGTTATACGATAATAAAAATGAACAAAATTAGTTTTTAAATATGAAATATGGTTCTATAATAAAACGCAAAATATAATTTCATTTTTTTAATAACTGGCTAATTTTTTTGTTTTTTAAAATAAATTAACACAAACATTTGATTCCCAGGAGTTGGTGGTTTATTTTTTTATTATTGTTATATTTAATGATATCCTTCCTTTTCGAAAAATTCTTTAGTTGTCTCTTAATTATCTTTTGCAAAAAGATTAATTGGGATTTATTAAAGTAAAAAAAGAATTTTTAGAAGAATTAAATAGAAAGATTACTACAATACTCTTATAAAAAGATAATAGCTTTTAAATACATGTATACCTTCTAAGCGAGTGGAATTCGCATATCAACGCTTTATGCTTGAATTTTTTGACTAGATAATTATTCATTTTTTATAGTGATGTACTCAAAATAAAAAAAATAAAAAAATTTCTTGAAAAAAAAAACGTTCTACCATAAATCATTTTACTTTAAAACTATCAAGTGCTTTCTTTTGCTGTGTATATAAATTATTTTATCATTATTAGAAAATAAATTAAACTTAAATACATTTAAATAGCCTCGGGAAATATTATACTATATGTTCATTTAACTAAAGGGTATGACATTAGAGAGAATTTTCAAGAAATTTTCCTTTATATTGGCAGAGTTTAATCCTGTGCTATCAAAGTCATATACCCTTAAGGGGTAGAGCCTTTGAATTTCCTTGAAGAGAGATACATGTTACAACTCCTTGTGTCTCATTGAATTAATTTAATTAAGAGGCAACCAACACAAATGTAATTGCGAGGTTGTATTAAACAATGCCTTAACTAGTTTTTCTAGATTTTATTTTTGAGCTCTTTATTTATACGCAAATATTTTTATTTTTTGAAAAAATATAAAACAATTTTATTTTTTTAAGAAATTATATTTCATTTATAATATTAAGATTTCTGAAAAAACTAAATTTTTATTTTTCTACGACAAATGAAGATTTTCAAAGCGACTAGTGATTTCTCTGTTTTCAAAGTTTTTTAGAAAGTTATTTTCTTATAAAATTTTTTAAGAAATTATATTTTTTATGGATACCTATTAATTTCATTTAATTAAAAAAGTAATATTTTAAGAGAAATTTTATTTTTTATGTGTTAAAATTAAAGAAGTGGCGGACCACGGGTAACTTTTAAATTTTTATCTAAAAATATCGAAATATAGTTATGTAATGGGGTTTGTTTTTCTTAGAATTATTTTTTTTAGTGATTTTAGTGATAGTTTTTGTAATTAATTTGTATAAAAGTAAAATCTCCAGTAAAAATGAATTTTGATTTTTGAGCTGAAATTAAGATTTTGCTAGGTGATTTTTTTTTAATCTTATTCGATATCGTTTTGAGAAATTATATAATTTATCGAGGGGTGAACCGCGACCTAATATCGTGTACACCACACCTACTTCCACTTAGACTTTCACTTCCAAATATTTCGAAAAAATTCCAGTACTTTAAATACTAAAATACTAAAATAATTCCACATAATTCCAAAGATGTGTACAGTTGTACAGTTAATTTCAATCGCGGTTCACCCTTCGTAATTTATTAATTTTAAAAAGTAGAAAAAAGTAAATCCCCCTGAAGAAAATAACGATTGTTTTTATTTCGTCAAAATCGAATAATTTTTCACCTTATTTGCAAAATGTTACAAAATCCTCTAAAGCATAAAAAATATTAATTTATTTGTCAGTTAAATTTGAAGTCACGCTTCGTCTTGAACTGCTGTTTACTTGTACATCTTTCTATATACGGCACTGCTGTAATAAGTCAATAGCTCATTCATTCCAATTTGTTTACCTTTGTCTGACATTCACCCACCAACTAAACACGTCACTTCCGAGACCTATAGGATCAACATATAGTACATAATACTTTTCAAAATCATAGTACTACTGAAATCGGTACGAGTTAAAAGTATAAGATTATACATATGTTTAAAATTCTAGTCAATAAATTATTGATAAATATAGAATGAACTATTTTCTTATTATATTAATTATATATCTTCTATTGATTTCAGCGGAAACTCAATTTCAATGTATAGTTCAAGTTTCGGGGTCGTCAGTTATTTTCCCAGAAGACTAAATTAGAAAATTTAGGCAACTCGAGTGCACGCTCAGTCAAGTTCCGGTTATGTTTTCCTTTTAAAAAACGACATAACACTATGAGATCATCTTCATATTTGTATACGTAAGTACACAATTCTTAGACTTTGAAATGTTAACTTACGAAAAAAATCATAAATATCTTTGGCTATTTAAATGTACTTATTCTGACTAATTATGTTATGTACAAATAACAGGAAGTTTTTTCTCTCTCTTTCACAAGTCATAATTAAGCTTGTTAAAATTCCATAAATATTGTTTTTTTTCTTAAAAAGTTAGATTTTTTTATTTATTCTCTATTATATTCTAGAAACTTTTTAATTAAATTGTGGTAATTTATTTTGAATCAAGCTGATTTGAATTTCCATACATACCCCTTTTCAAGAGGATGCTGGAACAAAATAAGTAATCTTGCTATCCCCAGTAGGATTTATCTATCTATATAAAGCCTTATGTAAATATCGAATGCCTGGCTGAGTTTGTTTGCTTCTTAAAGAGAGTGAGAGAGAGAGAGAGGGTCATTGCCTTGCATGCCTCGCCTCTTCTCCAAATCGGACCAAGAGCCGATTACTCGTGGATAAAAATTACTAACAAAATAGTCAAAGAATTTGTGTATACCATTATATTCATTTGACCTTTGATCAAAAATCATGTAAGTGATTGAAAAAAATCATAATTATTCTAGTGGAGATGTCAGAAATGTTAGATTAATGTTTTGTAGACGTAAACTACCGTATGTTGAGAAAAATTGAACCTTAGTGATTTGGAAGTTGTGTGAGCAACCTACTATATAAATTAACAAAGTTATAATGGATATTATAGTATTCGATTTCCATAAACCAATGGCTGGTAACCCTTTCAGAAAAACAGTTAATACTGCATAGTTTGTCAACAATTTCATATTGTCTACAACGTCCCATTCTAGTATCTAGAAAGAAGAAAAAGAAAAAGTGAAGTATAGAATCTGTTTTACTAGCCAAGATACAAATAAAGTACTGAATTTCATCTAAAGAAATTAAGAAGTTTTTATTTCTTGTATCTCCCCAGGTATAATATAGTCTTATAGAGATTATGAGTTAAGAATAAAAATGCTGATCTGTATATAATATAGATATGTTAGTCTGATTATGTTACTACGTCCCGTTCTCAAATAGCAATTTCTCAACTCCACTATACTGAGAAAAGAAAATCAAGGCCTTTGAAATGTGGTCTTATAAGAGAACAAATGGGTAAATAGAGTTACAAATGAAAAAGTCATCGAGAAAAGAGAACTTTGTAGAAGAATTTGAGGCAGAAAAGAACTCAGTTTATGGAACGCAAAGTGAGGGATATTTTGGAAGATAGTAGGAAAAGAAAGGAGACTTTTTGAAAAGTAAAAGAATGGGATAGTCAAATAAAAGCTAGTTCTTGGGGTAGTTAGCGCCCTGGTGGAAGCTAAAATTTGCTGCCGGAAGAAATAATAAATAAACAAGGATACTGCGGAAAATGTATTAAAGAAAATTAGTAAGTACATTTGTTCGATTTGTTTGTTCAGTACGAACTAAAATAACATAAAATAGCAAAACGTAGGGGTAGTAGAAAGGTACTTCTAGTTTAAAATTTATTCTCTGCCCTTGCGAGCGTTCTTGCATCAAACCAGTACTAGGACTGACTACTCGATGATATTGGTGATGCCCTTATGGGACCATGGACGTTATGCGGCGCATACCTGTAGTTTGATTTTGATTTTGATATGTATTCCTGTATCTACACTTTGGAAGTATGTAGGAATATTAGAGGAGATAGAGAGGTTTTAACTCCCACCAATCCATTGGAGTGAAAGTAACACTACTGAGATTGGGATGGCTGTAAAAAGCCAAGAGATTAATAATTTCGATTATTATTTAATCAGAGATATTAATTTTTTAATAGTATTATTCAGGAAGTAGATCGATATTTAGTTATAACTTAAAAATAAAGATTATATAAGTTGATTGCATTGATTATCAATTTCAAGCATATAAATATTATATGCTGTATCATATTTAAAAATAATCTTCTAAAAAAAATCACTGGTTTGATATTAATTTGTTATCAAATATAAACACTAAAATTAGATCAATGTTATTCGTTAAATCGTTATGCACATCATTCATATACTCGTATATATTACATAGAATAACTTTTCAAAAGTTTACAGAGTGTAAAAATGATTCGCTTAATCAAATACCTATAGATTTTGCGAAAGAAATAATGATAAAAAAAAGATAAATTACAGTTAATACACAGATAGCTAAATCATAATTAAAATCTTAATCATTATTATTCTTGAGATAATTTCGTAAGGAATGTTGATTTCCTATAAATTAAACCATGAAATAATTTTATGGCGCATTAAAAGAAAAAAAAAAAAAAAAGAGAAAGGAGAAAATGCAGTTGCATTTGAAAAGCTCAAATTAAAATTATCAATGTGAAATCTAGACTAAAAATTCTTCTGACAAACTTTAGATTGTTTTTTTGAATTGAAGTAGTTTTAAATATCATGAACAAGTCATGCTCTATATAAGAAAAAAAAACGTTGGATTATGGATAATCATGCTGATATTTATTTCTATGGAAAATTATTATAAGCAATAAGTTCACAGCAAAATGCACATTTTTTAAGCGAAAACTGATGAAAAAATAATAATTAAATTTATCATAGAAATTTCAGATATTCAAAAACATTAAACATTATAATTGTCTATTTATACCTATTATTATAAGTAACCTTTTAATAGATTCTTAAGAAAACTCTTTTTAGACATTAAATCAATCAAATGTTTTATTAAGTAATTTTAAAACGATGTTCCAAGCTAGTTAGTTATTCATTTCAAAGAAAAAATATTTAATATTTAAATGGAAAAAAAAGAAGAAAATCAATTTTAGGTATCCTCTACTCACAGTCTATATTAGAGACAATTCTTTAGACCTCTTCACCTTTTGAAGAAAAAACAAATCAATTTTGCGGTTTGTTCATTAGATTATTGAAAGGTCTTTTCAGATAAGAAGATCCATGATGAAAATGGAAAATTCACAAAGAGAAACAAAGAGGTTGTCCTCTGCATGATGCAAACAAACATACACACCTATATATCGAAATGATATATCTGTATATATATATATTATTTATTTGTTTGAGACTATAGTTTCGAAGATTTGGTCTTCATCATCAGTCTTTTTTAATTATAAATATTGACTCCATGAAAAACAATATTTATAATTAAAAAAGACTGAAATTCTAAACTGGCTATCAGCTAAGAAACATCAAATTTTCAATATCCATACAGTATTGACTCCATGAAAAAAAATATTTATAATTAAAAAAGACTGATGATGAAGACCAAGTCTTCGAAACTATAGTCTCAAACAAATAAATAATATATATATATCATTTCGATATATAGGTGTGTATGTTTATTTGCATCAAGCAGAGGACACGCTCTTTGTTTCTCTTTGTGAATCAACAACTCTTCTACTCTCGGCAAAACAAAAACTTTTCAATTAAAATGGAAAATGTTTTAAAATTTTATATTTAAATATAATTAATAAGAGGTGTTAATTTTTGGATATAATGAGTGTCATCCATTTTAGGAATCGAAAGGATGGAATAAGAGTTCAGCCTGACTCAGATTTGTATATTTGAAATCACTGCATCATAAACACTTCAAAAATGCTCTAGAAGTAACATCCGGAGCTTTAACTTAATATTATTAGAAAATTTCATAAACCCCATTGCGTTTTTCACATATTTTTTAAGTGGAGAATCCAGAATGTATATAGGTACCGTATATTATTAAAAATATTCACGAAACTATTCATACACAGTTAAAAGTGCCATCTAGTCGTGACGTCATCTTTGTACACTATCGGCCGAACGATGCCTCTAGTAGGACTCGAATTAAATACTTAATAATTTATAATTTTTTTATCACATTACACGATTGCATTTTTGACTTCTTTAATCCTTTTTAGGGTTTCAAGAATTAATTTGATATAAGTTTTAGTATAATTTCTAACTTTTTATTAATAAATAATGAATTAAACAAAAAACATGTTTTATGAAAAGCTTCTAAAATTTTTTTGGAATATGATAAAAACTTCATCAAATCAGAGACATTTATTAACATAACATAATTTAATAATTTTATTGATAAAGGCGCTGATGGCTCAATACAGCATCTAATTATTAATAATTTTAAATATAATACAACATAAGATAATGTGGCCAATGAAGATTTTGTTTCTTTTATGAACGCATTTTTTTTATCAAAACTAAAATTTAGGTTTTTTCCAAAATCTTTATGAATTTTCGAATCATAATAAATTTTAAATGATTTTAAGATGATATCTATTTCGGAAATACTCCTGGATCATGGTCATCCAGTTGTTTGTTATCAACGTCTAAAAAATAAAAATTTCAACATATTTTAAACATGGATTATTTTTGTTTAATCTTCCATTTTTTATTCTTATCATTGAATTTATTCTAAGAAGTGTGGATGAATCTGATCATGTTTCTTTCAAATGAATATTCCCAATGCGTGACTTAACATTTAACCTTTGATAATATTTAAAGATTACAAAAAAAAAAAAATATGAATCGAAGGCAATTTTATGTAAATTTGGTTACTAATTATCTTGTCATATTATTATTACACAGTCATCCGATTTACATCTTTTTTTAATACTCTTAATTAGATAGGTGTTTTTATTTGATAAGTATTGGACGTTTTGCATATCAATTGAACTCCTCCATTCCATTCTTTATCTGCAAATAGGCCATTGGTGAAAAGGTCAAATGAGGACAGAGCATATCATTTAGGACAACAAAATCAAACAATAGTAAGTAAAATTTGCATGAATTATACGAAATAATTTCCGATTGCGATATATATTTGTGTTAATTGGTTTTAAATAAGTGTAAAAAAATATGTAGAAATATTTTCATTATATTTTTAAACGATTATTTTTTAATGTCTATTAATTACCATTTCAATAAAATGTCCAGTATAATCTATTGATTCTATTGTAATAAGCTTCATATGAGACAGCAAAATTAGATGAGAAATATTTTTAATTTAAATATAAATGGGGTTTATTTAATATACTAGGATGAATTTGAATTTCATTTGTGTATTATTTTCAATTACGGAAATTTTCCAGAGACTAAAGAAAATTATTGAATTTATCTATGTAATTTATTTTCCTATCACCTTCGAATACTTGTCAATTTTGACTTGTATCAATATTGCTTTGAGCTTCAGTGTGTGTTTGTGTGTAAATGGCATAGAAGGGGATTGTATTCGATTAAACTTGTATATAGTAGTGTGCGTAGAACTAAACCTGAGTCCTTGGATTGAAGGCTCGAACGTTACGAGCTCGATTAACCGACATTGTTATTCTTTAATTCGACTTAATGCACTGATACAGTACTCGAGCATATTGAGCTTACGCAGTTGACATTGCTACTGAGAAATTTCAAAGTACGCCAGAGTTCGGAGTCTGTGCATTAAGTCGAATTTACTTTCAATAAAACACTCAAATATTCATTGAAATAGCAGGATGAATAACTTTCAAAATAATTGAAATATTTTTAAAAAAGATTTAACGTAAAACAATGGGATAGATTTATATAATAAAATTTCTAAAAATATGAAGGATAAAGATATTTAAATGAAAAACAAATAAATAATCATAGTTATATTATAATTTTTTTTTAATAAATAAGTACAATAGAAGAGATTTCGAAATATATATTGTTTTTGCACTATTTTCTTCAATAACTTTGAACAATAATTGTTTTTTTTATGAAATGTAGAAATATGATTGATGTGACAGTTGATCATGTGATAGTTGAAAAAGAAGACATCCGTTTTCCTGTAGTTCTTTTTTATTTCAGTATATGCACTAGGTTCAAAATCATCAGAAAGAGAATAATAGACTAAGTAGAAGTGATTGCCAAATTACTAAAAATTGCAGAAAGCGTACAGAGGCATAAACATTTAATCTTTTAAATTATTTCTTTCTAAAAATAATCCTTTCAATATTTTACCAGAAAGGGATAAATGTATTTTATCTTTAGAAAAGTTTCTATTTCCCATCGTATGCTTAGCCCCTTAGAGATAGTCAACCGGACATACGCATACGTACTACCCTTTCAGATAACAAAAGACTGCTTGGCCCTCGGATAATATATAAGATAATCCTTCTATTATATATATTTACACAAATTTCTAATATTATAATACAAACATGTGAATATATATTAATAAGCGTGAAAAAAAGAGTGAGAATTAATTTTAAAAGCTACTATGGAAATTATTATTATTAGATAATATATTATCAATATTGCTAATTATATTAATGAGATACAGATTGCTATCCATGCGTTCGGCTTTAATCTAATACTTGTTAATAAAGGCATAAGCACAAGCTAATTATTATCTTTTAAAGTCATTTAAAAAATTATCACAATAAACACGAATATATTAAAACATTTAATTTAAAAGCGTTAGTTTTAATAAAATTTAGTTATGAATATAAAATACAGGGTGATATATTTCTGAGTTTCAGTATGAGGATTTTGCTTATTTATTATTATAATATATAGAGCATAAGCTCAAATTCGGAATACAGATTTGATTTCAATTTAAAGGTTTTTCGAAAAGTTCAAACAAGAAAAAAATTACAAATTGTATTTTCGTATATTATAAATTAGCTATCAAATTTATTCACATTTTTCAAATGTGAAATTCCACTTCAAATTTTTATTGTGCGTTTCAAAATCTTATTAGATTTGTTTAACCTGATTAATTTATGTATTTTGAAATATTAACTCTACCGTTTTTTTTGAAGCAGCTTTTCCGAATTCGACCTAATCGCTATCTATTATAATTGAGATGTCCAACTTTAGTTGTTTATTTTATTTCAAAATTTAAATCAGGGTGGTTTCGCAAAATCACTGAGGATTGAAAATTATTTATCAAAAGAAAGTTGCATAATTTGATTCAAAAGATAGCCTGTCGAGTTCAGAATAAAAAAATGATAGTTTAGCAAATATCAATTGAAAATATCTTAAATACTCCTTTTATATTGCATTATTATTATTATTTCAAATTTTATTTTGTAATCTGTTTGAAGAGGATTGTATTTAATCTTGAATCTTATTTTGAATGGTTTGCTTGTTGCTACATCAGGTTCTTTTCATCAATTTCCTCATCACATTCACAATCCCCTTTTCACTTTCTTTAAAACAACTATATCATATTACTAATTTTTTATTTTTTTCCATAGAAAGCAAAATAAAGTATATGTTAAAGATAAAATTACCTCTTTGCGAGGGAATATGAGATGTTGGCATTTTATTACGTAACTTTAAAAACAGGACAATAAAATTACTTTCTTTTTAAGGAATTACGGAATTTGTACTATCTTTTCTATGTTGTTAATCGAATGAACTTTTTACCCCATATATCTTGATCTATTTTATTTATTTTTTGTTAAAGGATAGTTGGCACCATAGCTCATTGCTAAATGCGTCTACATAACATAGACATTCTCACAGACTTCAGTAATCGTTGGCATTACTTATTTCTCTTTCAGTCATTTCACTCTCATCTCTCATTTTACCCTGGAAATTTTTTTACTGATTCATCCTTGGCAGCGCATATTAGTAGTACTGAAAATATGTCATTTTTTGTTTCGGAAGTAAGTTGATTCTAAAAGTATATTTCTGTGTGCCCCTTCACCTTCTTTTAGTGCTCTAATTACTTTTAATTAATTTAAGAATATCTGCTAAACAAATTTTTAATTTAAAATCTGAAAATTGCGTCATAAATTAGCTTCAAGTGTTTGCAACATGGTGTGGGATCCTCAGAACTCTAAACTTTTATTTTATCAATTGTTTATTTTCATTAATTGATAAAATTGTTTATATGATTATAACATTCATACGTATTAGTCTGTGAATAGGAAACACCCAAATAAAGAATGTCAAATTCTGTGAATTTCGAAAGATAAATAAGCAAATTAAAGGAATCGTAGGGAGTTGTCCAACTCCCTACGATTCCTTTAATTATTAATCATGGACACGAATAATGAAATATAAATAAGCAAATTTTCCCATATGCACGACGATAGTCAGGTAGCAATTTGAATAAAATCTTTTTTAGTAGGAGCGAATTCGGCTGAAAACTCTCTGGAGTGATTCATCTGGAAGTTATAAAGCTAGAAAGAAGCTCCTAAATTTTATTAATTCATCATTTTTGATATATGAACATTTTGGCACCAGAATTAACTTTCTAAAATCTTATATTAATTATTTTTCTCCACTTTGAGTGATTCCATCACATATAGCGAATAAGTAAAGAAATAAAAAAAAAAAATTTTTTGAATGAATTCAATACGATTGCCGAGTAGTTTACTTGACTAAGACGAAGAAAATATATAGATATATTTTTATTATTAATAAAAATAAAAATATGTATGAACATTATAATATTTAACAATATTGAAGAAAAAAAATGTATGTTAGCTAGACATTCAACTGGGCCACAATTTTGACTTTTCTAATCCCAAAATTTTAGATGAAGAATAGAATTTAGAAAAAAGATTAATTTTGGAAAAGATCGAAATAGTAAACAACAAATTTAAAGTTTCTTTTTGCCGAGAGTAGCAAAATTTTTATAAATTAAAGGAGACAATAAAAGAGGGTGTCTTCAGGTGGAAAAATAATTTTTTTTATTTATAACGAGGCTATAGTTTCGAATGCTTTGTCCTCTTCCTCAGTCTATTACAAGTGATTCACAGGAATTGATGTGTGAAACAAAGGGTCAGATATGGACTGTTTTTATAATTTTTATCAAAAACTTTTAGAGAAAAAATTGATAATGAGAGAAATTCTCCCGAAACGTTTGGAGTTTTAATAAAGGTTTGACGATTGTTTTTTTATAAAATATTTGTATTTATTTATAACGTTAATAAAAATTGATCCCTAGAAGTGGATATGGTAAACTAGCAAACTATGAATATTGCATTAAAGGAAATTACCTGGAAAGAAACTTCGATTTTGGTGATGATTAATATTTCAACGTCAATCGAATTTATTCGTATGACATAATATTAATCATAGCTCTCTGGGTAATGGCAAAATTCCACTTTCATAGAAAACCGATAGAGCTAGGTGAAAAATTGTTCGAGTTGATTGGATTCTGGTGAAATGACCCTGTGAGGTCCTTGACGAGGCTAATGGCCCTCCATCTAGATGGCCTTGCCCCCCCCCCCCCCCCCCCCCGAGCAGAAAGAACATCAATTCAAAGATTATTTTACACAATTCTATAATTGTTTCCCTTTAATAAAAAGACAATTAAATATTAAATATCTCGTTACTTTAAAATTTATGTTTATTAGATATAGCAAAAAATATATTTATGGATAGGTACCTGGGGTTTAGGTATATCAAAAAATGTTCAGAAAAGCCCGGTCCACTTTTAACTGCTTAGATATCTGAACGTGCCAAAGTCTCCAAAGACCGGTTCATCCACACGCACAGTTAACTGCGCAGACAAATGTCAGAAGCCGAAATTGAAATGCTAAAAGGCGTCACGTCTAGACGACACAGTCGAGACTATGTTTGAGCACGTAAAAACTGTGCGAGGGCAAAAGTTTATGACCTGAAGGCCAACGTTTTAAATTAAAAAATTATAAGTTTTAGTATCTTTCAAAATGATTTATTACATACAACAGAAATAGTAGGGAATTGGATAACATTAAAAAGATAGACCCTTTTTTAAATTGCCCAGACGTTTCGTCAATCTATTTTTTACTTCCTCAGTGACTCATTGCTAAAAAAACAATTTTTAGGTAGACAAAGAGTGATAAAATGAGCAACTGAGGTATTCAAAATAAATTGACGAAATGACTGGGCCATTTAAAAAAAGCTCTATGTTATTAATTTTATCCAATTCCCTACTATTCCTTTTATAAATATACTATGGATACGAATGAAGTAAAATTTATTTATTATTTGGTAAGCCCGGCTTAGTGGACTGTATGTTCTATTAAATTTAGTCGATTTTTTTTCTGATTCGGGTTAATAAAAACGTGGATAAAATAATTTATTCAACGATAATTTTTCTCTGTTTATCTGGATTCCGATAATCACGATATCACAAAAACAGAAAATCGTTAGAAAAAATAAGTATTATTATTTTGATTAGTTATGTCCATCGATTAAATTATTAATGTTGTTATCGGGAAATAAAGACTATATTTTTATGCAGATAATTTATGTTTTATTGCCAATGTTTCGTCAACTTTGTTGACTTCTTCAGGGCTATATCGTTCGGCAATGTTAGGATATCTGATACGTAGATTATACTTTCGTAAACAGAGTAGTTTACAATTTGGCACAACCAAATATCATAGACTTATTATAATTAAAACTTAAATTAATATAATACTTATTATTAAAGTTGTTATCCGGAAAGGACTATATTTTGTATGCAGATAATTTATATTTTATTGCCAACGTTTGGTCAACCTTGTTGACCTCTTCAGGGCTCAAATAGTTAACTTCCCTGCATATTTGTCATTTTTATAATTATTCTTTCTTAGTAAACATAACAAGGCAAGTCATCAACATAAATCAGATTAAAAATTAAAAAAAAAATGACATATATCCAGGGAAGTCAACTATTTGAGCCCTGAAGAAGTCAACAAGATTGACCAAACGTTGGCAATAAAATATAAATCATCAGCATACAAAATATAGTCCCTTCCGGATAACAACTTTAATAATAAGTATTATATTAATTAAGTTTTAATTATAATAAGTCTATAATACTTGGTTATGCCGAATTGTAAACTACTGTGTTTACCCAAGTATAATCTACGTATCAGATATCTTAACATTGCCGAACGATATTTTTTTATTTTGTTTTATTTATAGTATGTTGCCTCAATGTGTCTTTAAGGATTAACAGCGAAAAGATTGTGGAAGCCTATGAGAAAAAATAGATGTATGAAAATAGATTGAGTATCAATCACCCATTCGAGTGGGGTTATTTAAAGTAAGAGCAGGAATAGCTAAATATTTATTAATTCTTTTTTTTTATTTATTATTAATTCAGAAAGGGAGAATCTCATTTGACTTTCATAAATGACTTTTGAATATTCTAGTAATTTTACATAACATAAAAATTGCAAAAATGTGTCCCGCAAAAACAGAATAAAAAAAAAAAGAATAGTTCCCCGAAGATGAATTTAATTTATACATTCAAAAAAGTTGTTAAATTCTATCAAATATTCAATATTGATCGAGAAGAACTACGAATAGATACTACTAAATCCATTTTGCCATTCAATAATATAGAATTCTATTAGAAAATAATAGAATAAAATAATTCTTCAATTCTTGGTATACCTCTGACTACTGAGTAATAACTGTATTGGTTTGATTGAAATAAGGCACAAGTAGGAATTTCTAACGGCAAACGCGGCCTACATTTGCAACTAGTGGTCTCAATAATGACGTCATCCTAAGAATTATTTTATACTAACAAAATCCGGATAATCTCATTAAATAGATATATTTGATTATTCGAGAATTAATTAAAACTAAAAACTTTTTCTTTGGTCGAGTGAAAATAAAAAACTGCGTTTTTTGCTATATAATAAATAAATAAATATTGTATAATTTTATTAATTTGCGATTATACCATAGTTTGCGAAAGCTTTGCCTTTATGTCCAGTTGACTTCAAATATTTTAAATGAATATTCATAAATTAATTAATCTTAACGAAAAGCGAGAAAATGTATTATTAAAATGAACAGGTTCACGTATATCTACCGGGTATTCACTTTCGATTGGCAACTATTAACTTTGTTATTATTGGAGGTAAGAAGTTGGTTAATTAGGTAAACAAGTATAATTTTTTAAGACGATTGAAGTAGTGAAAGGATTAAAATAATTGACCATTACATTTTTAAGTTATTTTCAAAAACTTATATTATTTGTATGTTTTAGGTATTAGTCTTTGATAGATAATTTAATTCTGAACAAAAAACCTAATACATCATAGGAAAACTTAAAACATTCAGAAATGGACAGTTTATTTTGAAAGTGGTGTAAGTACATTTTTTGTTATTTCGAGATATTTGTATTTATATTTTTATAAATAGATATATTTTTATTTTGACGAATTCATGAGCTTATTCCCCCAGTAGCACAATGTTTCAAACTATATAGTAACTATATAGCGACTATATAGATTCTCGAAATCTAGGGTCGATTTACATTGACTTATAAAAATGAAATGAAGACATCTATGTCAAACTAAAACTGACATTAACTCGATTTTTTTCAAAATTGAACTTACACCACTTTCAAAATAAATGGTCCAAATAAAGAAGTGTTACTGAGATATTGAGATTAGTAATGAAGCAATAGCAAATTTTTACTCCAATTACCAATGATATAGAAACAGAATCCTGAGATCATCTTTTATTTCATATCTATAGTTTCTTCATTTCTGAATCTTTTCCTATGACATATGGTATATTATTTTTATTCATAATCAAATTGTCGGTCATATAATAAAAGAAGAATGATGAATATCAAATGGATGGATAGAATTTCAAATGAAGAAGTTCTTGAAAGAATCAGAGAAAGAAGAACTTTGTGGAAGAGTCTGAGGAAGATGATGGGACACATACTGAGACACGGTGGATTGCTTAGGGATATCTTTGAGGGGGACGTGGGAAAGAAAATGGGAAGGCCCAGATTAGAATATTTACCAAATAATTAGGGACATTTAGAGAGGACAAAGAGCTGGCATGTGACAGAGCAGAGTGGAGACGGGTGGTTGTGTCAAACCAGTCTTAGGACTGTGTACTCAATGATGATGATAATAAAAGATACTAGGCTTTCCATTTAAAAATAAAATGTTTATGAAATTAAATGAAAAATTGTTTTTATATTTTCCCAACTGTAATCGTCATATAAAATTCTACTAGTTTTCCTATTAAACCGACTTGGAGGGTCCAATACTATCAAAACCACCAAAAGTGCCCACTTGAAAATAAACAACCGGCATATATAATTAAAATAAATTGCGAATTAAGTTGCTTTTTAAGAAGTTCATACTCTTAAGTAGTTCTAATCACCTAGATTTCTAAGGAGGCTTGAAACAACTCTTTAAGATTGAACATTCTGATAAATTAATTTTTGAGTTATCTTTCACATTCTAACTGCAAAGTTAGAGATCTTTACTTTCTAATTTAATTAAGAAGATATTTAAACTTTTTTTGATTATTCAATACCTATTAAAGATCATTATACCTAAGCAAACAAAAAATTTTTATTCACTCTTTATTGTCAACATTTCGTACTACAATTCAGATGTACATTTTCAAGACACTAGAAGATTACAATTCAATTAATAACGAAGAAGTAAAGTTAAAGTATTGCATCCGCCTTTAGATAGCTCAATTGTCAAGGACTTCTACCATATCTCCAAAAATATAGAAGATAATTTCACACAGTCAACTCCTAGTGATAATAATCGCCGGCTTTAAGATAAAGAAACTGATTTTTGTATAATGATACTGATACAAGAAGTTGCACCAAAAAGGTACAACCTTTGTGGTCCGCGGGGGACCCTTCCTAGTAACGTAAAAATAAGGAGAGATTTTTAGAAAAATAAAATTAATTGTGTGGACGTCAAAGGCAAAACTCAACAGAAAATTCAACGGCATATGAGACCACTGCTAAATCTCAACATTAGTAAGTCACAGAGCAACGAAATTTGAAATTTAAGATGGGTATCAGCCAGAAACGGTATGATAAGCTTTTGGTCCAAATCATGTGCAATCCTTGTGCAACTTTAATTGAAAGTTAGGAAGATTTTATTTTCAAAAACGATTCCTAGATAGGATTTTTGGGAAAATTAGTTGGAAGATTTCAAAGAGTGGGAGGTTGAACGTGAAATTCGTGTGATGCATACACTAAATTTTATTTTATTATAAAAATCATGATGGATAAAATAGCATGTTTTCAATTATTTTCTTACGATATTGTCTAGAAATTAGCATCATTATTAAATAGGAATGCAAATGTAATTTTCCAGTATTATTAATGTTTAGATTGAGTAGGTATGATGAAATAATCTGTTTATAAATAGCGCATACTATACAAACCAGAGAACGAATAGAAATTCTCGATACATATTATAATATTACCAATAATAATGATGAATAAATTTCCTCAGATATTAATTACGAAAACCATAATTAAACTATAATTAGAATATTTCAATATCAGAATAGTTTAATAATCACGAAAACATATTTTTCCCTCTCTATTGGATTTTGAATTTTTTGATAAACTTAAATTATAAGCTGAAAAAAAAATGAAATTGCTTGGTTAAATTTATCACAAAAAATGATCTTTCCGAGTCAGGAGGTGACAATTAGCCAGAGCCTTCGAGCGGACATCAAATGACAAAATTTAATAATATCTTCCGGTGAATCCCCTCTCGGCCTCTCCGCGTGTTTATTTTTCAATTCATTTCCACCGACCGACGCGGCGTCCTTTTTAAAGGTCATAATTGAAGACAACAAAACATTAAACAGGTGATAATCAATGCATAGGACAGGAATTAATTCTGAAACGTAGGTAATCATAATAATCCATTAAAATCACTTAAAACACTAGTTCCTATAATTATAAATATTTATTTAACTAGCTGACTGACCCGATAATTTGCCCCGCGCAATACCTTAGGCCTTGGTGCCTTTGTTCTTGTCATAGTCCATGGCCGTAGCCAGCGGAAATGTTGAGGTAAACATCGGAATCATAATATTTTATCTTAAATTTAAAAGAACTAGGATGCTCGAATTTTTTTTGAGAAGTGAAATATTCAAATACACTTTTAAATATAAGGCTTCCTTGCGAAATTATAGCTTTCTTATTTTTCTGAGCTTAAGGATTTGCTAATTTATTTGCATATTTTATTTTTGGAATCCCTTCAATTTTATGTAAATATTCAACTACGTACTTTGGGATCTGACTATAAGTATGATAATTTGATCTAAATCAGATTAAATCACAAATAAACTGACTTTCATAGACGTAGATTTTACATGATATACTATATAAAGTTCACCCGCCTTAGAACAACCGGCCCACAAGTTACTTAACTTCGATAATCCTTTGAAAATTGGTGCTTTGAACAAGCTAAGTCGTTTTTTTAATATATATGTTGCAGTAAAAACGGGTTCTTACTAGTTAAAACGCGTTTCACTGAATACCCTTGTGGCAACTAGAATTAACTGATGTTGGTTGAGTTTGGTCCAAAGGTCTAGAATCTTCATTTTTGACCTTCCTCCTCATTTGAGTGATTATTTTCAAAAAATTTTAAACGAAAATGTCAAAAATTACATCCTCTACAACTTTGCTTCAATGAGGATGTAATTTTTGACATTTTTCGTTTAAAAATGAGGCGGAAGGTCAAAAAATGAAGATTCTAGACTTTTACCAAAGTCAACCAAACATCAGTAAATTCTAGTTGCCACAAAGGTATTTAGTGAAACGCGTTTAACTAGTAAGAACCCGTTCTTACTAAAAAAGGGTCTTTACTGCAACATATATATAGTTAAGTAGCCTGTAGGCGTTAGTTCTGAGGCGGGTAACCTTTTCAGATACCGTATATTTTTATAACCTTCTTAGTCCTTTTACATGCATTTGCATCTAATCGGAATTGATTGGCAAGGTTCTAAGGAAAATGTGACATTCTATCTTATCTAGAAAAATAACGTTAAGAATATATGATATATTGCATATATAGGCAGTAGGTGGTCAATATATAAATACTATATTCAAAAAGATTAATTTTAGAACAATTTTTAGACAATTTTTCATTATGGTATTTTGATGAATTTTACTTTCTCAAACTATGTGACTGTTATTTAACTCCTTATATATCTAATATATAATAATACTCTTAAGAATTTTTCGAATAGATTAACAAGAATTAAAAAAAATAAATATTTTTCTTATAAAGCTCAAAGCTAATAGACGGGAATTCCCCGAATACTGGTATAAGTGAAGAATCGTGATGAGAAGCATAATGTCGTCACTATCTTCATAAAGATGCTTAGTATTAATTTGTCGTCTGCATAATTTCAATCTATATTCATTTCAAGATGATAATCAAAAAAAGAGCTTTATAAAATAAGAAATCTGATGTCATGTTGTTGGAAATGCGTAGGCGCAAAAAATAGTAAAAGACAGTTCAAAGGTTGTATTCTCAGAGTAAAACAACATGATAGTTGGTTAGTAAGATAAATGAACAATAATCAATAATGCTTAGAACGAATAATACTTTTTTTTTAAGGAGATTGATCTATTTCTTATTAACCACAACTATTATCTATTTGAAACATTCAAAGAAAATTCCAATTAATTGTCTAGATCTAGAAACACCATGTGTGTGGTCCCAGCTAAAAAAAAACAACAAAATCATTAGTCCTACTACTACTGTCACTATTTTAATCATTTGATTCAAAATTGTCAAGTGTTGAGCATATGAGATATTCTTGTACTTATTTGTCATTCCCTTCAAAAATATATAATTATTATTAAATTATAGTCCAGGGCTCTATTTTAAAAAAACATATTATTAAATTAAAAAATAATAATAATTTCATTTATTTATTTAAAAAAATTTTAAAATTCAAATAAAATCTCAAGGGAAAAGTCATCATTGTACTAATGTGGGTAGATTTATACGGTGTGATGAAAAGTATATGTTATTAATTATTTAATTTGGGTACTTCTAGAGGTATCCTTGAAAGAAAAGAATAACATTGCTAACTCGTAGTTTGAAATTTTTGGGGTTTTAAAAAGTAAATTGTGAGTTTATTAGTCTCGCTACAATATCTGACTATATGTCAGTCAGATTGTAGCTCGTAAAGTAAATAAGATAAAAACTTGAAATTTAAAAGTTATAAAAAAAAAAAATAAATAAAAATATCTATTATCTGAGTGTTGCTTTCTAAATTTTAGAGAAAGCAACTTTTTTTCTTTTTTCCTATTTTGAAAATGTTTTACCTTTAAAAAAGGGAGAAATTCTCCCAAAACGTTTGTTTTTTTAAATAAAAGTGTTCTGGATTGTTTTTATAAAAGATTTGTATTTTTTAATTTATATAAACAATCAATAATTTTTTTTAAAGTTATATGTATTCATTTTACGCAAAATCAAAAATGGTATTTAAGTTTTAATCGAATGATTATTTTAGTAAAAGTGGAATTTTTTATGAGGTCGAAAATAAAAAATATTTTTATTATGGAGTGTGGATTATATTATTTGAAGAGTAAAGATCCCTTTAAGTAGATTTGAGATCATTTTTAAAAAAATTATTTTTATTTAAAATGACCGTGTGATAGACCCCCCAAATGGTGATTTATGTAGGGTTTAGAAATAGCTTAACATAAAATTATGAACTCCTTCATTTTAGGATGTTATAAGATACGGAACCTGGAGTATGCGATTCAACTTTGCGTCTTATTTAATAAAATAAAATTAAAAATCATCTATAATTCTACCTATATAGGTGTTGATATTTCGAGACGAAAGTTTGTCTTTGCACCCGGGCTTTGGAGATTGAAGATAAAATTACGCCGCGTTCAAAAAGGTAAATAAGTCAATGAATTTTTAATTACAAAAAATTGAATAGTTTTTTCGCTGATTTTTTTTCATTTTTATTGATTTTTATAGATACAAAAATAAGAAAAACCCGAAAAAATGTAAAGCTAAAAAAGAGCAAAGACAGAAGGAAAAGTTGTTTGTGAATATTTGAATAACAACATATGTTCACAGGGAGGGTGAAGATACAATGCTTAGAAGAAGAAAAATAGAAGGAAGTCCGAAAAGAACGGAAGTGGAGGAAGTAGGGTCCCAACGGTCACTTGTGAGTCACCCATGCACAGGTGGATTCTATAGTAATTGGCTTCTTAAATATTAAAAAATCCAGTAGCGAGCACAAATGGCATAATGACGAATTATAACCGTTTTAGGCTTTTTTAGACATGCCAAAATCCATTCACATGGCTGAAAGAGAGAGGTCTTTTTGTTGTCTTTTATATTAAAGGGCTGTCTTTACAATATTTTTACCTTGCTATATGTTGGATTTTTCTAAGCATCCTAAAATTAAGTAACAATAAATAATTTAATACATTTTCCCACTATTACTAATCACAATCAAAAAAGAAAAAAATCTTGAACGAAAATTGCAACACAAAAATTTAAATTTCATTAAAAAAAAGTACATACATGAATGAATATTTAGTAAAATTTAAAATACAATTTTTTACTTAATTTTACTTTTATCTCCTATTATAAGCAAAATATTTACATTTAATCATAAACTATCTATTTCATCATTGAATAAATGAAGGATAAACTCAAGGAAAATTCTCTGTTTTCATTAATGCCAATTAATTAGGATTAAAATTATCTTTATTGAGTTTGCATAATTAAAATATATTATAGTTTAGTTCTAATGTGATATACATAAACAGATATTAAAATTGCAATAATAATGTAGGAAAGTTGCCAATAATCTTATAAGTTAAGTCTTAAGGGCTGCCGCTTCGGGAATTAATTTCATATACTTTTTTTATCTTTTTTATTCCCTATCTGATTTAAAATAAAAAACTTATTGAACCTAAGTTTCAAAAACCTTATGAGGACATTTGACTATATCCTTTGAAAAGAACCATCTCGAATAGAGAGACCACAATTCTTATAATGGGAGCTCCTGCAACAAAACAACTAAATTGGCATATCAGTTAAGGGTATGCCTACCCTATAAAAAAAAGGCGCAAGTTATTTCCCCATTTTTACTTTATCCAATGCGAAGAAAATAAAGTATTGGATCGATCTCGAGCCAAGCGCGACTTCAAAGGGTCCTCAGGTATAGACTCTACCGAGGGGTGAACCGTGTCCTAAAATTGTGTACACCTACTTCCACTTCCACTTTAATTTCCAAGTAAAAGACAATATATTATCTAGTGAATCCCAAAGTAATTCCAAATAATTCCAAATATGGTGTACACCTAATTCCAATCGCAGTTCACCCTTCGGACTCTAAGGAACCCATGGTCTCAATCAAATTGACAAATTATATTATAGTATTCATTTAAGTTAAATTTTAGGACGGTTTTGCCAAAAATTACCTGGGTCTCGTCCAGAGGCCAAAAAGTGCGATTTTTTCGTTTTGGATGGATGGATGTACGTACGCTACCCTTTTTTTGTCGAAGAATTTTTCAACACCGTTCAACCGATTAAAATGAAATTGAAAACCTACCATTACTTTAACAAAATGAATCGATGATTAGTTTTTGGTATATATCGGTCCATCAACATTAGTACTTTATTCCAGTACTTTTTTTAATTTTTTCTAAATATCTTGAAAATGACAACCAATTTTGATGAAATTTAATATTGTAATTAAGTACTTTGAGGACCATATAAGATATATATTTGTCTACTAAAAGAGAAACCCTATATCAATTTAAGGCATTAATTTTAATTATTTAGACACAGAACAAAGCCTAGTACAATATTAAGTCAAGAATTATATCCCAGATTGAATATTAGTAGATTAAAAAATCGCTCACATAGGCAAACCAGGTGCAATAGCGAAGATTATATTTTAATATATAAACAGGGAAGAGATGTGAATCCTGACCAGAATGTAAATGGTTCGATTTCGGATGGGGATTTTTCACCAAAACGAAAAAAATGTTCTCTCTTGAATTTTACTTGATTTATATTTCGTTATGCGGAATCTAGATATGGAAGAATACATTAGCCTTTCTAGAAATGAAACTTGCAATATCGACTGAAGGCTAATTTCATTTAAACCATTCTATTCATTCATAGAATCAAGTTGATATCGATTGGGACTTTATAAGGAAAACTTTGAAACAATAATTATAATTATATTTAATAACATTAGAAAAAAAATATAACCAGTCATTATGTATAATTTTTAGTAAAGTGACTCGATGAAATTAATGTTTAAAACTTGACATGAAATTATTTAGAAATATTTATTATTACTTATATAATTATAATTTTTTCAGATAAACCAAAGTTATAAAATGAGAAATCGAAATCTTAATGAATATATAATTATGTATATATTCTTTAATGAAATATTAAATTTTTAAAATGTAAATTCACAATCAAATATAGGTAGTATCTTAAAAATTAAAAGACTTCGTAATATGAAATATTTTATCAAGTTTAAAAAATGTAAATATGTTCGTAATCGAATGGTTTATATAGCAAGTTTAATAGATTTAATAATAAATATTTACATGATAAGATTTATTTACTTAATATCTTAAATGGATAACTGCAATTTTCTAAATTATACAATTTTATTCATTTCAGTAATATATATCGTTTATATGGCTTGAAGCTAAACACGATATTCATATTTTTAACATCATTCAATATGAAATTTACATAATGATAGAAGAAATATACTTTCTCTCCAGAATGAGTACAGTAAGTAGGAAGCTTAATAGGTTGTGATTAATTAAATAAAATACTAAAGATTTATTGGAAATATTCTATATTCATTTAAATTGAGTATAATTATCAGTATAGACGATTATAATATTTATTATAAAATCTTTGAAATAAAAATTTAAGAAATATTATTTATTTAACTACGTCTTATATCTCGTATATACAGTCCACCACTCATTACATTATAAATGCCGTCACAGGAGATTAAAAACATTGGATTGAATTGGAAGCGGAGGAAGGATGGAGGAACCAATCGACTTGATTGGGGAATAATGGAATTGAAATAATTATCGGAAAAGAGTTTTTTTTATCTAATTAGATTTTTCCTCTTATTAAAAACAAGGACTAAAGATGAATAAGGACACTCGATGGTGGAGAAGTATTCTCCGGAATCGAAGCAAAAAATACAATGTATACATTAATTAATGTAGAATAATTGGTTTAATAAAGATTAAAAACATTAGGGTCTTGAACAAATATAAACAAAGAAAATAGTATTATAACGCTTCGTAAATAGTACACTAAATACTATCTTATTATATACCTACCTATATTTGAAATTTACAAATCATATAATGTTGTCATTTATCTGAAATCAAAAATTCTATTAAAATTTTAATAATTTAGAGAAGAGTCTAGTAAAAAAAAAATATATATACATATATGTATATATATTTTATTCGTGGGTTTGGGATATTATTGTGATATCCTGGGTGCAATAAGGTGTGTTTTTAAGATTTAATTGAATTTAAAATTACAGTATTTGGAGGCTTCGAAGTTCATAATTTTAAATGAATTTGTACCGATCATTTTCCTGCAACTACTTAGTTATTATTGTTAAAAATCCTTGGGTTTGATACATGCACTGTTTTTCAAATAATCTTTGCGAACTAGATACATTTAGGACCTGGGGATCGCTACAATTTTCACTAGTAGTAAAAGAAGAATTTTTTAAAAAATATCATCGATACTCTAAAAATAAATCAAAATTTTTTAATAAATATATCAGAATATTAATTTAAAAATAACTCTAGAACTAGGGGTTGAAATAGTAATTATTATAATTTTTGTTTACACTATGGCGGGATTATGTGGAAAAGCAATTAAACAGCATATAATCTACTATATTTTTAATGACTAATTTTAGTCAAAGAATAAAGTATTTTTTTCTTTTTTAAAAATAGAAGCTTGTCAATTCAGAATGTGTAAAGCAGTGAGTATTGTTTAATTAATTTTTCCGCCACTCTTTAGTTAATTCAATGGTCTATATAAGACCAACAACAAAAAAATATTTAATAGCTTCCAGATGGCTCCAGAGTGGCATAAGAAATGTATATAAAGATGACATCATGAGATTGCTAATAAAATCAACATTTTGTAATTTGGAATAGGCTCTGTTTGCTTAAAAGGTCATTTAATATAAACCTCATGATGATAAGGCACTAGGAGATATTGCTAAATCATAAATCGCTACCTCAAAAAGAAATATTCAACGAGAGAGGTAGTAAAAAAAGAGTATATTTTTTAAGTAATTAGAGTCAAAACAAAAACTGCGATTACAGTGTTCCATTTCCAGTCGGGATGGTTATATCCCATTGGAATTGATTGGAGTGCCTAAGGAAGATCCTGAGATCCTCTATTTTCACTTAAATTCTAATGCCCCTTAAAGGTAGATGATTATCTTTACAGGCGAAGTTGGCCACTTAAAAGAGCGATAATACTACATAAAATCAAATTAATGTTCAACTCAGAATTAAAATAAAACTTTATTCAAAATGTGAAATTATTAATAAAAATATTCTGTAGTTGTTTTCGTAAAAATTATGAATTATTAATTAAACTAGGTATACAATTTATTCTTGTCAGAGTATTATATTTGACGTTTATATTTTTTTAATTCATGTTTGAAAATCCATTAAAACTAGTAAAACATACCTATGGGCTATTAATGAAGATAAACAAAGAATATGAGATAATGTTATCTCTTTAGGTAAGCAAATAAATTTTAAATATTTCCGGTATATTTGAAAAGAACTTGAAAGGTATAGGTAGAATTGAAAATGAAATAAATATATATAAAAAAATGTTTTTTAAAATGTCCCTCCCCCCCTTTTCTTTTTAAAAGATCTTTTAAAAAACTTTTCCCAAATGTCTCTGTCAATAACTTTTTCAGGATTAATGTAAGCCTTTGAAAAAAGTTTTAAAAAAATCATGGGAAGAAATATTTTAATCGGATAAAAAAGGTATTAAAGATCAAACATCTTGACATTTGACGAAATACTATAAATTTACTGATCAAAAACGAAATGAATATTTTAAAAGAAATTAGTAAAGTAAAGAAAATTTTAAATTTTAAAAAAAAATTTAAAAATATAAAATTCTAGGTAGGTTTCACAAAAATAAAGAGAAGATCCTTGTTAGCATGGCTCTATATATATTTCGGGGTACGAGCGTACGAGCCCATCTTCAGGAGTTTTTTCTGTGAACTCCTGAAGATGGGCGTACCCAGAAATATATATAGTCATGCTAACAAGGATCTTGTCTTTTATTTTTGTGAAACCTACCTAGAATTTTGTATTTAAAATTTTTTTTTCACTTTATTTAAATATGTTACACCGAGGAGTAATATGCTGTACACCTACTTCCACTTGTACTTCCAAGTACTTCCAAATATTTCCAAGTACTTCCAAATATTCCAAGTACTTCCAAATATTCCCAATCACTTTCAAATATTTCCAAGTACCTACTTCCAAAATACTTCCAAAGAGGTGTACACCTACTTCCAATCGCGGATCACCCCTCGTGTTACACCATTCTCCATTAACAAAAAAGAAATGAGATTGATAATTTCACTGTTTTCACATGTTTTAAAGATAGGTATATTTTTTTGTAAATTTAATTAACGACAAGCTTATATTTCTATCTATTTTCAAATTATATCAAAATAATTTGTACATTATATACAAATTTAGTTGTTCCTCATCATAATTCTTGCAAATATTATAATAAACAATACGGGGGTTAGGAAATTACTCTCTCGGGTCATCAATCCTATCTTTGACTACAAAAATAAATACCTAACCATCTTTGATATTTAATTAATTATAAATTATAACTTAATTACCACAAATTATATTCAGCTTCTTTTCTTTTAACAATATACGTACAATCTTAAATTCATTAAGTTTTTCAATGTAAATGATATTAGAGTATTTATTTATTATTAACTAGCTCTATGATAATTTCCCTAATTGGTATGACCTGTTATAAATGTTTAACATTAATTTTTTCACATGGAATTTACACTAAAAAAAGGTTATTCACACGAGATTCGATTCGAATGTATCATTTCCCCTCCAAATTACAAAACCTTTCTCTTCGAATATCCTCTAATTACAATCAATTGTTCGCCAATAAATAAATAATTGTCTGGAACGAAAGAAAAAAGTTATAAATGAATATAGGAAATTAGTTAATAGTTTACATAATCGCGATTTCAAAAAAATGGCAACTCTTGAAAAGAGAAAGGAATTACGAGGAATAAAAATCTGAAATTAAATAGCTTTTTTTTATATATAAATTAATGACTATTTAAGATTTTTTCAGCCGTTTCGCTAAAATAAATTAATAATTGGATGGAACAACAAAAAAAGTTCATTTTAGTGTTTTAAGTGTTGAGAATATTCCGAGTGAGAGAAAAGATCCAACATATTAATTATATTTTCCCCTCCGGATATTCTAATTTTCAAAACATTCATTCTTCCTGGTTGGAATTTCCGATTTTTTTTCCCCATACGCCAGATCAAAAGGTCCATTATTTAGTATAATTGGAACAAAGAAGGCTCTTCTTTTTCTGTGCAGCATCTGGGTTTTCTGTCTGTCTGGACATAAGGCTCACTCGACCAAAAAACAAAAACTAGAATTAAATAATTTTGTTTTAATTAAGAACTCAAACACATGCACACAGACATCATACAAACAACCTATGTGTGAGCAAAGTGGCTATGAACCTATCGTAACATTTTATACTTCATTCGGTTAACTACGAATAATTTAATTGGTGGAAAACCCTGGCTGCAAAATCTTGGGAATTTGTGCAATTTTTAGCTAAGAGAAACAAGTTTCAGTCGTTTTTTTATGTTATTTTTTCTCAAGCTAATAAATAATTCATTCAGTAAAAGATTGCCGATATTACATAAAGAAGATTTTAAAGGTTTTTGTGCTGTTTCACAGTCAAAAATTCACATATGGTATTGAAAAACTCAATATATTTCAGACTATTCGCCAGGAGTTTTCTTCTGACTAAAGATAAAAGTAGAATGATTGATATTTAAATTTATTAAATTTATCTTTATATTCTAATAACTACTGATGAGTAAATGGTCCGAAATATATTGAGTTTTTCAAACTTTATGTGAATTTTTATCATGAAACATTATAAAAACTTTTAACCCTTTTTAATTGACAAAATCTTTCACTACAAATTAGCGCTATATTTCTTTAGAAAGCTGATGTGTCCTAAAGAGGGGAAAAATTTATTTTGAAAAAAAATATACATTTTTTCTTTATGGACTCATATACTAGTTCATACCCAGAACAACTTAGTTTTTTGAGATACTTTGTTTAGACTTGTTTGAGTATGTTTGGAATAATTCCGGATTGTGGTGACGGAGTTCTGGTTAGTGGAATCGAAGTAGAATGTACTAACTTCCAAGTTCATGTTTATCTTATATAGAAATGAATTTTGACTAAATTTTATAATCAATACTTTATATTTTTTTTCTCTTTTTTTTATTAAGTACACTATAACATGTCTGGACATATAGTTTTGTCAAAATCAGTGTCGAAGCCGGAGTTGAACTACTAAAATTATCAGTAGTTGTAGTTGATTTTTTTTAAAACCATTTTAGGGCCAGAACAATCTTTCTATGAGTTTTTTTTTTTTTAAGTTATCTTGGTTTTCAGAATTAAAATACACAGAGGGGCAGATAAATTATTGAATTTACTTGAAATTTACCATGGGAAAAGGTATAAACAAACAAACTGAAGAATCAATAAATAAATTTAAAAGATTTAGTTTATTTAATTTAAATTTATTACTAAATGAGCACTATCTACTACAACCAAGTGAAAAATTTAAGGAGAGAAAACTAAAACTACTTTTTCTATGAGTATTTCAGAAAACGACAATTGTATTTCAGGAATCTCAATTCAATTTTAGAAAACCTCAATTCTATTTCAGAAAATGTCAATTGTTTAGTTAGTTGGTATATTTTTATTTTCTTAAATAAAAGCGAGATTTTCTAATTTTCAATTGAGAATTCTAAAATAAAATTGTGATTTTTTGAAATTAACTTCACATTTTTCGAAATAAAATTGGCAAATGTGTAGAAAAAGTTTTCACTTTTTATTTCAATTATGTTCCAAAATTATTTTTCTTTACATTTGGGATATTTCTAAAAATGAATATGCTAATTGAAAAATTGTAAGTTCAGTGAGTACCGAGTAATTTTCTAATAGATGTGCAAATGACGATTCCAGCTATTTTCATATCCGCTATCCGATGTCATTGCTTGATGAATCACCCAATTTTTTACCCACGTAACCAGGAAAGTTTCCATATAAACAGTAGTTCAAAAAATTAAGACTTATGATTATAGGATTTTTTCGATATTAATGACCTTAGAAAGAATCAGCAAAGGAAGGGAATCTAATAGATAATTCAATTGTCCAGTAAAAAAACATTCTTAATGAAATTCAAATATGCTTTGAATAATCCCCATAGAATAAAGTAAATATATAAAGCATTTTAATTAAATTCTGAAAAGTTTCAAGAAGAAATTATCAAGAGGTGGGCGTAAAATGCTCAAAACTTGCAAATGGTGCCCAAGGGCCAAATAGATCTTGTTTTTTTTTTCTTAAAAGAAATTTAAATAAAATATTATTCAACAAAGAAAAAAACCTATAAGTAATGTACATTATATATTTTCTGCATGATATTTGTTATAATCCTTCAAGTTTCAACTATATTTCAAAATCTTTTTTCAAATAAACCAAACTAGAAAATCAAAGCAAAGCAAATTGATAGTCAATTTTGTTTAAATATTGTCATGATATGCGTTTATTTTTAGCTCTTATCATTCAACATGATATGATAATAATAATGGACTAAATATTTAAGCCGTTTTCATTACAAAAGCAGCTGAAATGCAATCAGAAAGAATTTAGGAACATTCGGGATTGTATTCTAGTGTTTAACAAATTTCATTTTTTGTAAGATTAAGAGACAAGTGATATATCGCTGATCAATGTGGAATTACGATTTAGTGATGTTTCAGTATTTAACATTTTTTACTAGTTAATAGGCGGAAACACTTTGGTCTATCTCTCTTCCTGACAACAGTACAAGACAATTAATAAAATCAATTTAGCATTTTCCCTATATTAAGAATATGCAAATGACATTTCGATATCTCAACTAAGTATTTCCACTTTCAAAGATTAAGAAAAAACGTTCGTTGCATTCTGTCAAAGGTTATAACGAAGCTCTATATAATCGCCAAATCTGATTCTTGCCCCAAAAATATTAACTTTAAGCAAATGTTGTCTAAAATATGACCAAAATATTGAGGTTGGTCTAAAAGAGGCGACCGAATATTGCTCTAGTTTAACAAAATATTCATTCAATAATAATAATAATGTGTATGGTTATATGGCAACATTCAGGAAATCTAAAAAATAAGAAATTGTTTATAATTTTTAATTCTTTTTAAAATTTTATAATTTATAATTGCTTTTAAAATTTAATAATCGTTAATTCCTTTTAAAATTGTATAATTTTTATTTCCTTTTACAATTTTATAATTTTTAATTCGTTTTAAAATTTTTAAATTATTATTTATTTAGGTATTCAGATTAGAGATTAGTAACGAATTATTATAATTTTTGTTAATTTCTATGGAGAAAATTAACTTCGTATTCATTCATCCCTCAGGAATAATTTAATTACGGAATATAGAAGTTTCACTGTAAATAGAATCATTACAGAATTTTGTTCAGATTAAAATCACACATCTTAAAATTTTTTTTCATTTAATCAAATTTAAATGAAAATTAATGTGCTGTAGGATTTTCTTCCTATTTCAGAATGAAAAATTCCGAAACTCATTGAATATGATTTACTACAGGGATAAATAAAATGAATAATTATTTTTGTTAATGATACTATTTAAAAATTTTCAATAGAGTTTTTGAAGGTCAGACGAAAGTATAAAAGGATCTCTCTGCCCTCGGTGAATCGTTATAGACAGACACTGGAACCGGTCAATGGACTTATGTTTTCTATCTCCAACAAGACGTTGAACTGCAAAACCTATAGCTTCGGCACACCTTAACTTTTATTGAATGTAAGAAAATATGCATGATGAGATGAGATGGAAGAAAGTAGGCTGGATTTGAGAGGAGAAAAAAGTACTGTATGAAAAAAAATATATTAGAAATTATCTCAAGGCTTTGTTTTGATAAAGAAAAGAAAATTTAAAAAAAATATAAAATTCTAGGTAGGTTTCACAAAAAAATAAAAGACAAGATGCTTGTTAGTAATATGACTCTAAATATTTCGAAAACTTATTTTCCGTGAACTTCTGAAGATGGGCCCATACCCCGAAATATATATAGAGTCATGCTAACAAGCGTCATGTCTTTTATTTTTTATTTTTTGGTGAAACCTACCTAGAATTTTATAATTTGTAAATTTTTAAATATGTTTCACCATGAAGCTACACCATTCTCCCTTAACAAAATCTTTGTTTTGAGTTTGATTACATGAAAAGTAAGATAGAAAACAAAGAAGGTGCATATTCAAATTTAGTTTTTAGAAAAATTATTACATGTAAAAAGGGCATAGAAAATAATGTAATAAAAATATAACTACTAGAAATTTTTTTTTGGATAAATAGTTAATGAATATTAATATTTTCATAAATCAATTCCAAATTTGTCTGATTCACAATTAATGTTTGACGATTCTAACAATGTTTCTGATGTTGAAAATATAGGAAAACAGGCTAGCTTTTGTATGAGTACCTTTAGATTCAGCTTTTGTATGAGTACCTTTAGATTCAAACGAGAAATAATGAAATTAAATACCATGCTATTGCTTAGAAATTTCACTAACTCAACTAAGAGCCCATTAGTTTTCTTTAATCATTTGAGTACATTTCTTAGTGAAGTGGGAGCTATAAATAATCAAGAATCAAATTATCTATCTCCACCTTCAAGGTCTACATCGGATAAACAATTATGAAAAATACCAACTTTTATTCATCAATTACATTACGAAAATCGTGATTTTATATATATATGTATAATGTTTAATTAAATCTCAGATCTTCGTTGATTAATGAACGTTGTAGTTTCTCAATGATATATGTATATTAATCATTGTTTATAAATAAAATAGCAAGAAATATATTTGTTGGCGGTCACTCTAGATTTAACTTTGTATTGTGAGAGGAAACAAGAGAAGAGAATAAAAATAGGGAATCAAGATTTCTAGAATTATTTAGGAAGTAAATTCTAGACAATAATACTATTGTAAATTTGTTATTAAGCGTGAAACGAGGTAAACAATTACCTCTTTGCTTTTAATAGTGTAATAATTCATTTCTAAGGGCGAGTTGGCTGAGAGTGCAGTATGGACGATTTTGGGTGTCCGAACCTTGTTTACAAATTTAACCAGCTATAATCAAACTCCTAGACTTGATTCACAAACATATAGTCGAAAATTGCATTGGTAAAATGGACAAGAAAGAACTCGAGGTTAAAAAAATGTATTACAAAAATATACAGATAGAAATTAAAAAAAAAAAAAAATAAATAAAAAACATGTTTCCAGCACTGGAGACCTTGAAACGCAAAGATCAGGGAAAATCTGAAAAAATTTCTGCATTCTAACACTTTTTATGTATAATTAAGTAAAATAATAATAAAATCGGAGTTTTTTAATTAAAAAATACGTGTACGTATACGATAGAAATTTTCCTTAATTTTCTAATTAAATTATATTTATTTAATCTTAATAGACACAATTTTAGTATCCTTACCAAAAAGTTTCAACTTAAAAATAGTAATTTTGTATTATATAAGAGTATTTAAGAGATGACTCAACCTGGAAATAACTTGATAAATCATTTTGACCGTTGGAAATCTGACAATCTGATTTTAATTTTAAAATATGGAGATGAGATCATCTCACGCAGCGGTCTTAAGAAAAAATTGTACATAATTTCGATTTGATGAATAAATTTCTTTCGTAATAGAGAAAGGAACTAGTTTTGTTTGCTAAATACTAAACGTAGTTCATATTGAAGGATAGAAGAAAGAAAGAGAGAAAGAGAAGGAGCTATAGTGGATTCCAAGTGGCTTGAGTATGGAGCAGATAGAGGAGTGGAGAGCAAGGAAAGGCTCCGGGACGCAGGCAAGGACGAATTCATCACCAGTGATCGCTATTGCAGAGTGGGGCTTAGGACTCAGCATTCAGCACTGGGCACCAAGCTTGGAGCTGACAGCCACCTAGAATACAAGGCCTTGTCAATGCCCCTCATAGGTTCATGACATCAGGGATAGTGGACATACAACTGTGTCATGCCATATACACCTTTTCCAATTTAATTTCAGAAAATATCAAGTTAATTTCAGAAAATCCCAAATGTATTTAAGAATTCTCAAAAAATCAAAATTTTCAATTTTTTTTTTTCAAAAAAATCAAATTTTTGAAAATATCAAAAGTTGGATTCGAAGACTACGGTTTTTGATGAATTAAAGATTATTTTAACATATCAAGCAGAAAGATGTCTAAAAAGAAGTAAAGATTTTGATTCCTTTCATAAATACTCGTCTTAAAGAGGTTCTTTCGCGACAATCAACACAAAAAGTTTTAGCCTCATAACCACTCTATAAATATGAACGAAACTAAAATTTTAGGGTTTTTTTTAACGTGACTGTCCACTCACACTAGGAAATCTCTATATAGATACATACATACTTGCCGGATCGTTTCCAAGCCATTGTGCTTATATCCCCTCTACTAAAAATAATCGCCCAAATAGATTTGGTTTTTATCAAAACTACGTGGTAAATAATTTCAATTTTTTTAAGTTACTCCGAATATATTATTCTAACAAATATTAGTTTTTCATCAAGATGGTGAAAGTCCTTCAATGGAAAAAAATAAAATAATGATCATATCCCCACCCTTTCCCTATCTACCCTATGTAAAAAATGTCATTTTTAATTTCAATTATTTTATGTTTGATGTGGTAAATCGTCTTTAAATTTTAACAGTATGTGTATTATGCTTTTAATGACTTATATTCCAAGTTTTAAAAACTTCTTGAATTTTTGCATTTGTGAAAGAACTACCTTAAGGGAGTTCAAGACAGTTTATCTATCTGGTTGATCTATGGAAATGTTTTAATAAAAAAATTGTTAATAATGAGCCTAATTTCTAATAAAAAATCTTTGTTTTGATAATATTAATAAAAAGAATATTGAGACAAATTTTTTCTCATTATAAAAACATTTATTTAACACAAAAACGATTTCAAGAAATAGAGTTGGAATTCTACACTAGTGCTTTTGTTATATTCTGTTGGCTGCAAATAACTTTTTATTTTTTACATTTATGAATAACTAATTAACTAGACTGTCAAATCTATTGAAAAATGTATCATTCGATTCATAAAAGTTGAATTAATCTGTATAAATTTGTTGAAAATGGTATAATTTGTATAGAAGTTATAGCCCTTTTAAAAGCTCGGTCCATTTACTTCCATGTTAAAAGGACAAATTTCAATAATTTATTTCTCGGTAATGGGTCAGACGATCAACATCAAATTTTGGGAATAAATATTTAATACATCAATGATTCGATGGTAAAAATTTGAGAATTTTCTTACAAAAATGATAAACAGTCCCGAACCTCCTTAAGCTGTTAGCAAGTGCATGTTAATCAAAATCCCTCATTAAAATTTTGTTCATGAAATACCTTAGATGAGTTTTTTCAGATAGATGTGTTTTTTTTATAATATCCTACGTAGTGGGAGAGAATATATTCTGCTCTAGCTTCTGGGTCCCAATCTATGGATTGACGGTTGTCAGGCAATCTAATACCGTGGGCGAATTCGCAAAATAATTTTTTTTTAATTTGAGTGTATAAGTGTGTAGAAAACGAATAATTGCAATAAATAAACGATTAATTGTGAAAATCAAACCAAACAATACTATAGATTTGAGTAGTTTTTTTTCTCTACCCACTTGGAACTAATTTTTATATGTATCTATACAATTGTTTGATATTAAGCAAAAATAAAGATTGTGGTACTTTTTATAAAAAGAAGTAAACATAATAATAATAATAATAATGATGGGTACGTGAGCGACAGTCCGGAGAGGTTCCTGAACCTTCCCTCAACATAGAAGCTATCATCTCTGCTGTTTATAGGCGATGTATAGCACACAAACCTCCTTCAAAAGGAGAGAAAAGAATAATAATAATAATTCTAAAACAAGGATAATAATTAAAATAAATTCTCTGAACTCTCACTTATTTCATAAACATAATTAATGAGTAATTTTAATTAACTTACACTCGTTAGCTTATGAAAGAAATTAAAATGATTATTAAGATAAAAAATCTTTACCGCTGTATACCTGTACTCCTCTCTGTTTCCATCTTTTCTCAAAGCTAAGATAATATTCAAAACTTTCAAGATCTAAGTACACAAATTTCTTTCGGCTCCAATCCAATTCCTGAATAATGCATGATAGATTTCTTTTCTAATTTTCAAGCCTGAAACTATTTCCGTATTCAAGAAAGAAAAGTAAATAGTTTTTTTTTTCCAAAATCAATATTTATTTGAGTGAATTTTTTGTAAAATGAATATGGCTTCTGCAAAAGCCAAAGATGGCTTCCTCATAATTTAAAAATGGCTGTCTAAAATTTTAAAGATGGCTGCCTCATTTATTTTATAAAATAAGTAAATAAATAAAAATACAATTCTTTATAAAATACAAGAGAATGTTTAATTTGAATATAAACATTTTTCTTTCAACAATTATCAAAAGAAAGCAAATATATTTTGGAAAATGTTGACACTTGCTACAAATAATTGTATGAAAATAAAAATTAAATTATTTAATAATACAATCAAGAATATTATTTCACAAAAGCTTTGTTCGCGGAGTCACAAAATTAGTTAAATACAAATAATTATTTGACGATTGCAAAATTTTCAGTTTTTTTTTTTTTTTTTTTTTTGTTATTTTTGAAGAATGAAAAATCATAATAGAAAAGTATCTTAGTAAGGAATTAGTATTTACTATAACTGTATTTATAAAATATATTTTCTTAGATAAACATATAATTTATATAAATATACATATATTATATTAATTTATTTTTATGTGTAACTGTTGCTAATAAGAGGTTATTAAATAATTGTTATTAATTCAATCAGAAGCATTAAATAAATAAAAAAAGAAAAAAAAAGAATTTTCTTGCAATGCAGAATATAATATGTAATTACAATAATCAAAGAGTGTAATTATCACGAGACTAATTAATTAATTTTAGAAAATTGAAAATCGTGATTTACAAATAACAAATCTAAAAACAATTTGATTCATGCTTAAGGAATAAATCAACGACTTCTGATTGATGGAAATTACGTATGTTCGCGGTAGACATCACGAAAACATTTAAGTCACGTTTTTTTTAATGTTTTTGGAAAATTTGATTTCTATTGTTGGCAACTCTGCATTAAAGTATCCTAAATACATTGGGAATCAACTCCGCGAAAAATCTAATTATATATCTATATCTATACAATTGTATATATCTAAAATGAATAGGTACAGGCAAGATATATGTGTAAGTAAAGAAATCCGGATAGATTAAAAAATATAAACCCCAATAAAAAATGTCTTTTAATACCTATATATATTTGGCTTGTATTCCTGCATGCGTGAGCTCAGTTTAAAGCCTGCTAATTTTGGCAAAAAAAACTTTTTAATTACATACCTTATTTCTCTGGAAACTTCAAGTCTTTTAATTTTTTTCAATTATTTAATTGTTTTAATTTCTGATTTTATTTTAGGATCAGTTCATCATATCAAGGGTTACTGATATATGCCTGTTATATCGAAGTATGCATTTTGTAAAATATTATTTTTATCAATGTTGATGTTTCCGGAAAAAACCAAAATGCCACATATTACATTTTATATCTTATCTATAAAAATTTCATTTGTCAAATGACAGCTCGAAAAGGAACAAAAACTTCAAAAATATATTGACGTAGATTTATAAAAATGTACATTTATCAAACATATAAAACTAAGAAATAAAGTGGTGTACTTCCGGCAAATTGATGTGAATCAAAAGCCCACTCTGTCATCTAATACAGAAGACCATATTCAGCTTAAGTTTCAAATTTAATTACCCTCGGATTTAACTTTTACTACGACACTTAAATTTGGGCATATGTGGCTGAAATTAGTGTATAAAATATGTTTCTTTGAAAAAATCTAATTATATTAGGGCTAAGTACTACAATTTTCTTATGATTTGCTTTTTTCATGAAAATTGAAAGTATACATTTTCAATATTTACTTATTTGGTATAGTTAGAGAAAATAGTTAGATGATGAAATTCCTAAAAATCTTCGGTTTATAATTTGTATTCAATCCGTCGTCCAATAAATGTATGTAATGTTTGTACCTGCAGAAAAAATGAAACCCTATCTAGGTAGCCCTACCACAAAGATCTTTCAAGATTCTCACCCGTACCAGCAAATTATAGCATTTGCTTGAGCTATCGGTTTCTATTCAAAGACTAATAGTCTTAAAAAAAAAAAAAAAAAAAATAATAATAATATAGATCAGTCTGATGATGGTTCACAGGATATAAACTCAATTCAGAAACTTCTAAATCTGTTGCAATTTTTTCACAATTCCGAAATTTTCGTTACCATGAAACTAAACAATGAACCCGGATCATAGATTAAATTAAAAATTTTAAATAATATATATTCTAGGCAATGAATTCCTTTGCTTTACTATATAAACTCGAAAGTTAAGGAACATATGGACCGGTTAACTCTTAGGTGAATATTCGTTTAAAAGCACTGTTTTCTGTGGCTTATTATAACTATCCCAGTAGTTCCTGGAATCCCATTGGAATTAATTGGTGCTCCATGAAATGGAATACTTAAAAGTTGAAACTGTCTTTATTTCCACTAGAATTGCAACAATTATAGCACTTAAGAGCATAAAACTTGTTCTGTGTCTACGTGAACAGTGAACCAATAAAATAAAAAATTAAAAAAATGGGGAAAAAATCAAACTTTTTTAACGTTTTAGCAAATTATAAGAAAGCTATTTTTTCTGAATTTTGCAACCAGTCCCTCTGAAGGCGGAAAGCCCAAAATGAATCAGTTCTTTTTGGAATAAAAAGAACTGATTAGTTCTTCCTCCTTCTTCAGGGTTTTTAAAATGGTCAACGAAGGAGGCTTGTAACCACTATATTCTTGTCTCACCTATCAGCAGCTGCATGTTTGTTTTATTGACCTTTTTAAAACTTGAAGGAGGGGAATTCCTTCGGAACGTCAGTTTTTACAAGGCTAAAAATACCTTTTCACTAAATTCTATTACATATTTGTAAATCGTTATTTTCATTATCATCCGGGGCTTAATCAAATTTCATTGATATCTAACAGGCTGTCTTCAAGAATATACTTCTAATTTATTAATAAATAACCTAATTAAAGGAAGTACACTTTTTCATACAATTTCTATTGTAAGAAAAGAGGTATATTTGCAGAAGCCTTTACTCCCACACACTTCATATTATTGTTCTAAATATTTCATTTTATGATTCATATATATCAAATCTACAGAGAAAGTAAATGATGTTAATTAGCCTATTTCTAAAGCCAGCGAGTGCTCTCAAGGTCTTTAGTTTCTGCTTTTTGCTTTGCTTGATCCAAATGCACATCTGCGACGAGAAACGGTCTCACGCTTTGCACTAGGTTCATTTTTAAATCTCAGAGTGAAAAAAATTCACACACTAGATTCGTATACATAACAACATTGAGAGAAAGAACGAAGGACTGCAAAGCAAAGTCGAGCCAAGAGATCCAAACATCAGCGCTGACAAATGGATGTCAACGGGGGGTCTACAGCTAGACTAAACAGTACTAAGAGGGGGGTAAAGGGGGTAAAGGGACCAAATTGCTTTTTAATGACTGGCGAGAAGGTAAAAGGAGTTGATTGAATACAACCAATTGATTTGAATAAGGAATATGTCTTCTTTTAACTGCTTGACAAATCACTTTCTTAATTTACTTGAAAAAGCTTTGTTTTTACTTTCACTTATCCTCTATAGTGGAAAACCTTGTTCGCCTGTTTTAACTTATGGCAGTTTTAGAAAGAGAGCCAGGCCCATTCTCTATCACGTGATAAAAATGAGCCTGGGTTCGAACCCTCACATTTATTAACTTGATATGACGGCCGTGGGCGCGGTGTCTGTGGTAGTCCACTTTTATTTTATTTTTTGTCTGGACAGAGCACGTTTTACATCTTTAAGGGGGTTAGTCTAGTGGAAATAAAAGTGGTTGCAGCTTCTAGAGCTTTTCAACTTCACAGCGGGAATACTTATTGAATTTCACAATGAAAATAAACCAAATTACTAATAATAATAACTATTCCCAGTTTGAAATTGCTTGCCCTCGATTTGACGTAGAAAAGATATATATTTTATGTCCCATAAAATTGAGAAAGGTTAAAAATTTTTCTTTTGGAGAAACAAACATTTTGCACAATAGATGAGATCCCTTTGACTTTTCTTTGATGAGTTTTCCTGGGTATTGATTCCAGACAGTAAAATAAAAAAAAAAATCATACTTAAAAATTATTTTTCTCCACGTTTCCTCCATTTTTAAACATGAGTAAGAAAAAAATATAATAATTTTTTTACAGATTTATAAGTTTTAAAAAGAACTGTAATTTCTATGTTCAGAGACTAAATTCATATGTTTACAAATTGGATTTTAATCAAATTTTTCTAATACTCTTCCAAATATGGGTGGTTTACTCATGAGAGAAAATTTCAAAAAATGGTGTTATCGAACTTATTCTTTAATTTATTCTTCCAGAAGTAAATGAATGAAATATCCAGGTTATATCTTTGAGAACGAATGAAAAATTAGAATCTCCAGATTAAAATAATAAATAATAGTAATTTACTAAAGTATCATTAAATTTGTGACTAGCAACCCTTGAAATTTCAAAAATTAATTGAACCTGAATTAAAATTATGATTAAAATAGTGTGGCTCTAAGTTTCGCATACTAGAATCCACACAAGTTTCAGACTATAACTAGTTTCTTAGTCAATTCCTAAGTATCTCTTAAAAAGTTTGCTAATCACCAAGCAATTATATTGACAATTTTTCTAGAAGAATTAAAAATAATCAAAAGAAAAGTTTCAGCTGAAACCACCTAGATTGGACATTTTTCAATGAGTTACTTAATCCCTTCAAAACACAAAGTTTCGACAACTAATTCTGAAGTCGTTTTTCTAACTATAGACTTCACTAGAAACTTCTCTTTTAATAAACAACTCATCTACGAAAGCATCAAATCTGTGACGAAAAATAATATGTTTGTTCAATTTATTTGTTTGTCCGTTTTTAAATCTAATGTTTTTGACTTATAAACGGCAAAAATTAGAAAAGTTATTGTTGTTCAAAACTTTTATGAAAATGGTGTAGGTAATTAAGGCTTTAATGACCCTAAAGTGAGTTGTCCCGGAAAAAATAACGCAAGGGTAGTTTATAGAATTTTTCTTTTTTACTTTCCCATTTAGGGGTGGTTTACTAATCACCAACGATTTCGTTCTATTTATATTTTTATGTATTTCATTAATGGCCTTATAAAATTATAGTTTAGGGAGATGTTATTGCAATGGAACCATAACAATTTATTCAAATTATAGTAATTTATTATCAGAAAAATTATTTCAGATGTATAGAAATCATCCAGTTAAGTTTTGTTTATAAATGATGTTTAATGATTACATTGGAAAATAAACTGTCTAGTTATAGGGTCATTAAATGATGGAGGGATTTCAAATTGTTATGACTAGACAAGACAAATTTTGACATAAGACATAAAAGATTTCAGTTAACATGTCAACTTTTTGTTGTTTATTCCAGACTGGAATTTTCAAAATAGTATAATAAAAAGAAAGTAATGAAATGTTTAATTAAAGAAAAAAAAACAGCAAAAATTGTTTTTTATTTGGGAATATATAATATTAAAATAAATTTTAAACTTTCTTTTTTTTCTCTGGGTATCAAGAAAAATTATCTTTCACCTTCATTTAGCTCATAATCTTCCAATATCCTTTTTCAATAAAATTTCTAAATGTAAGCTTTATAGGGTTCCATTTAAATAGTAAAATGGAACCTTATTAGATTAGTTAAAATGTAAAAAATGTACAAATGTCTGTATGTCAGAGCATTATAGATCGTAAATGAAAAAATTTGGAGAAAAATATTTTTCATAATTTTGATTTCTGTTTGATTTCAGATACCCAGGATAATTCGCTAAGTGAAGCTCTTAGGAAGTTCGTTCGTTATTATATCTTGGGCTTTCTAGCTTCAAAAGTTCCAGATGAAATTTTGGAACAACAGAATCATTCATTCTATTAAGGATCACAAAATCCCCAAAATTTGCAGAAATTGCTCAGTGAGTGAAAATATTTTTTTATTTATTTCACAATTTTTAGAGTTCCAATTAAGAAGTAAAATGGAGCCATATTAGTGTATTTTAATCTTTCTGTTAGAGGGTTGTAGCTGTAAACTAAATAAGATACAAACTTGAAATTTATAAGTATATGATATGTACCTATTAATCTTGCCCGAAATCAAAAATTGTATTAAAATTTTAATTGAATGATTATTTTGGGGAAGGTCGAATTTTAAAATATTTTTTTTATTATGGTGCTGGTGACAATATAATCTAGAATACTCAGTTATGTATTTTTTTTTTTTATAATTTACATTTAATTTTAACAATATTACATTTCGCGCCTAGCACTTATACAACCTAATGTATTCTGAAGCACAGAAGAGGAATTCCCTATAGGCGTTGAGTGGCGGCCATGTTTAATTATGACGCCACGGTCCATGAACTAAATTTTAGCCTATATATATATATATTATTATTACTACCATTTTTTTTAATCAAACCACAATATAGAATGCGGTGTTATATTGTCGGCGTTCAATTTTCCTATAGTAGCCATTTTCATGTGATTTTTGTATCTGCCGGGATTTAGAAATGGCCTAACTTAAAATTATGTAAAAGTCTCACAAATTTCATTTTTATCAATGATATATAGGAATGCATTTAATATCTCAAAAATGTTGGTAGTTTTAAAGTAATCGGCCTGACTCGCATATGGCTGGGATATTTTTTCAGCCACACGTAATTCAGATTAAACTCAATAATGTAGAAATCGCATCATTTTGAGCATTTAATATCTCAAAAATTTTGGTAGTTTTTAAGTAATCGGCCTGACTGGTATATGGCTGGCATTTTATTTCTCCCGGAAATAATTCAGATTAAACTCAATAATGTAGAAATAGCATCATTTTGATATATTCTAAGTCAACATTTGTATGGGAAAATTGTATATCTGCTTACATTTAATAAAATGAGAGGAAATAAGTCTTTATTCTTTCTCTCTTAGCAACAGCACCTTGGAAAAAAATATTCAACTTTCGACCTTCACAGAGAGAGAGAGAGAGAGAGAGGAAAAAAAGGAAAGAATGAAGACGAAAACAGTTTGAACAGACATAACATTCTACCTATAGTCAAAGTATAATTCAATCAATTTCATTAATTAAAAGTTACTTGATCAATTTATAAATTAATCCGTATATTAAATCTCGAACTCATTTGACAATCTGTTTATTGAAGTAACTTATAAAATTTAGACTAGAATTGGCTCCTACAACTTTCAATCACAATTCTATTACAATCTCCATCTCTAGACTTACCATAATAATTTTCTTTTTCAAATCAAGACAATTTCGAAAGTTTGCTCGAAAGAAAAAAGCGATTTCAGAAAGGGAGAAGTATACTCTGTCAAGTATATACTTAAGATTCAAAAAGATAGAGTAAAGGAGTGGTTAACAAAAACAACAATTATGTAATAATAATTTTTAATTACTCTTAACTGAACATAACTTATTATAAAGTTATTAATATTTATCACTAGAGTGAACTTTCTTTAAAAATTCTATGTTGTTTAAAAATTCACCACAATTTACGTATTCAGGTTGACTCTATCTATAAAGTGAATAAAAAATTATGAACTAAAAGATGTTTTGGCAGAAGTATTTGATTGCACTTAGCCGGTTTTTTTAATTAATATTTTGTCTACCTTATTATAAAATTGTTTTACAGACAAACTGACCCGAAGGCTTGTTTAGTGAGCAGAGGGTGCGGGAAAAATCATGTTCAAACCAGTCGCGGCACGGTCGCTGTTTGCCAATAGCAGCATCAGCCCGGTATTTAATAGCCTCACCTCGATCCTGGGAGCCCCTGGTATTTAGACAACTGAATCGGCAGATCAGTTAAGGGTTTGTCTACCACTCGACCGGACGGCGCGGCGCGTCCCTGCCTATCATCTATTTGTACATTCAACATCAAAAAAACTGGATACTCGAATATTAAAAAAAAACGGGATTATTTTTACTTTTGCTTCTGGGAGTAGTCAAAGTGAAGATAGACTGTCCCCTCTGTCTTTAATATCAAATAAAAAACTAAGCTAAGTGTTTAATTTTAAATTTATTGAATTAATCAATTATTTTATTTTAAAACCCACTAATAGTCTATTCTGAAAAAATTGTTATTTTAAAATTGAAAAATTTAATCATCACTCAGGATAATGTATAAAGAAAAAGATGGACAAAGTTAATCTCCCCCCACCTTCTTCAGAATTTCCAGAGTCCGTCCCAGTTATTGAAAAAGAGTTCATTTTTTCTTCCATTTTTGATATTGACAAGATACTTTGTAAATAACAATATGTTCATATCAATAAAATCACTTAAAAAATGATATACCTATACTTATATAATGTTTTTATTAATAATAACTTAATAACATAACTTTTGACTTTAAATTTCTCCTGCCTTCAACTCGTATACATTTTGTATTCTTTATGTTTCCAGATAATAAGTACATTTACCCAGAAGATAATAATTTTTGTGATTCTTTAGTTTTAATAGTGTAAATACGTGTTAGAAGCCAAATTATAACCAGTTAAATTTTAACTGTGTGCGGGACATAAACTCGAGTCTCTGACTTGGAAAGCCCAAAAATTACTTTTTTTTTTAATTTACGATCGCTGATCTAATCAAAATTTAAGCAGTCAATAATATGATGCATAAAAAATTGAATTGGTGATTTTTAGCCAAATTTTATACAGAACTTGGTGTATTTCACAATTTTGTTTACATATATTTTCATAGATCGAGAGACCTTTCTTTTTAAGAAATAAATAAATAAATATATTATAGATAGATTTTATGTGAAATCTTTCTATATATATTTAAAGAGGTCCATGTTTCATCTTATTTTAAAATCAATAAAAATTTTAATTAGTTTTTTGAGTAAATAAACACAGGGTCTTATGAGTGGCAGCCAAAATTCCCCAACATAGAAAAAAGAGATATTTACCTTGGTAGCATACGCACTCGGACTAGAAGATGTCTTCTAGACATCTTAAAGACTTCTCTCAGGACTGTTTATCATTTTTATAAGAAAATTCTCAAATTTTTACCATCGAATCATTGATGTATTAAATATTTATTCCCGAAATTTGAAGTTGATCGTCTGTCCCATTACCGTGAAATAAATTATTGAAAATTGTCCTTTCAACATGGAAGTAAATGGACCGAGCTTTTAAAAGGGCTATAACTTCTATACAAATTATAGTATTTTGAACAAATTTATACAGATCAATAATTCAACTTTTATGAATCGAATGATACATTTTTCAATAGATTTGACAGTCTAGTTAATTAGTTATCCATAAATGTAAAAAATAAAGTTATTTGCAGCCAACAGAATATAACAAAAGCACTAGGGGTAGAATTCCAACTCTATTTCTTGAAATCGTTTTTATGTTAAATAAATGTTTTTATAATGAGAAAAAATTTATCTCAATATTCTTTTTATTAATATTATCAAAACAAAGATTTTTATTCGAAATTAACCTCATTATTAAAATTATTTTTTTTTATTAAAAATTTTAGTAGTCAAATGTTGTCACTCTGCAAAAATAGGAAAGATTTTTTCAAAGATCAACCAGATAGATTAGCTGTCCCGAACTCTCTTAAAGACAATAAGAGTTGAATAAGATATTTTATAAAGCCGTCGTAATATTTGGGTATATTTTTTTAGTTAGCGGTCACTCATAAGACCGTTGGTTGATCTAATCAAATTACAAATCTTGGTGCACTGCTGCACGGTACGGTCAATTTTGTTGAAATTTAAATATTTTTCATGATACAAAATGGGCTATATTATATATATATATATATATTTTCAATCTAATTTATACCATTTAATTCAAATAAAAAATTATTGATTTTAGCCAATTTTTTAAGAATAAATTTTAAAATTGAATAGTTTGACTAATTCGAGTAAATAATGAATTCTCCACTCTTATGCTAATGGTACAAAACTTGAAATCTGTTCGTAGAGATGATTTTCTTGGAATTCGCCCCACCATGTCGCCTGACATTTTCCTGTTTCTGTGCCTCAGGAATGCTGCTGGAACCAGAGATAATATTCTATCCAGAGGAAGCATTTAGATTAAAACTTTTGGTGTTTCGATATGGGTAAGGAGAAAGGGAGGGGCTAGTGAATTAGAGGGTGCCCGACCGTCCTAACCCTTTTTTTATTGTGCCCATTATCGATTTTTTTTAACCAAATAATTTACAAGTTTTGAACTAATTTCTTTTTCAAATAAAATCAAAATCCAGAGGAATTTGTTAAGGAAATAATCCGATAAATGTGAGAAATCAACTTTTTTTTTATTTAAGTAAAATTGATATTTCTTTTGTTATTCAAAAAGCATATCCTAAGTCGTATTTAATATTTTTTTTTTTTTTTTAATAATGTTGACATGGAAAATTTAAGAAATTTAAGTTCCAAGGTGACAGGTAGAGATGTGCCCTTAAAAAGGAGGGATAAAGAAAAACTGGGCGTATACCAGAACAACCGGGTCAGTAGTGTCAGGTCACATCGGCCGAGAAAAAAAAAATACAAAACAAGGATTAACATTTTTGACGTGATTGATAGAGAATAAATTCTTTTCTATCTTAAACTCACAACATAACATTTGAGAATTTACTGAAATTTCATCTATAATAAATATTTATTCAAGAATAATAAATATTTAAATTGATTAGTTATCGTAGTTAAATAAAAATATTGTTTTCGTATAAAAATCATGTTTATTTACTTTAGAAATATTTTGACGTTTTGGTTTCTGAACTTTCGGAGTAATTTTAATCAGCCTTCTTGATGACAGGCATAAGTCCACACATCGAAAACACTATTTTGAATTATATTTATCAATGGAAATGACATTTCATTCTCCCTTCAAAGTGAAGTTTCGCTTCTTATTCTTGGACTGCTTGTCAAATCGCTGTAAATGGGATTGAGAAAAAAAAAACTATCGATACATTAATAAATATTGATTAAGGGTAGATAGATTTTGGGATCCCATGGTTGAAATAAATTCCCAGAATCGAGAAGGCAGCACGTGTGAGCCCCGCAAACAATAACACGGTTCTTTTTGTGAGTTTGTGTGATTGCTGATGATCCCAGGCTTCGGCATAATAGTGTGCGTGTATTTAGAAAAAGAGTGAGAGACTGCAAGGACGCAAAAGTTGCTGAAGCCACGTTTGACATTTAAGAAAAGACTAGAAGCAGCAGCACTCGATGAGAAAGGAGGAAAAAACGGGACTGGAGCTCATTTGTGTGCGTGTGTCTGTGAGAGAAGAAAAAAGTCTGAAAGAATGTGGTGAGTCGGTGCTGGCCACGCCTTAGGACGCGCTAAGTGACGTCATCGCCAGCAACGACCACAAATCGCTCGTCTTTTGACAGATAGATGAAGTTCGTTGTTGAAATAGAACAAAACAGCACTTACGTGAACACCAATGGGCAGAAAAGACTCCCGGGTTGTTTTCTATGTCGTCGGGTGATTCGGGGAGCACCACAAAACACAACTAGGGATGCACACAGGGCAAAGGGGAGAGCACTGCACGCACACCACTTTCCACGTCAATAGGAGGACTATTGCTAGAGATGGTGGTGGTTGTAAGTGTAGTGATAGCTGTATAAGAGGTTGCGAGGCCGACGGGCCGACTGAAAGCACTGGCCAAGTGAAGGCAGCCGAGCCCCAAGGCCCGAACCGAGCGCACCCGAGCAGAGCCGGATCCACCCGAGTCCTGCCAAGTTCAGAGCACTCTGCAGTCAATGAACTTGACGCGAAGGCAGTCATTGAAGAGGCGGCCAGCAATACATATATGCCTGCTAGCACTAACGTCAGCAAGATGACCAAAAAAAAAAAAAAAAAATGAAAATAATCAAGAAAAAAGTACACTTGGAAAATCCAGAGCCTGGACAATACGAAAAGAAATTCCAGAGTAGAAAAAAAAATAAAGAGAAAGGAATAGGGAAAATAGGGAGCAGTGGACTGTAAGGAGCAATTGAAAAAATATAATACTTTTTCAATTATACGGATTCATGAAGACAATAAGCCCAATCACTTTTGCATCCGGATAAAAGAAAGCTTGCAAAATTTAGGTTCAGAAAGATAAAGATTAAAGCAGCGATTCATTTTTGATACGCGAGAGATATCAAGTTGTCTATAAATGGCTATTACTTATATTATTTATTAGGCTTGTTTTTTGTTTTCATCTTCAGTCTAAAGCAGTTTATCTTAAAGTGGTGTCGTGGTGACATATGATAATGCGAAATAGAAATATATAAAAGATTATCTGAGAAAAACGAACATATTATATCAAAAGCAATTAATAGGCATAATTGTTAAAAAGACTTTTCTAAAAACATATTTCTTTTAAAACTACAGTCTACTTCTCAAATTTTTTTATTTTTTATTTTTTTTTTTTTTTATAATGATATTGATACAAGAAAAAGTTGCACCAAGAAGGTACAACCTCTCAAAGTCCGGGGAAAATCCCTTGTAACGTGAAGATAGCGGGGAGATTTAGGGATTGCAGAGGTCGAAGGTATCTGCGGATGCTGGTCTTGAAAGTTTGAAGGTTATAAGTGGCTGGAAAGACGGTCGGAGGAAGAGAATTCCAGTCTCTAGATGTCATAGGGATAAATGAATTGGCGAATGCGTTTGTTCGATTAGCATCTGTGGGCTTTAAGCGCGTAGGGGTGTTGAATTTTTAGAAAATCGTGTATTTCGGGCAAATGAGGCCTTTGGTGGGATTATCGATTTTATTTCGTCAGAACAAAAGCCATGGTAATATCTATAAAAAGGGATAGGGCGGAGACAGTATCTACGATGGGCTAGGGAGTCGAGAGTAACAAGCACGTAGGATCGCCTATCAGTCTGATAGCTCGGGCCTCTGAATTGCATCTGTTGCATAAGAGAATACTTTGAGGGTTCTCTCCACAAATGCGAGCAATATTCAAGACAGGGGCGAATTCCAGCCTTGTATAATATAAGGAGTTGAGTGGGGTGAAAAATCGTTTGGTTCGAAAAGAAAGCCAAGCTTACATGCTGCAGCTTTTGCTACTGAGATAATATGGTCATTCCAAGAGAGGTCAGAACCTAAGGTGACACCTAACATTGATATTTTATTACGGAATTCCAATGAGCTCGAATCAAAGGAAATGTCCGGAAGGTTCCTATCTGTACGCCTAGAAATTAGGCAGCACTGTGTTTTGCCAGCATTAAAGTTTACCAAATTGTGAGATCCCCATTTTTTAAGCATGCTTAAATCTGAATTTATTGAGGAGGCTATGTTTGCGCTGATTGTCTAGTAAGGATTGAGCGTTGTGGAGGGTGCTATCGTCAGCGTAACAATGTATTGGATTGGAGGGCAGATTTAATAGTCATTAATATAGATAATAAAGAGTCACGAGGGGGTGGGGGTTATTAGGGGGCAAGGGGGGGTGAATGTAACTTATGTACGAGGGAATCCCAGCTTACGAACACCACATGAGGGGGTGGGGGGTTTTTAGGGGGCAAGGGGGTGAATGTAACTTACAATGAGGGAATCCTAGCATACTGTGAACAATTCGCTTAATGAGGGGGTGGGGGGTTATTAGGGGGCAAGGGGGTGAATGTAACTTATGTACTAGGGAAATTGGGCTTTATTGTTAGCGTTATTGTTAAATTAATCTGCTTCGCTATTTGTTGATGGGGCGGGTGTGTCCTCAGTGACTGATCCAAGTGGCACGTCCCTGAAATGGAGAATGAAATTTGAGGTGATGCGTGAAGGATGTAGGGAAATGGGCTTCCTGGTACTAATACTATAAATAAAGTTATACAGACCAGCAATTAATAGAGAGACTGAGATATTTATTTTTTGTATCGTTATAAATAAGAAAGGCGAGATAGAGAAGTGTTTCCTTTGTAGTTTCCCAGTTGCAGTGGAGAGGCGTGTTATTTTGTTTAGATGTCCCGATGGGGAAGAACGGTTGGTGAATGTAATATATATATATATATATATTAGGTTTGAGGACCGTATCCGAAGGTGTGCTTCTGGTGCTCAATGTATATAATTGTATATATATTAGCGGTGTGCGCTTCGTACGCCAGTACCCTTTCCTCAAGAAGAACGTGTATCAAATAAAATGAAGTAACCGCCTTGTGCAACCTAGGTGCTCGATGAAGAAGGAACTGCATATATAGAGAATTAGCAGTTTATGTGCTCACTTCTCTCTGCACTCGTGTCAAAAACTGTGGAACTTGAATATAACAGTATTTGTGTAGGTTTATTCAGAGTCACTTCGATAGCAGTAGATATGCACACTCTCTCTCATGACATGTCAGTCAATGAATGTCGAACTTGCTCAAGTCAATGCTCTTCTATATTTGTTAATCGTTGGTCATTTACTATGCTTTCCCAGAATTGCCTTTGTTTGATGATAAATTGATTGCCTCAATTAGACTTAATGATGAATAAAAACAAGAATTTAATTGATTAATTAAAAATAAATTATGGTTCAATCCACAGGACCATTGCACCTCCGACGTTATGGTAAAGAAAATGATTGATTTATATTGAGATATTATAAGGATATTGATAGATACTTAATTCATTTTTCTTTTTGATACTTATCTATGGGGTATTTATTGGGGACAAAAATGCTCGATTATTTATTTATGTATCGGGGTTGAGGACAGACGGACTCCAGACTCACCAGAACGCACGGTAACTCGAAAACGCATCGCCGAGACCTCACTCAATTCACCAGGGTATATTAATCATCCCAGATTCAGGTGGGAACAATCACACGACTAACATGTTTATTATAGAGTATATTTAGGCGTTAAGTGAAATATTGATTCATTTGCGTCCATCACTCTCGAGACACCAGATTTTCGAGCAACAGGTAAAAAAGGGTAGAAAATTATTTAATATGGAAGGGCAGAGGTGCTTAGGGTTACTATGGGGTTTTGTGTTTATGACACATGACACAAGGAATTAGGAATATCTTGTTTTATTCGAATAATATTGATATTTGGGTTGTTATGATTCTATGGGATTAGGATTAATAAGAGTGACCTGAGTAGAGAAGGTATAACGAGAATGCAAGCAAGAGCAGGTTTTGACAATTACGGAACGAGTTTGCATTTATTATAGATGGCAAAGACAATCGCTTTTAATACTACGTAATTGATTTGATCACAATAGCATTGACAATTATAGCTTTTAATAATGACTGGTTGACAAAACAACAACAAGATAGATGATATCACTGGGGTATTTAAAAAATGAGGACTAAAATATAATACTTATGTGTGGGTGGGTGAGATGTAAATTTAAGAGGGGATTCGATATCCTAACTAATCGGGTAAGAAATAAAACAAAACAGACGGCGAAACATAAAAACGAAGGGCTAGATTTATAAACATTGGGGAGAAGAGAAAAAGGGCTGATTTTAAAAAATGTGAGTAGATATAATTACAAATTATTATGGAAGTTCACATTTGTTTTTGTAAAGAAATGCATTTAAATAGAAAAGGATTAATACAATCATCTAATTGTTGTTGCTAATCGGACAAAATAGATTAGTGATTTAATATTATATAATTAATAATAGATTTGCATTTTTGAGATTCATTTAAAAATTTCTTAAAGAATAGAAGTAAAAATTTAATGGGGACTAGTGAATTTATATTTTATAAGAAGGTGGGGGCTATGCCATTTTATTGGAATTAAGGCGGAGATTTTATTAAACAAATTATATATACAACAAATGACAGCAATAAGAAAAATGAATATGATAGTGGGGGAGAAATAAATGGAGCTTGGTTTGCTTATTATTCTTACATTTTTAAGACGGGTATCAGTGGGAAGACAATTTTCTTAGATTTCACGTGGATCAACAAAATATTTTCTTTTCATTGATTTTAGCGTGTGTGATTCCGCGAGGCGTTACGAACTATTTGTTCCAACGCCAAGGTGCCGGGGTGCACTTTATTCTGAAGTATGTGTCTGACATATCCTTTGAATACTATTATTTTTAGTAATTTTACACTTAAAAATGATTTGGAATATTGTT